>JARTUT010002201.1:0-528718 GCA_030674115.1 Micraspis discolor
AACCTGTAATTATTGCAAGTTAGCTCATAATATTTACAAATGTCCATCATTTTTGGAACAAACTGTTCAAGATCGGTTCAAGATTGTGAAGAACAAAATTGGTGTATCAATTGCCTCCATTCTGGACATAAGATTAACAATTGTTCTTCAAGGTCAAATTGTCGTACTTGCCACGCAAAGCATCATACCCTGTTGCACAAGCGCAATAGTGCGGAGAATGATTCTTCATCAGAGACGTTTCATTTCAATGCTGCAAATTCATCGGATTCAGGCTCAGCTCAGGTTTTAACCAATGTTACTTCAAATTCTACCGTTCTCTTAGCAACCGCTGAGGTCGAAATTCGTGATGCTTGGGGTAGATATCAGAAGGTCCGAGTTCTGTTAGATGGAGGCTCTCAAATAAATATTATAACTCAATCGTGTGTAAATAGATTAGGCTTGAAAATTTGTGAAGCTTCATTTTCGATAAATGGAATTTGTGAAAGCTCATCTTCTGCTAATTGCAGCACTGAATGTACTATTCGTCCATCAGGTCAAATAAATCCATCTTTTACATTCGATGCCGTCGTGATTCCGAAGATTTGTGCGGAGATGCCGAGTTCTTTCGTAAATTATTCGTTTTGGAATTGTGTCCAAAACAAGAAGTTAGCAGATCCGAACTTTTCCATTCCGAAATCTATAGACCTTCTCCTCGGAGCGGATATATTCTCTTTAATAATTCGACCGGGTCGTATCGAGGGTAACGGTTTAGAACCAACAGCACTTGAGACAGTGTTTGGTTGGGTTTTCATGGGAAAGATTCAATCACCTAACATATCAGTTAACAATTTTCATTTGTCATTATCTGAATCAGGTTTGAACTCCTCGTTGAAAAGATTTTGGAAACTTGAAGAAGTTTCAGAGAATGTCATTGTATCACCAGAAGATCAATTTTGTGAGAACTTATACGCTCAGAACTATTCTAGAAATACATCTGGACGGTACACTGTGGCATTACCATTTAAACCTGATCAGTCAACACTGTCTTTCGGTGACACATATTCTCTCGCACTACGTCGTTTTTTATCCCTTGAACGTAAACTTATTAAAAACCAGAATATATACAGGGAATACTCTACTTTCATGCAGGAATATTTAGAAAAAGATCATATGTCATTAATTTCTACGAGTTCGGATTATGAAAATACTTTCTATATCCCTCGCCATTGTATAATCAAACCAAACAGTCCATCCACAAAGTTGAGGGTTGTTTTCGATGCATCAGCTCATGTACCTGGTCATTTATCTTTAAATGATGCTCTATTGATAGGTCCTAAATTACAAAAAGGATATTATTGCCATTTTGATGAACTTTCGTGTTCATCGGTTCGTTTTCACAGTTGATATCAAACAACTGTATCGTCAAATATTAGTCAAAATTCTCGGTTTGAGGTGGTTTCCTTCGTCGGACGAATTTTCTTATTTTGCGGAAACTACTGTGCAGGTATGTACCAAACGTACCATACTTTCAGAACTTTCTCGAATTTTCGACCCTTTGGGGTTCCTTTCTCCATTTGCTTTTCTTGCTAAACATTTGATCCAGAATCTTTGGACATTAGGTTTGCAGTGGGATGATACACTTCCAGACGATGTCAGCCGTCGCTGGAATCAGTGTAAATCCGAATTAACCGAATTGGGTAAATTAAAGATACCTCGGAAACTTGCATCGAAACCATTTTATCGTTGCGAACTTCATGGTTTCGGAGATAGTAGTGAGCGTGGTTGCGCAGCCGCGGTATATTTCAGGTTTTTCAATTATGACGGCTCCATTGACATCTCTTTCGTAGGTGGTAAATCAAAGGTCTCCCCATTGAAGAGAATTTCACTTCCACGACTGGAATTGTGTGCTTGTCTCTTATTATCAAAACTCATTAATGTGGTTTCCTCTGTTTACCAATCAGCCTTTACAATAGATGACATTTTTGCTTGGTCTGATTCAATGGTAGCTCTAACATGGATTAAGTCTTCTCCTCATCGATGGAAGACATTTGTAAGCAATCGTACTACTCAAATTCAGGACTTAGTTTCAACAGAAAATTGGTATCATGTTCAGTCGAAAGACAATCCAGCTGATTGTGCTTCACGCGGCTTAACGCCAACCGAACTGTTGAACTGCTCTTTGTGGTGGACAGGCCCTGACTGGCTTCTTTCCAAACATCTCACCTTCGCAAATGATGAAATAGAGAATTCTCTTCATCTTGTACAAACAGAAGAGCGTCACCTCTCTTTGTCAACTTTCATTTCTCTATCGTTGGTTGATGATTTGCTCTCCAAGTATTCCTCTCTGTCCAAGGTTCAAAGGGTGGTAGCTTACATTTTCAGATTCGTTAACTTCATAAAGAACTCTAAAGCTCCTAAGATATATAGATTTTCCGCAGTTCATCTCAACGATGCACTTTTCTTCATTATAAAGCAGGTTCAACGGGTTGTGTTCAGGAACAGATCGATAATCTCATCTCGGGAAATCCCATATCTAAATTACTTCGAAAATTGAATCCATTTATTGGAGAAGATGGTGTTCTCAGGGTGGGCGGTCGTCTGTCTTTTTCTGATCTGGCTCTTGATCACAAACACATAGCTTTGCTTCCTTCATCTCATCGACTTACTGAGCTCCTTATTCAGCATTTCCACAAAATATGTCTGCATCCAGGTGCCCAGACTTTACAGTTCCTTCTGTCTCAACAGGTCATACAGGAGTTTTATACAGTCCACTTAGAGATTGAGTCTGCGCTCAATTCTCGCCCTTTATGTCCGCTTAGTAATGACCCGAATGACGTATCTGCACTGACACCAGGACATTTTCTTACTTTGGCTCCATTAACTGCTATTCCTGAACCAGATTTATCACACCTATCTATCGGTCGATTATCGCGTTGGCAGCTTTTAATTCGTATCCATCAGGATTTTTGGAAAAGATGGAATTTAGAATATCTGAACACACTGCAACAACGAAAAAGGTGGTTCAATAGTGACTCGCCTCCTTATTCAATAGGTGCACTCGTCTTGATAAAAGATGATCAACTCCCTCCATTGCTCTGGCGACTTGGACGCATTGAGAAATTGCATCCTGGCGCTGATAAAATAGCTAGAGTAGCTACTGTTCGGACTACTCAAGGTGTACTGCAGAGATCAGTGGTTAAATTATGTCCATTACCTCTCCAATAGTTATGACATATGTTGATGTATATATGTATATATATTTTTTTTTCGCTTTATGTTCGATATCTTTTCAATTTTTATATTTGCCTTTTTTTTTTCATAAAATATTCTATTTTAGGTGGGCGGTTATGTTACTGCAACTCAGTGTTGTTAGTTGCATTCATTTATTTTCTGTTCCAAAATGCTTGTTCGTTTCATGCGGCCCACGTATGTTCATTTCTTTGTCTATGGACGCGTAACATATGTTGGAGATATATGACAGTGCGAGACGAAAGAAGTAGTAATTCGAATACACATGTCGACGCTCGTTCGATGCAGTGCAAGACTTTTTCTTCATTTCTGTCGAATTTTCTCGTTAATTCTACAAGTTCGAACGCCAGTGAAAAGGTGACTTGAAGGTGCTGTGAAGCCAGGTACGCAAAAGTCGATACTCCAACATTTCGTATTTTCTTTTCGAGTCGTTTTTTCTCACAGGAATTTCATTGTTAATTTCTTTTGCTTTCATTTAATTTCAAAGGCCGTGTCGTGCCATTTTGGTCCTTCTTGAGCCGCATATTTTCGAACCGCGTTTTCAAAATTATTGCGATCAAGCATTTTGGAATTTTTTCATTTAGTTTTTTCATTTGCATTTATTTCAATCTGTCATTATTCACGTGACCTCGAAAACTTGATAAGATATCGAACACATTTATAAATCCTTTAATATCTGCGCATGTTAAAAGAATTTAGCTTTCATTACCTTTCATTTGTTTTTCTCATCTATGCTCATAACCTTGATTCAAAACATAAACAAAGATTGACATTCTTGTTTTTGTTTATTTACATTTCATTATTTTCATTTGTTTATTTTCAACTCGATTTTCAATTTAATAGATTCAATCTTAATTATTTGCTTTATTAATTAATTTAGTTCTTTTCAATCGGTTAGTCTATTTACTCTTTTTTCGAAATTACTCAAAACGAAATTCATATTGTTTTCTGCAGTATACCTTGAATAATAATAATGGCGACAAAATTGAAACAACTCAAAGCTCGTCGTCAAATTGTTATTGATGATCTCGAGGAAATTCTCAATTTAGCACAATTCGCTGTCACTGATGAGAGTTTACACGTTAGATTCAAATTAAGATGTGATAAGTATTTTTGATTTAAAATGGAGAAAAAGAACTGAATTTGATATTGAGCTGAAAGATGTTTATGAAGAGGAACTCCCTGATCGTAACAGTGAAGATGAGCATCTTGTACCTCCATGTAGTACAAGTATTATGTTAAAGGAGAACATTTTGTTCTATATATCAGGCTTTATTATACGGAAAATAATGCAAAAAGTTGATTGCTTCAAATGCTAGTTAGGTTTGGTGGACAATACAAATGTACATCATTTTTCAATGCCTGATGTACACACTCATCTTGTATATATGAAAAATTCAGGTGGCTTGATCCATGTTTCGAAGGATGTGTTTCAGGAGGTTTCCGAATCTGAAAGGACATTGGTTGCTTCAAACTTCAAAGTTTCTGATGCAAAATCACATAACCAATTAATATTTTCAGTTAAAATAGACTGGCCTTGAATAACATATTTACTAGATGTCAAGAATATTCGGATTTAAGGTGCCATAAATTGGAGATGATTAAAATTATTGCTAACGAATACTTTAAAGTCAGACTATATGCGACAGCTAGGACAGCGTTAACAAAAAACAATGCCACTTCGAAAAGGCATTTGACTCAATAAGTTGATATTATTTTCAAATCAATAAAAATAAATTTCAACATCCTAGGTACTGTTGAAGTAATTTCACCGTATTATTTGTAATTCCAATATTTATGTATACCTACATTAATAAAGAAAATTATTATTTTGATTATGAAGTCCTTCATTAACAAAACCTATCAGAGAAAAATATTTTTACTGAAGAACCAAACGTATCTACAAGCAGTAATTTGCACAGTGGAAAAAAATTGAAATAAATTTTTTTGTTTAAAATTTCTTGGGTGTATAGCACTTATTCTACTAATAAATGGTAATTGTTAAATTATTATTTTATTTTTCCAACACATGTTTCGGCGTGTCTACGCCTTTTTCAAGGAATATAATTCAGTCGACAATTTCCTGTAAATTACACAATAATAAATACACAAATATATCAACAAACAACACAAAGCTTTTACGTACTTCATTCAAATCGTCCGTCAAGATATTATTTTCTCCTATAATCAAACTTTAAAAGATCTTCAAATATTAAATATTTTCGTCAGCCATGAATAAAATAATGTGACGATGATGCGCTGTCACGATTTTGTTTTTCCAACTTCTTATTCCAATTTAATGCTGCGACACCTGTACGAATTAACCAACAAGTGATAATCTCAAATCTGGGTTTGAATTGGTTCTTTTTAATCTAGATGGAGTTGGTAGTAGAAGATTGAAAATTTGTATTTCCTTATTTATGTTATTAGATTGAAATAAATTTGGGCCAAGTTTTTGATGTCCGTTTTATCGTTCATAGCTTCTTTTTCTTTTTTTATGTGGATCATTTCTAGTATGTTTCTAGTTTTGTTGTTTCTTTCTTTTTCCAGGATTGAAAAGTTCTCATAATCCATTTTATGTTTTTCTGTTTGTTCATGCTTTTTTAGTGCGGTCATATTTTTGCAAAATTTGTGCCCATTTATTCTTTCCTTTATATATTGTGTTGTCTGTCCTATATATACTTTTGGGCAATCCATACAATTTATTCGGTAGACACAATTCGAGATTTTATTATCTTGGATTTTGGATTTTAATTTTGTGTTTATGAATTTCAAATCATATGTGTTTTTATGTGCTACGTTTAGTCCATAATGCTTCATTGATGCATTTAGTGTTTCTGATAAGTTCTATATGTGGTAAGGATACATATTTTTGGTTTTCGATTTCGGTTCTTCTAGTTTTTCGTTCTGTATTATAAAGGCTAAAGATTTTGTCTTTGAAGATCTTGTCAATTAGTTGTAGAGGATAGTTATTAATGACATTTTCCGAAGAGAAATAATAGTACATTGTTTACCGGGTAGGAAAAGCTTAACATTCCTGAACGACTGTGAAGATTGCTAAGTCGAGGCGCCAGCCGAGGCTTAGCAACACAGAGTCCAGGAATGTGGCTTTTCTTACGAGGTAAACATACTATTTTTCCGCAAATCGTTTAAAATTCGACAGATATTGATTGATTTAAAAAAAAACGCTATAATTTTATTCCCAAATAAATGGTGCTTTGAAATTCCTAATAAAATAACTTCGGTTACTATGGAAACGTATTGAGGTTGAATTGTCAAACTTGACGCTTATAAATTTAATTGCTCGTGTTCTCGAAAGTAAAATGATAAGTGATGATGATATTTCCATTTCTGGGACTCCTCCAGAGCTGGTTGAGGCAGTGAATACTGCTTCATTAGAATTATTGCCAAAGAAATCAAGAGAAAAGTACGAAAATGCATACAGACGTTTTATGGATTATCGCATGATTAAAAATACGAGTTCTTTCTCAGAAAATGTTGTAATGGCATACTTCCTAGACCTTTGTTTAAAGATGAAATCTTCAACATTATGGGCCAATTATTCAATGCTGAAGTCAACCCTTGCACTTAAACACAATGTAGATATATCTACATACTCAAAACTTCGTTCTTTATTGAAACGGCAAGCTCAAGGTTATAGGGCAACGAAATCTAAGATTTTAACGAAGGAAGAAATTGAAAAATTTATCCAGGAAGCTCCAGATAAAGAAAATTTAATGATTAAGGTAATTTGCAAGTTATTAATTTCTATTTAGATTATAGCTTTATTTATTTTTAGGTGGCTGTAATATTTGGTCTTTCTGGGGCCTGTAGAATGGATGAGTTAGTCCGAATGACTATACACGATATAGAAGACTTAGAATCTAAGCTTTTAATCAGCATACCTGCTTCGAAAACCAACAAACCAAGATCATTTGTAATTAATCAGATCTACTTGAATGTTTATCGAAAGTATGTTTCGTTAAGACCAGAAAATATGAACAGTGACCGATTTTTCTTTAAATATCAAAGCGGAAAGGGTTGTAGACAAGTGGTAGGAATTCATCAATTTAGAAAAATGCCCAAAATAGTTGCTACTTATTTGAACTTGGTAAATCCGACAGAATATACTGGTCACTGTTTCGTCGGTCTTCTGCAACAATAATGGTTGACTCTGGTGCCGACATAACTAGTTCAAAGAGGCATGGCGGATGGAAGTCATCAAACGTTGCTGAAGGATATATCGAAGAATCGCTTAACAATAAGGTTGAGGTGGCAAATAAAATTTTCACAGTACAAAATATTCAACAAAATGACCCTTCCACCCTGCATGTTGTCCAAAATGTTTCTCATAGTTCTAAGAGTGTTCCTCCAATTTTCAATAATTGTACTAACTGTCAAATTACTGTAAATATAACAAATTGATCTTAAAAATGTATTCAGCAATGACTTGATGTTTTCAAAATATAAATTAATTCCTTATAAGCAATGTGTTTTCTATCATTTATGTAGAACACTAACAACTGTACGGAAATATCATTTCCTTATAGTAAGGAAATGACATTTTCTTACAGTAAGGAAGTCCTGACTTTTTCTTCAAGAAATTTTGACAGGAATGTCAAAATTTCCTGGCGATTTGCGGAAAAAATATGTTTTTATCATGAAAATTACATTTTGGAGCCCTAAACAAGAACATGGTGCATAAACAAGTATGTGTCAAGAATTTGAGTAATTTTGAGGAAACACCAGTGGTCCTACGACTTGAGATGTTTCCAGGCAACCCAATTTCGTTTAAAAATAAATCGTTGGGATTATTTGAAAATGAATAGGTAGGATTACCATTTTTTGTGATATTACTATATATATAAAATTAGGCTCACCAGATGCAGGCAAACCAATGAGCGATGAGCGTGAAAGTGCACATCAAAAGTAAGAGTACGGCTGCCCCATATTCGGAGTATCTGTCAATTTTTCTAGCAACACGCACCAATCGAAGAAGCCTTGCAGTTTTCAGCAAGCCAATGAGCGTTGTTGTCTGAAATTCAAAGAATTACGTATGGACGATTAATCGTCCCCCTTAGGCAAATGGGTGTGACACTTTCTGTGAATCGAATTTAAAGGATTTTCAATGACATAAAACACTATGGAGTAATTTACCAATCAACTAATAATCCGGCGCTCACTAATTCTTATTGGACGCCTAAGGACTTCAACTAATTCGATCGAAAAATGTCAACATTCGTTTATTTCCAGTTTTTTAACTGAAACAAGTCTATTCTGGAAAGTGTAAATGAACCGAAATATATCTATTGATTCACGAATTAATGACTCATTGATTATTTATTGATTGGTTCAGAAGCAATCTCCCTGATAATATTTCATGATACTAGAAAGATCTTGCATAATATCTTTAAAATGATGTCACCTCATTATGCTCCAAGTTATAATGGCAAACATTTTGCCTTCAAATAAGATTCCAAGAGAATGTCACCTTCCATAAAACAAGCGGAACCACAAAACAAATTCAAGTCTCAAATTCTTAATGGTTACCAATACATCGGGAATGAAATCAAGCTTAGTTCAAGATTTATTGAGTTACATCAAGCGAATTTCATGTACAGACTGAAGAGAGGAATCGGCCAAAAACATGTCATTATTTCTAGTGTAACCGAGAAGCCTGTACACAAAATCAATAAAAAAAAATCCCTCACCTACCTATATATATAAACTAAATGGACAAATACAAAATACACACAAATTATATAGGAATAAGTAAAGATACTCGAATCTCTTCAACATAGAGCGATGCAGAAGTAACAAAAATTTAAACTTACTGCTGAATTTCGGCAGAAAATCATGCCAAGCATGCCAAGATTCGTGCAAGCACACCTTCAGAATGTGAAAATTCTGCAAAATTGTAAGGATGAAACGCTACAAAAACGTATATATTGAAAGCATTCAGTTAAAACCATAGCAACCAATTCAGTGAACGTTTTTGTAAGGTTTCCATTGAAAAAAATACCCTACAAAAACGTTTCAAATTTGGAGAACACCAATTTAGAATACTTTTATGCTTCTACATACTTTCAAATTTGATTTAAAACGTTTTTGTAAAGTTTATTAAGAAAAAAAGGTCTCTACCTCGTCTTTGTCCAAGCCCAACTAATAACAGAAAAAATGGATCGTTTAATTCTCACGTAGTACTGTTTAAGTTTTAAATCTATTCAAAATTCTTCAGACTCCGAATAATTTCCAAGAGGATTTCAATCGTGAAAACCTCGAGTTCAATGTTTCTGTTATATGAATTGCAGTTATACAGAGCACATCTATGTTACTTTAAAGTTATGTTATCAGATAATAATAAAGTGGATCGTCTTCTTGTAAATTTATTGTGATATCTAAAATCACTGAAAATCCGAGCACCCTGAGTTTTCTATGGTTCCATCGAAACACTTAACATTCAGGAGATGGCACCAGGAAAAAGTAACACTGAAAAAGATCATAGAACAAACGCAGGTCCACAGAACGATTCAAAAATGCATCGCTTCATGTCATAACGAACATCGAACAATTCTGGAAACCACATATCGCCGATTCTATGACGATCTATGCATGCCAAGTGGTACATACTTACCTCGTCAGTGTCACTGTTGAAAAACAATAGATCGAAGGGTACCGCTGCGACCAGATCGATGAAAAACCACCCCTTTAAATAGTGAATGGCGATTCGGCCGGGATCAGAGACAATCTCGTCTGTACCACTGACATAGGTCGTCCTGAAGTTGATTAAAATGTCTATGATGAAAGTAACGTCCACTGAAAAAAAAACAAACGTTTTAGGTTTTAAGTCTCTAGAGTAATTGACTAAGAAGGACAACCAATAATACCAGCTATACCTGTATGAAGTGAGCGTCAAGATACAAATGTCTTGATAGGGAAAATTTGTTGTGAACGAGCCTTTATGATTTTTATTTGGTTGCTATGACATGTGAAACATATTTAGTATACAGGGTGAGTCTTTGACCACTGCGTTAATTTCAACCATAGATTCTTGACGTAAAAAAAAACATTTTCTTCCTAAAACATTTTTCCAAATTTGGCCCCGTTCGAAAGATCAAAGGTGTTGAAATTTCATAAAAAAATTGCATTTTCACCTGTAATATTCAAACGACAATATCAATTGAAATGATCTCTTGTAGAAGGTTTTTGATAACACTCGTGCATATTTTGGCATCAATAGATTTATTCCACTTCTTATGGGTTTCTCACTACTACTCTACAGATTGGTTAAATTGCATGAAAAACAAATATCGCTTGAACTAAAAGTCCGTATCTCGTACTTCCTGGAATCATTAGTCTTTTTGCATATAAAATCATTCCTCTTCTTTTCTCCTAAATTGCACCATTCTTGAGATATTTGAAGTTGAATTGAATCGATATAATTTTGTCCAAATTTTGTGGTTTTCCCAAATCCAACTCTGTGCTGAAATGATTCCATAATCAGATTTGTTCAATGTTGCCATATTTTATGTCTTATTAAATTAACCACTGAACAATTTTTGTCTTACATTCACCACATAATCTAAATTGCCATTTGCTGTATTCATTGTTAATGATGTCTAGCACCTTGTTTATTATTTAATCCAGAATAATATTCCATAATCAATAGAGAAAAAGTTTTTCATCACTCTTCGGTATATTTTGACCGTTGAAATAGGTAAATTATTTTCTGTCAGGACCTGTTAAATTGAAGACTTGTCTTTATGAAGAGCTGGTTTTTTATAGCTTCAGACTTTCAGGGTTCATTAAATTATAACAGCATTAACATAGGAATGCTGTAAATTGAGCTCATATGAGTTTTAAAAACTTCGAACCCAGTCTCCTAGATTTGTTTTATACCTTTATTATCTTTATTTCATACACCGATCCAACCTTGTTCACAAACTTAGGAGATAATAGAATTTGACTTAGTTTTAATATTTCTGAATGTTTGTTATGATGCATGGTTAATTAAAATTCAATCAATATTGAAACTGGAAGCTATAAGCATCAACTTTATGAAAACAAAAAAGATTAGAATAGAATGCATTTTCTGACCATAATCATTTCATACTGAATTGAATAATTTAAAACTATCGATATTATCCTTCCAATATTTTTCACATTTTTTTGAAATAAAGCTACAAATAACTGTTGACAGTTTCAAACAGAATCAAAACAACAAGGAACCACAGAACACTTTTTTATTTGGAACTACCCACCACAGAGACGGTATAATATTTTAATGTAATAATAATTCACTCTAATTATTCTGAGGAAAATTATAACTAAAGATCAATAATAGTTGCAGATATTATCTTTCATTTAAAAAAACATTGCATATTAATTTTTTCTGTCCTGGGGTTCGGTAATAAATTAATATTCTATGGTAAGGTATTAAAATTTGACATAATCTATGAATAACCATTATTCAATATTTATGTTCTTATTTACGTAATTAAAACAGATACTCTGATTATAAAAATCAGTAATCAGTAATTATAGTCTAAACAGAATAAATTCATATTATTGATTTAACAAAAAATTTTTTATCAAAGAATACCTAGTTGATTTTTCAAAATCAAATTTAGGTATTTCTTCCAGAAAGTATAATTGCACACCTAAATCTGGAAATACTTGTAATTTATCCAGGTAAATTGTTATTGGGATTCAGTACAGAAAATAATCATCAAGCAAAGTAACATCACTTTAAAATGATTATTCGTAGTGACATCATTCATTGTTGTTGAAGATTTCGAAAAAGATTTTCATATTTCTAACAGTATGCTATCAAGATACCTCATAAACCTACCTGTTCACTGGTCTCTGTCAAGGAGAAGAAACTTCAGAAATATCAGTGTTTGGAAAATCATAGATGATTTTTTCTGGCTTCGAGTGAAAAAAAAGCACAGTGACAACCTCTTGCCTTGGAAGTTTTCATAGAAATGATGGTTTTCATGATTTGGAAATTTTAAGAAGAAAATTACAAATGTATGATGATAACATCCAATAATTCTGAGGTTTTTTTGGAGTTTCTCACTAGAAAGGCATGGTTTATAATCTTGAAGAAGAAAGAAAATATAGAAGAACAACAAAAATCTATGTTTATGGTGTTGAATTTTTTTTACCAGAAAATTAGTATTTTGTATCTTCCTTCTGGATATGGACCTGATCGGATGAAACATGAGTGAGTGAATCATTTCATAGAGGGAAAATAATGTTTTTAAACAATTCAGATTCAATAGTGGATGCTGTGGAAGGTATTTTTCATTCAAACTAAACTGGACTACAGAGGGGTATTTGCCCAATGTGAAAATTTAAAAAGCTTATAACTTTTCAACGAAGCTGAATATAGAAAAACCGTAATGGAAAAAGTGTTTCTTTTGATCTCAAGAACCTATGGTTATAATTAACGCAGTGGTCAAAGACTCACCCTGTATATCAAGTCATTGAACATACAATATCATATTTTTTTATTGTGTTAAAAATGTCGAATTTTGTACGAGAAAATGATAATTTGTGGAAAGCATTAATTTTTTGTTTTCATTTGATGAAAAGTGCTGCAAAGTAGGATCGAATGCTTGTCGAGGCATATGGTGATCATGCTCCATCAGAAGCAACATGCAAAAGATGGTTTTAAAGGTTCAGAAATATTGGTTTTGATGTGACAAATGAAGAACGTGGAAACCACCAAAAAGTTTAAAGACACTGAATTGCAAACGATATTGAATGTAAAAGACACTTTGAATCAAAAGCAACTATCAGAAATGTTAAATGTTGTAGAACAAACAATTACTGAACGCTTAAAAACTTTGTGAAAGTCCCAAAAGTGAGGAATATGGATGCCAATGAATTGATGATGACAGAAAGAAAACACACTTGAGAAATTTTGCTTCAAAGACATAAAAGAAAATCAGTTTTGCATCGGATTGTTACTGGCGATGAAAAATGGATTTATTCTGAGAATTCTAAACGGAAAAATCATGGGTTAATCCAGAACTACCATCAATATCAACTGCAGAACCAGATCGAATCGGCAAGAAGATAATGCTGTGTGTTTGGTGGGACCAGAAGGGTGTGGTGTACCACGAACTCCTAAAGCCTGGTGAAACCGTTCATACTGATCGCTTCCGACAACAAATGATCAAATAGAACCATCCATTGATCAAGAAACGAACAGAATGGGCCAGAAGTCACGGCAAGGTACTTTTTCTCCATGAGAATGATCATGCACTCAAAGCAAAACCGGTTCAGGATACAATCAAAACACTTGGCTGGGAGCTGCTACCTCACCCGCCGTAGCCACCAGATTTGGCTTCTTTCGACTACCATTTGTTTTCATCGATGGGACACGCATTGGCTGAGCAGCACTTTGATTCTTCCGAGGACGTTGAAAATTTGGTGTCTGGTTAGTTTGCTTCAAAAGACGAACACTTTTATTGTCGTGGTATCCACGAATTGCCAGAATGTGTAGAAATCAATGGCCAATTCTTTGAATGAAATATTTTTTACTTTCCCATAAAGAATTAGTGTTTTATTTTAACAAAAAAACGCTCATTTCATGCCGGTATACCTGATAATCGCTTGGAATATATTATGATTGAGTTGCGAAGTTGGTTTCTCTTGTGATTTCCATCAATTTGTAACTGCGAAATAATTTGAATAACGTTGAAAAAAAAATCCATCAAATTTTGTGGGAATCCTCACGCAATTTGAAAAGAATTTCGAAAACTTGTCTTGAAATTATTCAATTATCCATGATATATTCGTCAAATCTCAACAAAAATTTGTGAATATGTGGAGGTTATTGACATCTTGCCGATTAATCTCCGTCAATTTACTAGAAAATTTAGGAGTTTTTTCAAAGAATTATGGAAGACTGAGTGGAACTCTTACCAAATGTTCAATAAGTATCTCGTTTTTGATCCTTCTGAAAAAATTCCTGGTTTTGATCTTCCAAGAAAAATGCGGACAGTTCCTAATCGTTTGAGAACAGGTCATGGTCGTACCAATAGCATGCTATTCAGATGGAACTCCTAGCGCAAGTTGTGAATGTGGAGGAGCAGAAGAAACAATACCTCATCTCATCAATAGTTATCCCATATATAAATTTCAAGATGGTTTTGAGGCTATTCATGATGTTTCCGATTCTTTCTTGGATTGGGTTGAAAATTTCAAACGAATATGATACGTATTTTTGTTATTCAGTTCTTTTTTGAGCATTTGTCTTTTTATTTCCAGATTAGATGTGGGCAACTTGAAGAAGTCTCTGTCTCCATCAAAAGAAGACCACTTTCACACTTAGGCGGGGAGCCAGGTTATTTTTACTGGTGTTTTTTCCCTAGGGTTTTATGTCATACGCCGAATTGTATGACACCCCGTCACAAACCCCTGACCTATACAGGTTGTTCCTAAATTGAACGTACAATCGAAAAGGGGAGATTTCTTAAGTGAGTTTAAGAAAAAAAGTCCCATAAACATGGGGTCGAAAACGTTTCGTTTTGGAGATACAGAGTGTTGAAGTTTGAATTTTTTTCAAGTTTTTTTCTCATAGTATCTACACTTCACAAGATATTCAACTGAAATTTGGCATAGATATTACATTTGAGATATCTCACCACGTGACATGGCAATTTCGATAGAAGATCTACAGGGTGATAGTTTTTCTGGAACACTGCCACCTGTTCTTTTGCAGAACTTTTTTTGGTGAGCAACTGTTAATTTGAAAAGATGTAAAAAGAAGCTTTGTTCTTATACTAAACTTTTTGATCTCCTGTAGTTTTGTCGTATCTACCAACGATTTCGAGAAAACAAATTTTGAACGATTCTCTCGTTCTCCTGATATAATGAGATTCTTTTCTATCAAAATGACGATGTCCATAAATAATTAATTGTTAAAATCAATTAACAAACCCAATTGTATAATTCGATTAATTAATTCAGGATGCCTCCAATTCGTCGACTTCACAATTTTCATCGATGAATCAACGAAACAAATCTCTTACAAGTTCAAATATGTTATGAAATATATAGATAATATGTTGACATATATCTTCCTTCTGTCTTTATGTCTTTTGAATTTCGCGGGTAGGTACAAAAGGCTACAGAGCTCGTAACTGGCAATACTATGCATAATTTGAAAAGTCTTGACATAACCTACAAAACCATGCTATGCATGATTAGTTTGGATATTGCGTTTAACAGTTATACACTTGTAAACATTGAGTTCACTAACGCCGAAATTCGCGCTATTTCGAAGTTTTCCTTCGTTAAAGGCAAATTCGCTAGAGAAACATTCCGTGAGGTTAAGGTGTTTTGGGGGATGGTACTCTATTAGTTCGAACCGCGGAGGAATGGTTTCGACGATTCAGAGATGGTAAAAACGACATCATTGATAAGGCAGCCGGCGGAAGACCTGTGACGACGAATACCGATCAAATCATGTAATACATCGAGTTAGACCGGCATGAGGCATCTCGTACATCGCCCAAAAGGTGGGAGTTAGTCACCAAACCATATAAACCATCTGCTGAAAGATGGATACAAAAGAAAGCTTGATGTTTGGGTGCCGCATGATTTGACGCAAAAAAACCCTCTGGACCGAATCAACGCCTGCGATATGCTGCTGAAACGGAACGAACTCGACCCATTCTTGAAGCGGATGGTGACTGGCGACGAAAAATGGATCACATACGACAATATCAAGCGAAAACGGTCGTGGTCGAAGGCAGGTGAATCGTCCCAAACAGTGGCCAAGCCGGGATTGACGGCCAGGAAGGTTTTGCTGTGTGTTTGGTGGGATTAGAAGGAAATCATCCACTATGAGCTGCTCCCATATGACCAGACGCTTAATTCTACCATCTACTGCGAACAACTGGACCCCTTAAGCACGCGATCGACCAGAAGCGTCCAGAATTGGCCAAAAGGAAGGGTGTAGTGTTCCACCAGAACAACGCCAGACCACACACTTCGTCAGAAGCTACGGGAGCTCGGGTGGGAGGTATTATCGCATCCACCATATAGCCCGGACATAGTGCTAAGTGATTACCACCTGTTCCTGTCCATGGCGAACGCCCTAAGTGGTGTAAAGTTGAACTCAAAAGAGGCTTGTGAAAAGTGGCTGTCCGAGTTCTTTGCAAATAAGGAGGGGGGTTTCTACGAGGGAGGTATTATGAAGTTGCCTTCTAGATGGAAACAGATTATCGAACAAAAAGGCGCATATATGAACTAAATCCGATCACTGTAACGCTTTTTATAAAGCATTGAATAAAGAGCAAAGAGCGGAAGGGAGATATTTGACGACCTATTATAATAAAATAATAAATAATGAAATAAATAAATTGCCTATTACACCTATAACGTTTTTGGTTATAACACTAATATGAAATGGTTATTTTATCGAACGAAGAAATGATTCTTAAAAAGAATATACAGGGTGAGTCTTTGACCACTGCGTTAATTTTAACCATAGGTTCTTGAGATCAAAAGAAACACTTTTTCTATTACGGTTTTTCTATATTCAGCTGCGTTGAAAAATTATAAGCATTTTAAGTTTTCACATTGGGCAAATACCCCTCTGTAGTCCAGTATAGTTTGAATGAAAAATACTTTCCACAGCATCCACTATTGAATCTGAATTGTTTAAGAACATTATTTTCCCTCTAAGAAATGATTCACTCACTCATGTTTCATCCGATGAGGTCCATATCCAGAAGGAAACTACAAAATACTAATTTTCTGGTAAAAAAAATTCAACACCATAAACATAGATTTTTGTTGTTCTGCTATATTTTCTTTCTACTTCAAGATTATAAACCATGCCTTTCTAGTGAGAATTTCCAAAAAAACCTCAGAATTATTGGGTGTTATCATCCTACATTTGTAATTTTCTTCTTAAAATTTCCAAATCATGAAAACCATCATTTCTATGAAAACTTCCAAGGCAAGAGGTTGTCACTGTGCTTTTTTTTTCACTCAAAGCCAGAAAAAATCATCTATGATTTTCCAAACACTGATATTTCTGAAGTTTCTTCTCCTTGACAGAGACCAGTGAACAGGTCTATGAGGTCTCTTGATATACTGTTAAAAATATGAAAATCTTTTTCGAAATCTTCAACAACAATGAATGATGTCACTACGAATAATCATTCAAGTGATGATACTTTGCTTGATGATTATTTTCTCTACTGAATCCCAATAACAATTTACCTGGATAGATTACAAGTATTTCCATATTTAGGTGTGCAATTATACTTTCTTGAAGAAATACCTAAATTTGATTTTGAAAAATCAACTAGGTGTTCTTTAATAAAAATTTTTGTTAAATCATTAATATGAATCTATTCTGTTTAGACTATAATTACTGATTACTGATTTTTATAATCAGAGTATCTGTTTTAATTACGTTAACAAGAATATAAATATTGAATAATGGTTATTCATAGATTATGTCAAATTTTAATACCTTACCATAGAAAATTAAGTTATTACTGAACCCCAGGAGCGAAAAAATTAATATTTGCAATGTTTTTTAAATGAAAGATAATATCTGTAACTATTATTGATCTTTAGTTATAATTTTCCTCAGAATAATTAGAGTGAATTATTATCACATTAAAATATTATAACGTCTCTGTGGTGGGTAGTTCCGAATAATAAAAAGTGTTCTGTGGTTCCTTGTTGTTTTGATTCTGTTTGAAACTTCCAACAGTTATTTGTAGCTTTCTTTCAGAAAAATGTGGAATATATTGGAAGGATAATATCGATAGTTTTAAGTTATTCAATTCAGTATGAAATGCTTATGGTCAGAATATGCATTCTATTCTAATCTTTCTTGTTTATGAGCTTATAGCTTCCAGTTTCAATATTGATTGAATTTTAATTAACCATGCATCATAACAAACATTCAGAAATATTAAAACTAAGTCAAATTCTATTATCTTCCAAGTTTGTGAACAAGGTTGAATCGGTGTTTAAAATAAAGATAATAAAGGTATAAAACAAATCTAGGATACTGGGTTCGAAGTTTTTAAAACTCATATGAGCTCAATTTGCAGCATTCCTATGTTAGAAAAGATATAATTTGATGAACCCTGAAAGTCTGAAGCTATAAAAACCAGCTCTTCATAAAGACATGTCTTAAATTTAACAGGTCCTGACAGAAAATAGTTTACCTATTTCAACGGTCAAAATATACCGAAGAGTGATGGAAAACTTTGTCTCTATTTATTATGGAATATTATTCTGGATTAGATATTAAGCAAGGTGCTAGACATCATTTACAATGAATACAGCAAATGGCAATTTAGATTTTGTGGTGAATGTAAGACAAAAATTGTTCAGTGGTTAATTTCATCTATAGTGTTTAGTGGTTATTATTAATTATTATTAAATAAATCTGATTATTGAATCATTTCAGCACAGAGTTGGATTTGGGAAAATCAGAAAATTTGGACAAAATTATATCGATTCAATTCCTTTCAACTTCAAATATCTCAAGAATGGTGCAATTTAGGAGAAAAGATGAGGAATGATTTTATATGCAAAAAAGACTAATGATTCCAGGAAGTACGAAATACGGACCTTTAGTTCAAGCGATATTTGTTTTTCATGCAATCTGTAGAGTAGTATTGCGAAACCCACAAGAAGTGGAATAAATCTATTGATGCCAAAATATGCACGAGTGTTATCGAAAACCTTCTACAAGAGATCATTTCAATTTATATTGTCGTTTGAATATTACAGGTGAAAATGCAATTTTTTTATGAAATTTCAACACCCTATATCTTTTGAACGGGGCCAAATTTGGAAAAATGTTATGGGAAGAAAATGTTTCTTTTGACGTCAAGAATCTATGGTTAAAATTAACGCAGTGGTCAAAGACTCACCCTGTATAAGTGAAGATAGGACAAAACTTAACGATACTTCCTTTTTTGTGTAAATTTTTCAATCCATTAAGATCAATAGAAATCGGAGAATGGTTGTTCATAACGCAAAAGCCCCCTTTCCCCTCCAGTTACCTCAATTTCCAATCTCATTTGTGCGCAGCAGGGTCGTGGAAAAATTCATTATTAAACTTCGACACGAAAATTGTCCTCAAATTGATGTGAAAAATCAGAACGTATAGTAGGAATCGACGTTCATTATTTCTTACAAGCAATTCAAGGGTGAAATTCTCAGTTTGGTAGCTTTTAATTCTCTACCGATCTTGTTAGGAACGTAACATCTGCGAAGAATCTACAAAGGAAAAATTGATTCTTTAAGTAGATCTCTTGTGACAATGCCTTTGAACTACCGATAAATCAAATCTGATGGTGTAACGGGACGTATATGGAGTTTTATTGGATTTTAACGAGCAGGAATTCTGATTTTTCGTCAGATAGTAATTCCTATTCGTTTGAGCAAAAAGTCTTGTACGATATTGAAGCTTAAATTGGCTTCAATATTGTTCAATTGTTGTCACATAACATTTAATATTCATTCGATCTCAATATTAAGAGGACACTAGACGTTATGAAAATGCCTTTCCAGCATTTTACTGAATTGCTCTGAAATATGATACATATGAGGTAGTTCAACGAATACTTAGTAATCCGATCTTCTGAGATTGAAATGAAATTGAACAACAATGAATTAATTAATGGCTTTGTATTGATATTTAGTAGACGGAAACCAAAAACTAATTAAAAAAGATTGTTTCAAAATAACAAACAATTAGGAAATGTAGCAGTAATGAGTGATATATCTTAAGATGTGACTGGCATATTGAATTGAAACGGAATAGAGTATAATATTTCAAATGTGTGTGAAGTTGGCCCCGCACTTTTTGATTTCCGAAAAATTTTTTAATGTACTAAATTGTGCTAGGTTTGGGCTGCTTTGTGCTGTTTGAATTTTCTCGTTATTTCAAGTAGTTTTCGAGATATTTCACTAAATGCATAAAATGGGCCAGCCCCGCACTCTTTGAAAATTTTAGTTTTAACCACTGAAATGAATTGTGCTAGACGTATACTGAGTTGTGCCGTTCGAATTTTTGAGATGGATCTCTTAATTTCCCAGAAAATGGAAAATCAACAAAAAGGTTAGCCCCGCACTTTAGTTTTTTTATCGGAAATTAGTGTAAAAAGTTGTGCTAGGTTTGTGCTGAGTTGTGCCGTAAGAATTTTCATGGAAATACCTCACATTCTCCGGAAAATTCCGAAAATCTATTACAAGGCTAGCCCCGCACTTTCGTTTTTTTTCAATCGGAATATGTGAAAAAAATTGTGCTACGCGTGTTGTGCCGTTAATATTTTTGAAAAATCGAGTTTTATTTCCGAAAAAACTGGAAAATTCGAAAAAAGATAGCCCCGCACTTTCTCTTTTTTTCCATAAAAATCATCTCATAGAGTTGTGCTACATTTGTGCTGATAATTTTTTCAGAAAAAACTTCAAGTTGTCTTTTAAACGGTGAAAAATCAAAATATCAGTGGATTGAATGATGAATTGTGTGAATGGCAACACTGTTGTGAAGTTAGCCCCGCACTTTTAGATTTTCGATAAAATGTTTGTGGTGCTGAATTGTGCAAGGTTTGTGCTGCTTTGTGCCGTAAAAGTTTTTTTTTCAAATGGTACTGTAACATCCCAGGTTTTTCCAATACAAAAAAATCGTAGTCTCATTGCACCCTACGCTGATACGCCCCTGGCAGTTACCAAACCGTAGAAATAAAATTCCATGGTCAGAATAAAAGAACATGGCTGTCACTGTCAAGGCGGACTTGCGCAAATGGTGACAGATCAAGAAAGGGAGGGATCCAAGATGGTGTGAGATTATTATGAGTTTTGTGGTGACAGAAGTAAGAGAGACCCAAAAGAAGTGTTTGGTGCCTTTGTGTGTGTTCGAAAACGAAGCCATCTTACGGTGAGTGACCCTAGAATATATCTCGCAAGTATAATTGAGACTATTTTAAATGTTATTAATTGCTTGTCCATTTTATTAACCTTTGTTGATGAATAGCATTGAGAATTGGATTTGTTCAGTGAATTTATTATTTCTCTATTATGCTTGTAAATTAATATTGTTATTATGCAATATTATTTGGTTTCATGATGTATTAGGTGGTGTTTGGGCATTTGTCATTAATACTGTTGTCTTGTTAATGTAATTGCTTGATTGTTTGATTTCATGTAACTATTTCCTTTGATTCACATAATGCTTTGTTTAACTTCATATAACTATTTCCTTTGTTCACATAATGCTTTGTTTAACTTCATATAACTATTTCCTTTGTTCACATAATGCTTTGTTTAATTTCATATAACTATTTCCTTTGTTCACATAATGCTTTGTTTAATTTCATATAACTATTTCCTTTGTTCACATAATGCTTTGTTTAACTTCATATAACTATTTCCTTTGTTCACATAATGCTTTGGTTGATTCATATAACTCTATTTCCTTTGTGTAATGCTTTGTTTGATTCATATAACTCCTTATGGCATGTGATTCCATCATTTTCGATATTATTGCCTTTGAAGTTCAGGTGTCTACCATAACAATGAATGCCTCATTTTCAGCTTTCTACAATGTGTTACTGGAGTGTAACCGATCAACTTTATTTACTGTACCCTATGGTACAATAGGAATTGCCAATCACTCTGGGGTCTGAACCTGTGATTGAGCAGGAACATATGGAGACCTCCACTAGTGGTAGTACTAGTATGGTCGATATGGAGTAATGGATGTAACCAGTGTAGGTAGCACCCTGGTGTTATATCGAAGGTTAACGTTGTTAAGTTACCCCTGTCTCATGTAATCATTATGTATGTCTCGTGCTGTGTTAATTGGTCATCTTACTGTGTAATGTACTTGCCTTACTATTCATGGTTATTGTTGTGTATATTTCGTACTGTGTTAACTTATTCTTCTTACTGTCGTGATGTATCTTCTTGTTGTCGTTATGTATATTTCCTTCGGTTGATTATGTAGATTCTCTGCTTTCATTATTTATATTGCTTATTATCGTTTACCTATATCTGTCTCCGTTATTTATGTCCATAATGCATTCTGGTTCTTATTATTTACTTTTATATTTGTTGTTTATTTATGCTATGATCTCGTACTGCTATATATTTATCTATATGCTCGTATTACATTATATTTCATTTAGGGGTCTCGAGATTGTGGACCATTCCTATACTGTTGTATGAGATTTCTTAGGTTCCTGGATCGAAGGCCTTGAAGGGCCGGTTCCAAACGCCTTAAGGCAGGGACCGTTGCCATCATGTGCTATAAGGCATGAGAGAATATACCTTTTTTTAATCAACCGCGAAACTTTCTGTCATTTTTTCAGAGCCGCCGCTGGAACTCCATGACCTTCCCCGTGTTTCCAATTCCTTAGCTCATACAATATTATAGTTATGACTCACATACCCTGGGGCCGTGGCCATGACGATGGTCATAATTAGTCGTTTACTTATTTGCCATGATTATTATCATGTTGCATTATTGAAGTATACATTTGCCATGATTAATATTTCTTGTTGTACCATTGAAGTTGCCATATTTACCATGTTACTATACTCTTGTATTATGGAAGTTGCTCTGATTATCCTGATTATCGTCTGTGCTGTATTGTTATAGTTTCTATTGCCTGGATTGTTATAATCACCTTCCCTAACTGTTAATATCTCATCATTTAGTTTTAAACAAGTGCCCTAACATCACCTAAACAAAGGGTTTTATGCCTGAGGCTTTCCCCTATATTTTTTGAGACCCTTAATAAATAGCTGATTGTCTGGGTCTAACCGTTGTGTTTTATTTACCATCTTTGTTTCCTAATTATTTTCACTAATCTCAATTATCACGAACTTGAATTATTACGTAAACATAACGTAGAGTCCTACCCTTGCTAGACGATCACATTAAATGGCCAAGTCTTTGTATCTGGAGTCATTCAGACTCCAGTGCCGTAGTTAGTTTTGAAAATGATCTTTGTCATTCTTTTCGAAAGAAAAAGTGGCAAATGTTACAGTACGATTAATAAGATATTTCACTAAGTAATTTTTTCTTTCCGTTTAACGGTCATTTGATAACTGGATCTCATTTAACAGTGAATACACTGATTTGTGCTTTTCGAACTCTCGAAAAAAACTCTGGTATATCGGAAAATCGAGTTTAAAAATTTTCAATATTCTTTTTGTGTTCTTTCTTCCGAATCGAAATCACCAAAACTTGTGCTACTTTCGTACAAACTCGTTCAAACCTAATTTTCAAAATTCACATGAAATTTGAAAAGCACAAATCAGTGTATTCTCTGTTGAATGAGATTCAGTAATCAAATGACCGTTAAACGGAAAGTAAAAATGAAAATGTACATTATTCGCTTTTACTTACTTAGTGAAATATCTTATTAATCGTACCATTTGAAAAAAAAAACTTTTACGGCACAAAGCAGCACAAACCTTGCACAAGTCAGCACCACAAACATTTTATCGAAAATCAAAAAGTGCGGGCTAACTTCACCACAGTATTGCCATTCACACAATTTATCATTCAGTCTACTGATATTTTGATTTTTCACCGTTCAAAAAGACAACTTGAAGTTTTTTCTGAAAAAATTATCAGCACAAGTCAGCACAAATGTAGCACAACTCTATATGATGATTTTCATGGAAAAAACAGAAAGTGCGGGGCTATCTTTCGTCGCATTTTCCAGTTTTTTCGGAAATAAAACTCGATTTTTCAAAAATATTAACGGCACAACTTCATACATGCGTAGCACAATTTTTTCCACATATTCCGATTGAAAAAAAGAACGAAAGCGCGGGGCTAGCCTTGTAATGGATTTTCGGAATTTTCCGGAAAATGTGAGGTATTTCCATGAAAATTTTTACGACACAACTCCGCACAAACCTACCACAACTTTTTACACTCATTTCCGATAAGAAAAAACAAAAGTGCGGGGCTAACTTTTTTTTTTGATTTTCCATTTTCTGGGAAATTAGGAGATCCATCTCAAAAATTCGAACGGCACAACTCAGTATACGTCTAGCACAATTCATTTCAGTGGTTAAAACTAAAATTTTCAAAAAGTGCGGGGCTGGCCCATTTTATAAATTTAGTGAAATATCTCGAAAACTACTTGAAATAACGAGAAAATTCGAACGGCACAAAGCAGCACAAACCTAGCACAATTCAGCACAACAAAAATTTTTTCGGAAATCAAAAAGTGCGGGGCCAACTTCACACACATGTATTTCAACTGTCAGAAAGATGAAGTATTGAATGGCATCGATAAGTTTTGCAACTGATTGATTTTTAGATATTTGCTGATTGAAAAAGAGCATATCTATAATAGAATGAGGTTAACAAATGAAAATTTTGCTCAAGACATAATAATATACCGAATAATCAGTGGATGACAATTGGAGTTAAGTTGTTTCGATTTCGAATCTACTGTTGTTTCAACTTCAAATAAAAACAACTCTAATCGTGCAAGGGGACTAAAATGAGGTATATGATTTCGTAGTCCTCATTCAATTAAATATATCAGATTTTTCATTTCTGCGAGTGGTTTTTTATTTGAAAAGAATGAAAAAATATAAAAGTTTGCAATAAAATATGAAGTTGTTTAGTTATTTTCCTTGTGAAAAATATCCTTATATGTCTGCATTAAATCGTTTGTCCAAGGTGAGTGGTCAATCAAATTATAATGGAAACTAAGTTTTGTAAGGTGAATTTTATGAAATACTTTTTAATTTCCGGTGTTGCCAGATGTATGCAAATTTGGCAACAGCTTCGTTATTTCGAATGGAATACCCTGTATTTAATTTTTTTTTATTCTACCCGGAAAATTAATTTCATTCACTTCACTTCTCCATATCTAGCTTCAACAGAGAATGAGAATGGGGTATCAGATTTTGTCTATCTCCTCTGGTTTAAAAGTTGTGGTGCTAAAACATCGAAATATGCCCACAAATTAGAAGAATTGGAAATAGGTAAGACATAACAACCTCCTTCAAGACACAAGACACCATCAGGGCTAATCTAACAAAAGTTAAACCCGATAATGAGAATCAAAGAACGAAGAACTGTATACAGGGTGAGTCTTTGACCAATGCGTTTAACCATAGGTTCTTGAGATAAAAAGAAACACATCAAAAGATAAACACATATACCGTAAATTATAGAATTACGGAGGGTTTTCTGGCGCGGCGGCGTCTTTGTCACTTTGGCACCTCTTACCAAATATGATGGGATTTCATAGAAGTTTCTTTGATCTCAACAGAATTTTTTCTGTTGAGTTCAAAGAAACAAGAAATTATTTTCGATGATTGTATGAAAATATTGATTCTTCAGAGGAGGAATAGAACGCTAGCTCTCGATTACTACCTACTATTTTTGTACCAACATCTCATGACATTATAGTGTTAATTTTTAAATAGATAAAGAAAAATTAGAAGATATAAAAAGTCGATTCGACGAAAAATTGAACGAGTCGTTTGAAGAACGTATTATACCATAATGGTTTACGTGACTTCAATTTGGGAATTCTATTTTGTGGAATATATGAAATAATTGGAAATAAATTGGGAAAAGAATGATATTTGTTCCAAGAATTCAGAGCTGCAGTCTGTTAGCGAATATGGGAAGGGACAATGTTAGACAAAACTGGTAAGCAATGAACCGGTGTAGATCTTATCGTGCCAGTAATAATTCTCATGGATGTATTCAATTGTGCATCAATTTTTTGTGTATGTGCACTATTGAACCAAACAGAGCAACAATGCTCAGCTGCAGAAAAAACTAGGGCTAGAGATGCTGTGCGAAGAGTGGAAGCATCGGCACCCCAAGATAATCCAGCTAATTTCTGAACAATATTATTCCTAGTTTTCAGTTTTAGGCTGAAATCATTTAAATGAGCCTTGTAATTGAGAGATGAATCTAATTTAACTTCTAAGTATTTTGGATAGAAATTATGTTCGATAGGAGAATCATTGAAAGTTACAGCTAATTTCCTATATTTTTCATGATTATTCAGATGGAAACAAGATACTTCTGTTTTGTTGGGATTTGGATATAATCGCCACTTAATAAATTAATTCTTTAAAATTTCCAAATCAGATGACAGTATGTTTTCCAGAGTATGGAAATCCGAATGTTGGTAAGCAATAGCAATGTCGTCAGCATAAACAAATTTCTGAGCTAATGTCGTGGATAAATCACTTAGACATAAATTGAAAACTAAAGTAGCTAAAACTGATCCTTGAGGAAGACCGTTTTTCAATGTTTTGAAATTGTTACTCTTATTGTCAATAATAAAAAAAAACACCCAGATCTGTATAGACAACATCAATATCGAAAATGTAAATGAGTACAATTACCTTGGTCATACTTTAACACTAGGAAAAGAAAACAAATCTAGGGAAGTCTCAAGAAGAATAAAACTCTCTTGGGCCGCATTTGGAAAGTTGTCTGGTATACTAAGGAATAAAGACATCCCTATGCATCTCAGACATCAGGTTTTCGACTCCTGCGTTCTGCCTGTGGCGACATATCGTATGGAAACAATTGCCCTCACCCAACTAGATGCCATGAGATTTAGAGTAACGGAAAGAGCAATGAAAAGATCCATGCTCGGTATTAGTTTGAGAGATAGAGTGAGAAATGATGAAATCCGGGAAAGAACTATGGTGAAGGATATAATCGAGAAAATTGCAGAGCTGAAGTGGCAGTGGGCAGGCCATGTGGCAAGGGTGATGGATGAGAGATGGACGCTGAGGGTGTTGAGGTGGAGACCGAGAGAAACGAAACGAAGTGTGGGCAGACCTCCCTTGCGGTGGTCAGATGACATAAAGAGGGTAGCGGGTGTGAACTGGTATCAGAGGACACATGACAGAGAGCATTGGAGAGAGTTAGGAAAGACCAATGTCCAGGAGTGGACGAAACGCACGATGGCGCCTGACGTAAACACACGTGATAGTGAGCTCTTATTTTCTGAGCTAAATAAGTTAAATAAAAAAGTATTAATAGAAATTTTAGTAACTAGTTGCATTCCCAAGGAAGTGACAAGCGATTTATTGAAAAATTTTTTCAAAACTCTCGTTAATCGTGATGGAAATAGTTCTGTGTGTGATTGTGATAATAAAAGAAATCCCTACCAACACGAAAATGGAAAACTCATAGGTGATAATACATATTTTGAAGTGCAAATTGATTCACATAAAAGTGAAATGAGAACATTAAATAAATTGAATCAACAGCTAGAACTTCGAATTTTGGATCAATGTGAGATAATTTCACTTTTAAAGTCGAAAAATGAATTGAATAACTCCATTATATATATATATATATCCATAAATGAATCGAAAGAGACAATCTCAAATATTGGGACGACCATACGTGCCAGACAAGGATCGAAGAAAAGATGTATGTCGAATATTGACGGCATGACTTCAGACCTTCAATCTGATAATAATTTATTATCGGAAGATAAATCCACAAAACAGGTGTTCGAACCGAATATTCCTTTGACCCCTCAGGAACGAAAAATAAACAAAGCGGCTATGGATGTAAATATTGTTAAAAACATGAAGTCTACTGGTAATAAAACACCGAAAAATGTAATAAATTCTAGTGCGAAAAATATGAGTGATAATATGGGTCAACATAGAAAGAGTTCAAAACATAGTGGTATTACAGGGTGTGGCAAGGAAGTCGACACAGTTAAAGTTAATCCGCGCAAAGCGTTTTTGTTCGTATCACGTTTGCAGCATGATACTACTCCAGGTGATTTGGAAACCTTCCTCAAACCCCAGTTTCCTGAGGTTTCCTGTGAACAGTTAGTTTCCAAGCACCCGCAACAGTATTCGTCGTTCAAGGTAACAATTAATTTTAGCAATCTAGAACAGGCCTTAAACCCTTCAAAGTGGCCGGAGGGCATATATGTTTCTCGTTTTTTTCCGAGACGTCCGGTGACAACCAACCACTCTTGATTGATCAGGTACCTCCAAGAGAGAACATGGATCTTATTCTCTTGAATTGTC
This sequence comes from Micraspis discolor, assembly GCA_030674115.1. NCBI lineage: Eukaryota > Metazoa > Arthropoda > Insecta > Coleoptera > Coccinellidae > Micraspis > Micraspis discolor. The sequence goes on from JARTUT010002201.1 coordinate 28,294, forward strand.
AAAGCTTAAATCATGTTAAAATTGACTATATTATCAGTGAATACTTGGTTGATGCGGTCGACGTTAATTTTATTTGCATTACTGAAACTTGGATAAAAAGGAATAACGTGAGCTTGGTGAATTTTCCGAATTTTTACAATGCCGCTAGTTATTGTAGAGAAGTTAACAGAGGCGGAGGTGTTGCTATTTGGTGCAATAATTCTCTCTCCTCACAAAGTTTGCACATGGATAAATTTTGTATTGACAAAACTTTTGAAATATGTGGCATTTCCTTAAGACTAAAAATAATAATCTGTTAATTATTTTAACTTGTTATAGGTCACCTGACCATGATTTTAAAGTATTTTGTAATTGTTTGTATGACGCTTTATCTCATGTGTATAAATCTCGAGCAAAAATTTTATTATGTGGGGATTTCAATGTTGATCCCACTAGAGATAATAAGAATTTTTCCCACCTCGCCGGTATGTTGGGGAGTTTCGGGCTCGAGAGCAGAGTTAAAGAACCGACTAGGGGTATATTCACCCTGGACCATGTGTTTTCCAATTTTACACCACACTGCAGTGTATCCGATGTTCATTTTTCGGATCACAGGATGGTTTTTTGTCAGACGGATGTTGGGGTAGATCTGGAGGTCTTGACGGAGATCAGGAGAGACTTTTGTTCTGCCAATATTGAGGCGTTTGTTGCCGACTTGGCTCGTGAGGGCTGGGAGTTCATCTATCGGCAGAAGGATCTGAATTTCGCTTTCGATGTGTTTTCCGATACTTTCATGTGGTATTTTTACAAACATTTTCCACTCAAAAAATTTTATATCGGGCGAGGTAAGTCGTGGGTAACGAGCGACGTTCGGCGGTCTGCTTCCGAGCTTCGAGACCTCTTCGTTCTGGCTAAGGCTTTCCCGGAGCTAAGGTCTCATTATTTGAGTCGAAAACGCAGACACGATACCTTGGTCCAACGTTCGAAGCGAGCCTTCTTTCAGAACAAGGTGGGTGACAATCGCAACAAGTCTAAGTCCCTGTGGAATGTCATAAATGAGTTGAAGAACGGGAGTCAGCGCCGTAATGGAAATATAATCCTTCACAATAATAAAGATTTCATCTATGAGCCACGAACTATTGCCAACAAGTTCAATACTTTTTTCAAGATGGCACCGGAAAGAATCATCAAATAAATCTCTACACAAGAATATGAAGATTGCATTCGGCTCAATGGTAGTAGTGTTTTTTTATTTCCTTTCACTGAGGGTGAACTTTTTTCTCTGATCAATAAAAGATTAAAACCGAGCAGATCATCAGGATATGATTCCTCCTAAAAAGGAGTCTAAGTGAATTGATGGAGCCCTTGCTCTTTTTGGTTAATTCTTCCTTTGCTTCAGGACGGTATCCCGATAGATTGAAGCTGAGTAAGGTGATACCTTTGCACAAGGGGGGTGACAGATCAAATATTGAAAATTATAGACCGATAGCGCTGTGTCCTTGTTTTTCCAAAATTTATGAATATTGTTACTTAGATAGACTGATGAACTTTCTCCTTTCTCATGATTTATTTATAGATAATCAATTCGGTTTTCTCCCTGGGCGCAGCGTTGGTGATGCTGCCATTTATGCTTTCGATATCATTATTGATGCTCTGGAGTGTGGTGAGTGCCCTGCTGCTATCCTTTGTGATCTCAAAAAATTCGCAAAATGGAGAAGTATGGTATAAAGGGCGTGGCCTTGGACTGGGTAAAGTCATACCTCAGAAACAGAAGTCAGTTTGTTGCTTGTCTCATGTGCAAGATGGTGGCAAGGTTTCAGTAGAATCTGAAAGGCGTTCTGTTGGAGTACCTCAGGGTTCCATTTTGGGGCCCATCTTATTTCTGTTGTATGTCAATAACATTGGGATGCGGCTTACTTGTGATTTTTCGGCCTATGCCGATGATATAACTCTCTTGATCCCTGGGTCCAATAACAGCATCGTTGAAGGCAGTTGCTGCAATAACTTAGCGAGTCTTGGTGACTGGTTCTCCAGAAATTCTCTGTTTTTGAACGATTCGAAGACCAAATACATTAGGTTTCAGAACTATCAGAGCAAAAGTGAATTGGATATTGACTTAAAAGTTGATGGACGCGATGTTTCAAGAGCTAATTTTGTTGGTTTTCTGGGTATTACTTTCGACACGAATCTGAATTGGTACCAGCACTGTTTCGAACTTAATTCTAAGCTTAATTCCGTCTGCTTTATGTTACACAATCTAAAAAGTGTTTTAGCTACCGATCAACTGCTACCCATTTATCATGCTCAGGTGGAGTCACGACTTCCTTATGGTATTTCTCTCTGGGGCTCCACGTCAGCTGCTGACAGTGTTTTTGTATCCCAGAAGCGGATAATCAGATGTTTGGTTGGAGCTCCTTCTGGGGTATCCTGCCGTGGCTTCTTTAGATCGCTCGGCATCTTGACTCTGCCATCGCTAGTTATTCTTGAGCTCTGCATATACATCTTCAAAAATAAGCATAAGTTTTTGACGGGTAGTTCAGTGCATTCACACAGTACTCGCAACTCGGCTTCTATCAGGGGACCATGTAGGAAGTCTAAGATAGGCTTTCATTCACCTAATGCTCTCGGCCCTAGACTTTTCAATGGTCTGGATGTGGGTATCAGAGACTCCCAAAATATCCAAATTTTTAAGAAGAAACTGAAGATGTATTTGGTTACCGAATGTTTTTACGATATTTCGGAGTTCCTGAACAAACATTGATTTTTATTTGTTTGGTGTAGATTTAGCAAATGCTGCTTTTCATGTTGCAAGATAATGTACCTATATATAATTATACTGTTTGTATGTGTAGATTTTATGTGAAACTTTGATATTGACTTTTTCCATAGCAATGTACCTACTGCTCATATCTGGAAATAAAGGTTATTATTATTGAAAACGGCTGAAGATGATGATGATGATTGTCAATAAAAACACGAAATCAGATAACATATTTTCTAATAATCGTAACATTCTCCCACACTTCAGATGGGTATAGAGTTTGAAAATTAATCCACCTTTCCACACAGTGTCATATGCCGAAGATGAATCAATGAAAGCAGCTCCTGTTTTCAACCCATTCTATGAAAGTTGTAAGGCTGAGAACCTGATCTGAACAATTTCTATTTTTCCTGAAGCCTCCCTGGAAATTTTTTAGAGCATTTTATATAGAAGATTTAATTCTAAAAAGAATTAGCCTTTCTAATATCTTGAAAGGAACACTCAATAAAATGATCGGTCGATAACTACTAGGATCACAAGGATTTTTTCCTCGTTTCAAAATACCTATTACTTTAGCCTTACGAAATTCGGAAGGAAAGTTTCCTGAATTCAGACTATTGTTATAGAAAGACAATAACCAAGACAAGGCCTCTTTTCCTAAATGTTTGATGAATTCTGGATAAATTCCGTCAAAACCTGCTGCTTTTCGAGATTTGGAACGAACTTTTTTGCTGCGGCTTTCACAACACCTAAGAATCTGTAATAGTTATTGTTACTGCAACTCAGTGTTGTTAGTTGCATTCATTTATTTTCTGTTCCAAAATGCTTGTTCGTTTCATGCGGCCCACGTATGTTCATTTCTTCCTCTATGGACGCGTGACATATGTTGGAGATATATGACAGTGCGAGACGAAGGAAGTACGAACCAGTAGTAATTCGAATACAGACATCGACGCTCGTTCGGTGCAGTGCAAGAATTTTCTTCGTTTCTTCGCTATTTTTCTCGTTAATTTCTACAAGTTCGAACGCCGGTGAAAAGGTGACTATTTCTCGCTCGTGAGTGACACATTGATGTGCTGTGAAACCAGGTACGCAAGAGTCGATACTCCAACATTCGCCTTTCTTTTCGAGTCATTTTTTCTCACCGGAATTTCATTGTTAATTTCTCTTTCTTTTTCATTTAATTTCAAAGGCCGTGCCGTGCCATTTTGGTCCTTCTTGAGCCGCATATTTTCGAACCGCGTTTTCAAAATTATTGCGATCAAGCATTTTGGAATTTTTTCATTTAGTTTTTTCATTTGCATTTATTTCAATCTGTCATTATTCACGTGACCTCGAAAACTTGATAAGATATCGAACACATTCATAAATCCTTTAATTTCTGCGCATGTTAAAAGAATTTAGCTTTCATTACCTTTCATTTGTTTTTCTCATCTATGCTCATAACCTTGATTCGAAACATAAACAAAGATTGACATTCTTGTTTTTGTTTATTTACATTTCATTATTTTCATTTGTTTATTTTCAACTCGATTTTCAATTTAATAGATTCAATCTTAATTATTTGCTTTATTAATTAATTTAGTTCTTTTCAATCGGTTAGTCTATTTACTCTTTTTCGAAATTACTCAAAACGAAATTCATATTGTTTTCTGCAGTATACCTTGAATAATAATAATGGCGACAAAATTGAAACAACTCAAAGCTCGTCGTCAAATTGTTATTGATGATCTCGAGGAAATTCTCAATTTAGCACAATTCGCTGTCACTGATGAGAGTTTACACGTTAGATTCAAATTAAGATGTGAAATACTTGACGATATTCTCGTGGACTTTCAAAATTTACATACGTCTATTGTCTCTATGATAGTATCTTCCGAAGAACCCGAATTGAACACTGAGAAGGTTATTCGAACAACCTTTATGGATAATTATTACACCATCAGAACAACTTATGTTAATTTATTTCCTGTAGTAAACATTCCAGTAAAAAACCAAGACAGTTGCTCTATTAGTTCGCCAAATGTTAAACTTCCAAAGATAGTATTGCCCATTTTCAATGGGAATTATAAAGAGTGGCCTACTTTTTTCGATATGTTCCAAAGTTTGGTACATGAAAATTCTAACTTGAGTCAAATAGAAAAGTTTCAATACCTCCTTAGTTCACTTTCTTCTCATGCTTTAAATTTAGTTAAAGGATTTCCATTGACTGCTGAAAATTATGAAAGCGCTTTTCAGACATTGGCGGAAAGATATCAAAATAAAAGACTTCTCGCTAATACGTGTTGGAAGGAAATCTGTAATGTTCCAAAGCTACAGGGTGATTCAGCTAAAGACCTTAGGCGAATTCTAGAAGTTTTTGCGGAAAACTTATCGGTATTAAGGAATTTAGGTTTACTCGTTGACCAGTGGGACTTTGTTTTATTTCATATTCTCATTCAGAAATTAGATTCAGCAACGATCAAACGTTTTGAATTACAAGAATGTTCAACAGATATTCCGTCGTTTGTCAATTTGCGAAATTTCCTGACAAATCAGTGTATAGCCTTGGAGGCAGTAGCTCTTTCTCTTCCGTCGAAAACTCATTCAGTTTCGAATTCTCAAGTTTTGAAATCTAGTTCTCTCTCAATGAATAAAAGAAATTCGACTCTTCTCGTTCAAACGGAAACTGAATCATTCAAGAAACGTTTAACCTGTAATTATTGCAAGTTAGCTCATAGTATTTACAAATGTCCATCATTTTTGGAACAAACTGTTCAAGATCGGTTCAAGATTGTGAAGAACAAAAATTGGTGTATCAATTGCCTCCATTCTGGACATAAGATTAACAATTGTTCTTCAAGGTCAAATTGTCGTGTTTGCAACGGAAAGCATCATACCCTGTTGCACATGCGCAATAATGCGGAGAATGATTCTTCATCAGAGACGTTTCATTTCAATGCTGCAAATTCATCGGATTCAGGCTCAGCTCAAGTTTTAACCAATGTTTCTTCAAATTCTACCGTTCTCTTGGCAACCGCTGAGGTCGAAATTCGTGATGCTTGGGGTAGATATCAGAAGGTCCGAGTTCTGTTAGATGGAGGCTCTCAAATAAATATTATAACTCAATCGTGTGTAAATAGATTAGGCTTGAAAATTTGTGAAGCTTCATTTTCGATAAATGGAATTTGTGAAAGCTCATCTTCTGCTGATTGCAGCACTGAATGTACTATTCGTCCATCAGGTCAAATAAATCCATCATTTACATTCGATGCCGTCGTGATTCCGAAGATTTGTGCGGAGATGCCGAGTTCTTTCGTAAATTATTCGTTTTGGAATTGTGTCCATAACAAGAAGTTAGCAGATCCGAACTTTTCCATTCCAAAATCAATAGACCTTCTCCTCGGAGCGGATATATTCTCTTTAATAATTCGACCGGGTCGTATCGAGGGTAACGGTTTGGAACCAACAGTACTTGAGACAGTATTTGGTTGGGTTTTCATGGGAAAGATTCAATCACCTAACACATCAGTTAACAATTTTCATTTGTCATTGCCTGAATCAGGTTTAAACTCCTCGTTGAAAAGATTTTGGGAACTTGAAGAAGTTTCAGAGAATGTCATTGTATCACCAGAAGATCAATTTTGTGAGAACTTATACACTCAGAACTATTCTAGAAATACATCTGGACGGTACACTGTGGCATTACCATTTAAACCTGATCAGTCAACACTTTCTTTCGGTGACACATATTCTCTCGCACTACGTCGTTTTTTATCCCTTGAACGTAAACTTATTAAAAACCAGAATATATACAGGGAATACTCTACTTTCATGCAGGAATATTTAGAAAAAGATCATATGTCATTGATTTCTACTAGTTCGGATTATGAAAATACTTTTTATATCCCTCACCATTGTATAATCAAACCAAACAGTCCATCCACAAAGTTGAGGGTTGTTTTCGATGCGTCAGCTCATGTACCCGGTCATTTATCTTCAAATGATGCTCTATTGATAGGTCCTAAATTACAAAAGGATATTATTGCCATTTTGATGAACTTTCGTGTTCATCGGTTCGTTTTCACAGCTGATATCAAACAAATGTATCGTCAAATATTAGTTCAAAAATCACATCGAAACTTTCAAAGAATATTGTGGCGGTTTCTCCATCGGAACCCATAAAAACCTATCAGCTGAATACCGTTACGTACGGAGTTGCACCAGCACCTTTTCTTGCCCTTCGAACTTTGGCACAGTTGGCCAAGGATGAGGAAGCTCGTTTTCCGAAAGCATCCAAAATTTTGCTCACAGACATTTATGTCGATGATGTCGTTACAGGTTGTGATGATTTGGAAGACGCAAAAACGTTGCAAAAGGAACTGATTTCCTTATTGAATTGTGGTGGTTTTGAGCTCCGAAAATGGAGTAGTAACAGTTCTCAATTACTCTCAACCATACCTCTAGATCATCAATATCACCATTCTTTGGAGTTTGATATAGATCCGATAGTCAAAATTCTCGGTTTGAGGTGTTTCTTCGTCGGACGAATTTTCTTATTTTGCGGAAACTACTGTTCAGGTATGTACCAAACGTACCATACTTTCAGAACTTTCTCGAATTTTCGACCCTTTGGGGTTCCTTTCTCCGTTTACTTTTCTTGCTAAACATTTGATCCAGCATCTTTGGACATTAGGTTTGCAGTGGGATGATACACTTCCAGACGATGTCAGCCGTCGCTGGAATCAGTGTAAATCCGAATTAACCGAATTGGGTAAATTAAAGATACCTCGGAAACTTGCATCGAAACCATTTTATCGTTGCGAACTTCATGGTTTCGGAGATAGTAGTGAGCGTGGCTACGCAGCCGTGGTATATTTCAAGTTTTTCAATTTTGACGGCTCCATTGACATCTCTTTCGTAGGTGGTAAATCAAAGGTCTCCCCATTGAAGAGAATTTCACTTCCACGACTGGAATTGTGTGCTTGTCTCTTATTATCAAAACTCATTAATGTGGTTTCCTCTGTTTACCAATCAGCCTTTACAATAGATGACATTTTTGCTTGGTCTGATTCGATGGTAGCTCTAACATGGATTAAGTCTTCTCCTCATCGATGGAAGACATTTGTAAGCAATCGTACTACTCAAATTCAGGACTTAGTTTCAACAGAAAATTGGTATCATGTTCAATCGAAAGACAATCCAGCTGATTGTGCTTCACGCGGCTTAACGCCAACCGAACTGTTGAACTGCTCTTTGTGGTGGACAGGCCCTGACTGGCTTCGTTCCAAACATCTCACCTTCGCAAATGATGAAATAGAGAATTCTCTTCATCTTGTACAAACAGAAGAGCGTCACCTCTCTTTGTCAACTTTCATTTCTCTATCGTTTGTTGATGATTTGCTCTCCAGGTATTCATCTCTGTCCAAGGTTCAAAGAGTGGTAGCTTACATTTTCAGATTCGTTAACTTCATGAAAAACTCTAAAGCTCCTGGAATATATAGATTTTCCGCAGTTCATCTCAAAGATGCGCTTTTCTTCATTATAAAGCAAGTTCAACGGGTTGTGTTCAAGGAACAGATCGATAATCTCATCTCGGGAAATCCCATATCTAAATTACTTCGAAAATTGAATCCATTTATTGGAGAAGATGGTGTTCTCAGGGTGGGCGGTCGTCTGTCTTTTTCTGGTCTAGCTCTTGATCACAAACACCCAGCTTTGCTTCCTTCATTTCATCGTCTTACTGGGCTCCTTATTCAGCATTTCCACAAAATATGTCTGCATCCAGGTGCCCAGACTTTACAGTTCCTTCTGTCTCAACAGGTCATACAGGAGCTTTATACAGTCCACTTAGAGATTGAGTCTGTGCTCAATTCTCGCCCTCTATGTCCGCTTGGTAATGGTCCGAATGACATATCTGCACTGACACCAGGACATTTTCTTACTCTGGCTCCATTAACTGCTATTCCTGAACCAGATTTATCTCACCTATCTATCGGTCGATTATCGCGTTGTCAGCTTTTATTAACTCGTATCCATCAGGATTTTTGGAAAAGATGGAATTTAGAATATCTGAACACACTGCAACAACGAAAAAGGTGGTTCAATAGCGACTCGCCACCTTATTCAATAGGTGCACTAGTCTTGATAAAAGATGATCAACTCCCTCCATTGCGCTGGCGACTTGGACGCATTGAGAAATTGCATCCTGGCGCTGATAAAATAGCTAGAGTAGCTACTGTTCGGACTACTCAAGGTGTACTGCAGAGATCAGTGGTTAAATTATGTCCATTACCTCTCCAATAGTTATGACATATGTTGATGTATATATGTATATATTTTTTTTCGCTTTATGTTCGATATCTTTTCAATTTTTATATTTGCTTTTTTTCATAAAATATTCTATTTTAGGTGGGCGGTTATGTTACTGCAACTCAGTGTTGTTAGTTGCATTCATTTATTTTCTGTTCCAAAATGCTTGTTCGTTTCATGCGGCCCACGTATGTTCATTTCTTCCTCTATGGACGCGTGACATATGTTGGAGATATATGACAGTGCGAGACGAAGGAAGTACGAACCAGTAGTAATTCGAATACAGACATCGACGCTCGTTCGGTGCAGTGCAAGACTTTTCTTCGTTTCTTCGCAATTTTCTCGTTAATTCTACAAGTTCGAACGCCGGTGAAAAGGTGACTATTTCTCGCTCGTGAGTGACACATTGATGTGCTGTGAAACCAGGTACGCAAGAGTCGATACTCCAACATTCGCCTTTCTTTTCGAGTCATTTTTTCTCACCGGAATTTCATTGTTAATTTCTCTTTCTTTTTCATTTAATTTCAAAGGCCGTGCCGTGCCAGTTATCGTGAGTGGGTTTAATCCACCTAATATCACGGTCTACCTTCTTAGCGTATTCAATCCAATTCGCTTTCTTGAAATTCCAACGAGGTCTTTTTAAACATTCTGAATATTGAATTAAACTTCTTGAAGTCAACAGTATAGGCCTCTGTTGGCCATGAGGAAAAACTCCTAGAATTTTACGCCTTACAGGAAGCTATTTGCAAGTATTGTCACAAGACACTATGCAGAGATCAGGATTGTAGCCTCTTTTCCATCGAGAAGAATGAAAAAAAGGTATATCTTTTCCATCAAAAATTAAATAGAAATTATTATCTTCCATCTAGTCAGCTAAAGCTATTTCACTTCTATCATTAGCATTATAACCCCACATTACGTGGTGAGAATCAAAATCATAGCAATAAATTAAAGGATGAGGAATATTAATTTCCAACTTTCTTGGACGAATAGTATTTGGAGGTTTATGTTAACGATAGAAATATTACAAAATTTGAAAGAGTTGAAGAAAACACCCTCAAATTCGCCTTTTTGGATTAAGTCGATATTGTGATCAAGGATTTTTTAACATAACAAGCTTAACCGTAAATTTTACTAAGGAGATAATCAATGAATACATAACCTTTTATGGTTCCTCTTTCACGAAGATTTTTTTCAGTATCCGCATGTGTCTCTTGAAGGAGAATAATCTCAGCACTATAGTCCTTTGCTAATTTAGAAATATAATCACTCTTGTCCTCAAAAATATCCTCTATATTCATATCCAATACACGAAATTTGTCGCCAATCTGCAAGGAGGATTCTTCGAATCGGGTCTTGCGGTACAAGTGACGATTTTTTAGATTTTCTGATGTTTGAAGTCTGCTATGGAACCCATTCAAAGGGAAATCATCATCCATAGTTGGGGAAGGTTGTGATATAATATTTATTTCATTTAGAAAATAGCAGAGGAAAAATTATCGGCTGACATTTATTATGTATAATGAGAGATAAGAATATATAACAACGGTTAGCTTCGATTATTTTGAATAACAAAACCCTCATATTCAGTAAAATCTTCCCGTCACTCGCTTACCGTCCTAAAGTTTGAAAATCCAACAATTAATTTGCATTCTAAATTTTGCCTCTCCAATTCTGTCGACAGTTAACGGTACCCTCATTCTGCATCGACATATTTGAATTGAGACAGACCATCAACGTTCCTAGTTCTTACCTACATCGCCCTCGCTAAGCTACACCGCCTCAATAACCCGTCGTCTATACTAGTACAAAATTTGTCCCGATATCGTATCGCGTCATAAACGGCCAGACCTTATCGTCTCATTTGAAGTGGTATAATGTACCGCATCAGTACGAAAATGAATCTTGCAAACTCAATTCTAAAACATGTACTACCCAGCACTAATTAAAAGAGGCTTTTTGATCATAAGAAAGTACTAATCAAGCTCAAAATATTTGGCAAAGTTTCAGAATACAATCTTTCAATTTTACGAAACAAATTTTGGTCATCCAGAATAGAGAATACACATTTCATTTCTCGAAGATTAGTAAAATAATGATGAGGAGTTCATTGACATTAATATAAAGCTAATACGAGGGCCATTCAGAAACTAACCTCCGATTAGTCACAGTGCGGGTAGTGGGGGGGAGTAGCGCGCCATCTGTGCATTCACGCGCTCAGCAGGTCAGTCGGCATTAAGCCGTAGTCGAGTGAACATCGTACCTGCGCTAGTTTAGTTTTTGTGGCAGTTTGAAATGTGTGCTGCAATAAAAAATCCCGCCAAATGTGAGGTGCGTGCTGTTATAAGGTTTTTTACAGCCAAAGGATACTCTGCAGCAGCTATTCATCGTGAGCTTTGTGCCGTGTACGGACCAAAATTTATGAGTGAAGGAGTTGTCCGTGAATGGGTACGTTTATTTAAAAGTGGACGAGAAAAAGTTCATGATGAAGAGAGGAGTGTGTCCTTCAAGTGGGACGTTTTCAACCATCCACCTCACAGCCCAGATCTGGCGCCAAGCGATTATCACCTCTTCATACATATGAAGAAATGGCTCGGGTCCCAGCGGTTTGATGACGACGAGGAGCTCAAAGATGCGGTCACAGGCTGGCTCAAGGCACAAGCGGGTGATTTTTAAGCAGAAGGAATTTCAAAGCTTGTGAAGAGATACGATAAGTGCCTCAATCGTTATGGAGACTATGTCGAAAAATAGTGCAAAGATGTAGTTGTAAGATGTATATATTAAAATATTTTTACTTAACTTGGTGTATTTCTTTCAATTAACCGGAGGTTAGTTTCTGAACGGCCCTCGTATAATTGCACTATTCATCGTTAATTCTGAAACATCTATAACCTTACAGTTCTCTCTCTCCAATTAACCAATATGGCCAGATTGAACATTGCTGAATAAACCCCATAATGGTAATTAATTTGTAGGTAATCTTCTTAATAACTCCAACAATGAAACTGTTCATTTCTGGCACAAAAGGGATATCGAGAAGACCGAGAGAGTAGAAAATAACAAAGACACCTCCAATAATTGATCGAATGAATCTGTCCGCTGCAAAATTCATCGTAAAATGGCTGCCTCCCATGGCTTTCATGGTGGTTGCTGAGAAGAAAGGTATTTGCGATTTATTCTATGAGCGCTATTGTTATTAGCACGTTCAGGATGCTCATTGGAGTGGATGAACTGGTTTGAAAACTCGAATCTTGCCGAACATAGACGTTCGATTTTTTCAATGTTATTCGTTTCCATTTGTCAAATAACAACGAGTATTTGCAACGTCACAGCCAGTATTAATTTAAGGAAATGTCGGAAATATTGAAGTAGAATGGATCTTGGAGGAGAACAAAGATAAATAGCACGGCCGTCTTAACACATAGCCCGGCTATTGGTAACAACGGCAACACTGTACTGGGGTATCTTACCCACACGAAATGATTACGGCAAGCAGTCTAGTTCTCGCGTTGGAATATCTTTTTTAAATTGGTCTATTGGTAAGTATCTAATATCTAACCTAAATATTCAATTGGACTTGAGATCATTTGCGTCCAGAATGGTCAAAACGTGTTGTATTTCATCCTGTAAAAGTAATCATCCGTCTACAAAAAAGAAGGATATTTTAGTTGTTTTAGTTTCCCGAAAGACGAAAAACTTAAGCTTTTACGGAGGAGGGCCATTCCGCCAATAATAATAGTTTTGTTTGTGAGAACATTTTGATTCCGACGATATAATTAAATTTGATAAACATTTGCAAGCCGATGGAACCATTAAATTTCTTTCTTTAAGATTCCCAAATTTGAAAGAAGGCGCTATCCCAAAAATTTTTAAAATTTACCGTTATACCTTGCGAAACAAAATCAAATAAAAAGGACCGATCCTCAATGTAGAAGGAACGCAATTTTAACTAGGAATAATAATAAAGTAGAAGCTTTCTTGAGTTCTGATTTGATCAAAGATTTTAAAGACTTTCTTGAAAATTATTCGGCTAAAATTGATATATCTGGTTGGGAAATTGAAAAATGCGATAACGCAGTCTATTTCTATATTTCAAATTATGAAAATTCATTATCGGTTGAAATTTCTATACAGATCAGTGAAGCTCTCGAGATTAAAATATTTCATAAAAATTGTCTAATTTCCGAAAATTACCTAAAATGGATACTTCCTCCTGATCTGATTCTCAGCAGGTCTCAAATTACAAATTTGCTCTCTCGTTATAAAAATGTGTCTAATGAGAAAACAAGTAAATCTACATCAGATTTATTGAGAGATTCCTTGACCTCATTAGAAGCATTTTTATCAGATGAGAATAATGAAAATTTTGACCAACTACGGCAGCTAGAAATTGTTACTGATCAATTGAGGCAAATAAGTCGAAATATTTGTTATATATATATATATATATATATGTATAGAGAGTTTTATTTGAGTTGATTTTATTTTGAAAGTTATATTTGAATTCACATTTTATGGCGAGAGATGGTCCTACACCTCCCCGTGGTTCTTGCTGGACAATAAATTGAATAAAACATCATCCAATTTGCTTTAATCTCAATTTTTATTTGTATTTGTATTCAATTTATTGACTGAGTAGGGCATACTTCCATCCTATTTTCAGATATTCATCGAAAAACACATTTAATAACATAAGAAAATGAAATGGTATGTTCGAAACATCGTATCTCTCAGCTAAGCGTATACCTCCCAGACATCGTTGCCGCTTCAGGCGCCGGGCCATGTGTTAAGACGGCCGTGTAAATAGAGACCATCATCCACCGACATAGAAATGTGCTAACGAGAAATGAGTTCTCGCTTTTCCCCCAGTGGACATTATTTGTGAGATTTATACATATATGTAAAACTAGCAAACCCGGCGAATTCCGTTTAGCTACCAGATAACTTCGTATTATGTAACATTTCGTTTGGTGATTAAAAGATGAAGAAACATTTTTTTTGTTTTATATTTGAAGAGGAAATATTTTTTCGAATACAAAAATGAAGTGTTATTTAGTTGAACTCCTCTTAGTAAATGAAAATAAATACTGAACCGAAGCGTTATACGTGTCCGCAAATTATCCGTTTCATTGAAGTGCTCTTTGGTAAACCACATCTTTTGTTTTTGGGTTTGACGTTAACACAAACGAAGCGAACGGTTTCCCAACTCGTGAACAGGCAACGTATAACTGCCCATGTGAAAAAAAATGATTTCCAAAATTTATCCCGCAAACACTAAGCGATTGGCCTTGCGACTTGTTGGCATTGCGAACGCAAGGCGAACTGAAAATTGTAATCGTTTGAAGTCAAACGGAGATCATTCGGAATCATTGGTATTCGAGGAATAGATAAATTTTCACCTGCATACATTTCGTTAATAATGGTTGCCTCAATCAAATTCGGCATAAGTCTTTTTACCGAAAGTCGAGTACCGTTGCAAAGTCGCGGTGGATTCAAATTACGCAATATCATAATAACTGTACGAACTCTGAGTTGCAAGTTATGAGGTGGAAATACTGGTAACTACAGAGAGTTTAAAAACTCCGTTGGATAATTTACTACATCATCGGGATTTGTTATATCACCAAATCCCCAGCAAGATTTGATTAAATGGTGATAAGCAGTGCGTGTACATCATTATTCTTTGCGGCAAGAATTGCTCGTTGACTTATTCAAGCATAATTCTGATAATTCTCACTAATGTTTGGAAAAACATTTTTAATAAGGACTAAGTTTATTTATCTGATGTTTTAGATATCATTATGGGGGTGCCTCAAGGCAGTTTACTAGGACCTATTCTGTTTTTAATATACATCAATGATATAGGAAATCTGAAGATATTGAGGGAGGTATTTGTGGACCTGGTAAATTTCGCGGATGATACAAATGTAAACTTGGAGGGAGATACTCTTGAAAATGTCATTGAACTTGCTAATGCAGTGATCCATGCCTTAAATGAATGGTTCTCGAACAACAAAATGCTAAAGTTCGAAGCAAAAACACATTGTATGAATTTTCGAAACGGGGGTGAGGAGTCTGACGTAGTATGCATTGATGGTCAACAAATTTCTCACTCGTCAACTACTCGTTTTTTAGGTTTGCGAATAGATGATAATTTGAATTTGAGAGATCATATAAACTATCTTTGTAATAAATTGAGTGGTGTGATTTACTCTATCTCTATAATTAGGAATTAATTAGCAGGTCAACATCTAAAGAACATATATTCGTCATGTTTTGAAACACATATTCGTTATCGAATTATTTTTTGGGGATGTAGTTCTGAATTTAAGAGAGTATTTATCATGCAGAAACGAGTATTGAGAATAATTTTTGGGTTGTCTTTCAGGGAAACATGCAGGGGATTATTTAAAAAATTTAATGTATTAACATTAACCGGATTGTATACAGGGTGAGTCTTTGACCACTGCGTTAATTTTAACCATAAATTCTTTAAGTCGAAAGAAACACTTTCTTCCTATAACATTTTTTCAAATTTGGCCCCGTTCAAAAGATATAGGGTGTTGAAATTTCATAAAAAAATTGCATTTTCACCTGTAATATTCAAACGACAATATCAATTGAAATGATCTCCTGTAGAAGGTTTTTGATAACAGTCATGCATATTTTGGCATCGTTAGATTCATTCCATTTCTTGTGGGTTTCTCACTACTACTCTACAGATTGGTTAAATTGCATGAAAAACAAATATCGTTGAACTAAAGGTCCGTATCTTGTACTTCCTGGAATCATTAGTCTTTTTTGCATATAAAATCATTCTCCATCTTTCCTCCTAAATTGCGCCATTCTTGAGATATTTGAAGTTGAAAGGAATTGAATCGATATAATTTTGTCCAAATTTTCTGATTTTTCCAAATCCAACTCTGTGCTGAAATGATTCAATAACAACATTTGTTCAATGGTGCCATATTTTATGTCTATATTAAATATTTCTTCAAAAGGTTGGGGAAATCTCTCCAGTCTATGGTTCCACCACTAAAATCTAATAGATGAAATTAACCACTGAACAATTTTTGTCTTACATTCACTACAAAATCTGAATTGCCATTTGCTGTATTCATTATTAATGATGTCTAGCACCTTGTTTAATATTTAATCCAGAGTAATATTCCATAAGAAGTAGAGAAAAGATTTCCTTCACTAACATAGGTACTTCGGTATATTCTCATGACCGTTGAAAAAGGTAATGTATTTTCTGTCAGGACCTGTTGAATTGAAGACTTGTCTTTATGAAGAGCTGGTTCTTTATAGCTTCAGACTTTCAGGGTCCATCAAATTATATCTATTCTAACATAGGAATGCTTCAAATTAAGATCATATGAGTTTTAAAATCTTCGAATCCAGTCTCCTTGATTTATTTTGTAGTTTTATAGTTTTCTCACATATTTATTTCATACACCGATTCAACCTGGTACCTACACGAACTTAGGAGATAATAGTATTTTACTTAGTTTTAGTATTTCTGAATGTTTGGTATGATGCATGGTTAATTAAAATTCAATTAATATTGAAACTGGAAGCTATAGGTTCATAAACAAGAAAGATTAGAATAGAAATTTATTTTCTGACTATAATCATTTCATACTGAATTGAATAATTTCAAACTATCGAAATTATTATTATTATTTTATTATAATATTTTCCACATTTTTTAAATAACTGTTGACAGTTTCAAACAGAATCAAAACAACAAAGAACCACAGAACACTATTTTATTGGGAACAACCCACCACAGAGACGTTATTATAACATTTCAATGTGGTAAAAATTCACTCTAGTTATTCTGAGAAAAATTATAACTGAAGATCGATAATGATTACAGATATTATCTTTCATTAAAAAAAAACTTTGCAGTTATTAATTTTTTTCTCTCCTGGGGTTCGGTATTAAATTAATATTCTATGGTAAGGTATTATTATTTGACATAATCTATGAATAACCATTATTCAATATTTCTGTTTACATAATTAAAACAGATATTCTGATTATAAAACCAAAAATTTGTTCAGTAATTAATTATAGTCTAAACAGAATAGATTCTTACTAACGAAAAAACACGTAGTTGGTTTTTCAGAATCAAATGTAGGTGATCAAACCTAATTCCTTCAAGCAAATATAATTGCACACCTAAATCTGAGAATACTTGTAATCTATTCAAGTAATTTGTTATTGGGATTCAGTAGAGAAAATAATCATCAAGCAAAGTAACATCACTGTAAAATAATTATTCGTAGTGACATTATTCATTGTTGTTGAAGATTTCGAAAAAGATATATTTTTAACAGTCTCATAGACCTGTTCACTGGTCTCTGTCAAGAAACTTAAATAATATCAGTGTTTGGAAAATCATAGATGATATTTTCTGGCTTTGAGTGAAAAAAAAGCGAAGTGACAACCTCTTGCCTTGGAAGTTTTCATAGAAATGATGGTTTTAATGATTTGAAAATTTTAAGAAGAAAATTAAAAATGTATGATGATAACATCCAATAATTCTGAGGTTTTTTGGGAATTTCTCACTGGGAAGGGATGGTTTATAATCTTGAAGTAGAAAGAAATTATAGTAATTAGCAAAAATATGTTTATGGTGTTGAATTTTTTTTACCAGAAAATTAGTATTTTGTATCTTCCTTCTGGATATGGACCTAATCGGATGAAACATGAGTGAGTGAATCATTTCTTATAGGGAAAATAATGTTTTTAAACAATTCAGATTCAATAGTGGATGCTTTGGAAGATATTTTTCATTCAAACTATACTGGACTACAGAGGGTATTTGCCCAATGTGAAAACGTAAAATGCTTATAACTTTTCAACGCAGCTGAATATAGAAAAACCGTAATGGAAAAAGTGTTTCTTTTGATCTCAAGAACCTATGGTTAAAATTAACCCAGTGGTCAAAGACTCACCCTGTATATATGAGATATTATTGTAATTTAGCTGAGTGAGAGTTGCACCTTTCAACGCAAATATGAAATAAGGCGTAATGATTTAATTTATCCAAAGCACAAGTCATCTTTCTATGAGAGAAATCCATTTTATATGGCAATTAGGTTATACAATAAACTTCCTACCAACTTGAAGGAAATTGTTGATCACAATAAATTTAAGAAAGAATTGTTTACATTTAAGGTGGCACTTGAGCCGTATGATTTGAAGGAATATTTGGGTTGAGGGGTTCAATTTTTTTTCGCATATTTGTTTTTTTGCTTTTCAATTTTGTGCTTTCTTTTTTAATGGTATATTTGACACCATTTCCATTCTGAATTGTTGTTGAAATTGGAAATAAAGTACTTATCTATCTATCTAATTGAGAGTCTACAAATCGGCAAAAGTCGTTGGTAAGAGTAATAAATCCAGATGTCGCATCAACTGGGGCTTTTCCATTTCCAACAGCTAACAATTGTTTGGAAAATTGTGCAGCACTTTGATCATTCCGAAGTAGTACTCTCATTTTAGTGGTTAGCGATAAAGTTTTCACTTTATTCCATAAAGGTGATGCCTTCAGGCAAGCATTCAATTCATCTGCAGGGGTTCCACGGGAATTACTAACAACTTTTGCCTGAAATCACCTATCAACAATATCATCAAGCCGCCAAAGATGTTGTTATTTCGCTGAAGATCCTTCATTGTGAAGTTGAGAGCTCAAGTGATTTCTTATGTACCATTGTGCTTTCATCCCAAACAATGACCTTGCATTGCATCAACAATTTTCCCATTGCAATGGATCGGGAAATATTGCATGTTGGAGTATCAATTGTGTTGAAATTGAGTGGCAACTTAAGCGCAGAATCTGCAGTACGACCGCCATCTAAAAGAGTCGCCGTAGTCGCATCAAACAATGTATCACGCACCAGCGCCATCTACTTGAAATATTGGTTTGTAGTACATGCTATGTCTCAGAGATGGCGCTGTATGCGAAAAAGATTTTCCCGATTTTCTTTTAAGTTTTTCCTGAAATTTCTTTACTATAAACCTCACGGAGCCCGAGATCTTTTCAACGAATGCAAAACCGGGAAATCGGTTCGTGCGTTCTGGAGTTATAGCGTCAGGAAGGAAAATAGTAGATAACCTTTTTTCATGTAAATCATAGTAACCTGATTCGAATTTCGCGTCCGGTCTGGAAAAAAATGGATGCAATTTCGAACTGAGTCAAAATCCAACCTGCAAATGTTCGTTAATTTCTTAAATGTAATTAATTGGGAATATATTGTGACCGGTTTCGAGTTTGTTATTTTGTTAGCGTCGTTTGAAGGTTTTATTTGTTGATTATCTTCGAATTTTTGGATTATATTGAATTCTCTTTTAGATGTTAATTCCACACCTTCAAGCGTAATTCATCACACTCGTGAAGTCTATCTATAGAACAAATCACGAACTTAAAATGGTAGATTTCGAGGGATGCCTTCAATATTTCGGAATAAGAGAACAACAACAAATATTAATCCTCGAAAATCGCTTTATTGTTTATCGAAATAATCCCCATCAAGACCCACATACTTTTGCATGCGTTTGAACCAATTGTCGAAATACTTTTGCCACTCTGGTTGAGGTATCTCGATACACCTTCGATACATTCGACTGCTGTTTACTTTCAGGCTCATACGCATCTCCGATTCATCACCTGTCACGATGTCATAGAAGTGCTTCGAAGCACCGCGATCGTATTTTTGGAGCATTTCTTACGACCAATCGACACGCGCTCTATTTTGAGCGATCGACAAAATGTGTGGGATCCAACGCGAACAAATTTTTTTGACGGTCAAATGTTTATGCGATATTGAATGTATGCTTGTGCTATTAATGCCTAAGGTTGTTTCAAATTCACGATGGGCCACATGATGATCTTGCAATATCAGTTGTCGCACAGTATCAATGGTTTTCAGAACAACAACTGATTTTAGATGTCCTTCACGAAATTCGTCTTGGAGTGAACTACGATCTCAGTTGAATTCACTATGTATGTATACTATATGTAGGAAGAATAGTTGGAAATACTGTCTCAGAGCAGGATATTAAGGTTTATATAAAGCAAGATAACGACAAAGATGACGTTGAAGTACGTAAATTGAACACTAAAGGACAGAATTCAGCTTTTAGCGTCGGTGTGACATCCGAGGAGTTATTCAACAAGATCTGTTCCTCTGAAATCTGGCCAGAGGGAATATTGGTGAGAGAGTTTTCATTTCGCAACCTTTTTTGAAAATAAAACGTCCATTGAGACCACTAGTTGTCTAAATGATGATTACACTGAGTCACATGAAATGACAGTAATTAAATTAACCCATTTGAACTCTATTAAATTACCAAACAACATAATCGTTGATGAAGCCGAAAATCTGAAACTTTTACAGCTGAATGTTCAATGTTTATCTAACAAATTGGACATTCTGGAGTTGTTTTTTTCCGAAATTGGTCCTGACATTGTGTGCGTGTTGCTGAGCACTGGTGCAATTCTTACAGTATAAAAACTATGACTGTGGCAGGTTACACTTTATCTGACTATTACTGTCGCTCTAATCAAGAACACGGTGGGTCGCTGATATATGTGAAGAATGGTGTAAAGTATCGACATTTGTGCATCTCAGTTTTCTCTGATGAAATGAATTTTGAGGTTAGTGGAATTATTGTAACATCCAATAATATCCGACTAGGAATTATAAGTGTTTACCGTCCAGGTAGCGGCAACTTTGACGTGTTTCTTAACAATTTGTCATATACTCTCAATCATTGCTTAAAACTAGTTTATGTTATTTTTGTATGCGGTGACCTTAACATTGATAACCTAAAGGTGAATTGTATGAACCGGAAATTATTTCTTGATCTGATTGACTGCTTTCAAATAAGTCTTACCTCACATGATCCAACTAGAGTATTTACTGACTCAACTGGTCATACGTCCATTTCCAAAGTCGACTATATACTTACCAATGCTTACAAATCTGATTATGAGGTCAACGTTTTCGAACCTAACATTAGTGACCACCGAGGTATATTGTTGAAATTTCATGCTGGGATCAATCGAAATTCTCTGAAATCACTATTTCTGTTAGCTCAGGAATATTTCCTTCTATACTCAAAAAAGCCTTTGTCGCTCCCATTCACAAAAAACAGGACATTCACAGCATCACTAATTATCGACCTATTTCCATACTCAGCATATTCTCTAAGTTCTTCGAGAGAATCGTGCCGAACAGAATGATGAACTACCTTGACCGTTTCAATATACTGGCTGACTCCCAGCATGGTTTCCGATCCACTCAGACGGCAGCAGTTGACTTTGTTAACTACGTTTATGATTGTCTTGATAACGGACTTCATGTAGCCGGGCTATTTTTTGACCTTTCCAAGGTATTTGACAGTCTGTCCTTTCAATTTATTTTAGATAAATGCTATAACCTCGGCTTTCAAGGTATATTTTTAGATTAGATTCATAGTTACCTGGAGGGTAGATATATGCGTGTCAAGGTTGAAGGTTCTCTATCAACTGAACCTAATGTGAACCTAGGAGTTCCACACGGTTCCGTCCTGGGTCCCCTTTTATTTCTCCTTTTTGTTAATGACCTTCCTGAGAATCTTCGAGTTGTTTTCACTAACTTGGTTGCTTCTCGCGGCTTCATCTTTTCGCCTACAACTTCATGATGAGCTTATTCGCTGATGACGCATCTGTGGCAATTACAGCGTCATCTCTTGAGGAGCTTCAGGGGTTGTGTGAGCTTCTCGTACAGAGTTTCGTGAATTGGTGTCATAGTAATAACCTGATGATTAACGTTTTGAATGCTATTTACCATCATCTGGGCTATTATTGGGCTATTTGGGCTATTACCATCATCTATTGTGGATGTAATGTTTTCCGACGTTTCGATAGACATCTTCTATCTTTATCAAGGAGGAAAAGTAAAAAACCTTTTGAAAATTATCAATTTTCAAAAAGTCAATATGACAGAAGTCATGAAAGAAAAATGAACAATGTTATATACTCATCTGTGATATGATGATCTTTTTAAGTTGGATCGAACTATCGGCGTCCAAACTTCTGGCAGATCTATAGATGGAGCACTTATGGAATCTGGTGTTATTTTCATAAATGCTGCTTCTTTGATTTTTCTTCTTGCAAGTTTTTCTTCTTTGGATATTATTGATGCTTCATCCCATTTTATACGATGATTCTCATCTACAGCATGTTGGACTAACCTGGATTTGTCGCTGTCTAGTACTCGTAGAAGCTTCTGATGTTCTTTTATTCGTACATTAAGAGGGCGTTTAGTTTCTCCGATGTAAGATCTTCCGCACTCGCAAGATAATTCATATATGCAGTTCTTTGTCCTTTGTGTCTCATTATTAGGCTCAACTTTTGTAAGTTTAGCTCTGATAGTGTCTTGAGTTTTGAATGCCGTCGTTATGTTGTATCTATTTCCAATTCTTCTCATTTTCTCCGACAAAC
Source organism: Micraspis discolor (assembly GCA_030674115.1). Taxonomy (NCBI): domain Eukaryota; kingdom Metazoa; phylum Arthropoda; class Insecta; order Coleoptera; family Coccinellidae; genus Micraspis; species Micraspis discolor. The sequence goes on from JARTUT010002201.1 coordinate 50,826, forward strand.
CTTTTACATAAGGAATTACGGTTTTAATGGTCTGATTTATATCTGTTGGTTCAGGTTGACTTTCTTTTGTTCGTTTAGCTCTTTCTAATATCTTTTTGGGGTAGCCATTGCTTCTAAGAGTTTTCGAGATGTTCTTTATTTCTTCATTTTGGTCTTCTTCAGTGCAACAAATATTTATTGCTCTATCAAATAAACATTTTGCTACTCCCAATTTAGTGTTTAGTTGGTGGTTTGACTCAAAATGTAGATATTGTCCTGTGTTCGTTGGCTTTTTATACACAGTGTTTCTTGGGATTCCATTTTGTTTATGTAAGAGTACATCTAAGAATGGAAGTTGTCTGTCCTTCTCGATTTCAATTGTGAATTTAATTGATTCCTCTTGATTGTTCAGATATTGAAGGAATCCATCTATAGTGTCTCTTCCATGTTGCCAAATAATGAAAGTATCATCTACATATCTTTTCCACAGTTTGGGTTTAAGTACATATTTTTCTAATGCCTTCTGTTCGAAAATTTCCATATATAAATCAGCTAAAATTGGTGATAGTGGTGAACCAATAATAATATCATCAATAATATCCAAAGAAGAAAAACTTGCAAGAAGAAAAATCAAAGAAGCAGCATTTATGAAAATAACACCAGATTCCATAAGTGCTCCATCTATAGATCTGCCAGAAGTTTAGACGCCGATAGTTCGATACAACTTAAAAAGATCATCATATCACAGATGAGTATATAACATTGTTCATTTTTCTTTCATGACTTCTGTCATATTGACTTTTTGAAAATTGATAATTTTCAAAAGGTTTTTTACTTTTCCTCCTTGATAAAGATAGAAGATGTCTATCGAAACGTCGGAAAACATTACATCCACAATAGATGATGGTAATAGGCCAAATAATCATTCAACACGAGCTCCATCATCAACAATATCTCGTCATCAACTGATGATTAACGTTGATAAAACTGAGTGCATTTATTTTACAGTGAGGCAGAATGATGTTAAGATAGTCACTCGTTATCTCGATAATTTAATATTATCTAATGATAGCACCAGATTTCTTGGCGTCTATCTGGATAGCAACTTGAACTGGGCTACGCATGTTGAATTTTTATGTGGTAAATTGAATAGTGCATATTACGCTATATATAGGGTTAGAAATCTGCCCTCCAAAGAGTCGTTGATTAACATCTACTACAGTTTAGTTTATAGTCGATTGTCGTATAATATCCTACTGTGGCGAAACTCTTCTGATGCTCGAAGGGCTTTCATAGCCCAGAAACGGATTTTACGATTCTTCAATATACCACCTCGCTCGTTCTACAGACCTCTATTCATTAAGCATGAAATATTTACATTGTCTTGTATCTTTATTCTAGGATCTCTTATTTATATTAAAGAAAATGATAAAAGCATAGCTAAGTTATCTAGTTTCCATAGTTATAACACCAGAAGTGAGGGAACACTCTATATCCCTAAACACACCACTAAGTTAGAAATGTCACCAATGTATCAAAGTATAAAAATTTATAATTATTTGCCACGTTCAATTCGATCTCTAAGTTGTTTAAAATTTAAGAAATTTGTCAAAAATCTATTGTTACAAAAGTGTTATTATGGAGTAAAAGATTATTTTGATGACTGTATTAATGAATGATTGTATTTTGTTTCTTTTATGACTTATTCTATACAGGTAATGAAAAAACATGTCTCAGAGGATCAATATATATATTATTATTATTATTATTATTATTATTATACCATCGATACACACTGGTCCTTGATGGAGCTTCATTGCCAAAAGTTGGATTAAGCTCATCGATGCACTGTTGTTGAGTTAATCAATGTCGAAAGTTGTAAAAATTAGTCATACGAAAATGTTAACGATTCAATTCCATTTTTTTGGCGAGATGAATCTTTTAAGTTACTGTAAACAACACGAATAGCGCTCGTATGTCAAAACGTTCTGAGTACCTTTAACCCTAAAAATGTCAAGCTTCACGATAGAGCTGCGAGTTGGCAGATTGCAAAACTAAGGTTGTCATATCTCGAAATATAAAAGGCAACCCGCCTAATGCTATGCTAGTCTTGGTAATGGGTGAACTTAAGTTACTGAATGAATCATTTCAGTAGCTTCAATGAATACATGAAAGATTTTCATTATAAAATAGTATTTCCTCAAGGAACATATGATATGAAATTACATATTTTCTTTAGAAAATATTTGTGATATGTTACATCATTATTATTTGACGTCAGGTACTCACCAATGAGATCAATGATAACCATGGGGTCTTCGCTGTACTTCTTATTTTTCTTACTGCTGAATTCTGGCTCGCTCAGTAAAAAAGCTGCAACGTACGGTGTGAATATTGCGGTATATATTACAAGGATGAGTATTATCCAATCCCAGACTGCCTTGAAGGGTGAATAATGGAGAATTGTGTAGTTGTGCAATCTTGGATTCTGCAGTTTGTATTCAGGAAGAACGTCAGCACCTAACGACAATACCTGAAAAAAAAACAAGGATTCTCTGAACATCCGTTTGATTTAACAAGTTTGCTCGGTAAAAGAACTATTTCTATTCTTCATATTATTTTTGAAACTGAGCCATTCGACAAAATTAAAAATAATATCGAAGTTCTACATAGTTTTTTCCCCATCTTGTACACATATTTTTGAATAGTTGAAGGAAGAATTTTATTATATGACCTTCACAGAACTTACATTTCCAATATTTTTCATGTTGCCCTGAGTGGGACTTTTCAGTCCCATCATTTTGTCGTTTCCTTTATTGCCGAGTCCGTTGCAAGGTTCAATTTTAACGATGCTCATCCTACTTTCCTCGAAGCCCGTACCTTTAATCCTGACACTGGACCATTTGGCAGGAAAACCGATCAGATTCGATACAGACCGATTTCTGCCGATGTCGTATTTCAACGAACCACCTATACCTCTACCTTTGGCGCTGTAATCGGTGGTAGACAGTTTTCTGTAACCGGCATCGCTAGCTTTACGGGCGTCACTTCCTGTTTTACTTGCGCGACTAGACTTGCGCGTCTCGCACGTGTCTTGACTGCTTTCGCTGCGTTTTCTTGATTTGGTTGTCGCCCTTTTGACAGGTGTTGGCGTGTTCTCTTTTCGTGGCAAGTCGGGCGACGAGTTTGTGGTGGTTATAATGAGCGGTATATCGGTTGGACGGAGCAGGTTGTCCGCCATGTTGAGCAAATAATCGGGAGGGTTGGTGTTTTCGCCAATTTTTTTCTGGGACGTGGTTCTCATAGTATAGATTTATAGAGATGACATTGGAAATCGAGAAATAGACCTACAGATTGGTTATTGAGAACTGGGACTTTGGAAAGTGTTCTTGATGAAGAAGAAGAAATCGTATAGCTGAGATGACAGCTATTTGATTTCTCGAAAACGAAAATACGCCGTTTAATTTTCGGATTCCTGTTTTCACTAATCATCAAGTTGGTACAATTTTTGTCAGATCATTCAAGGCAGATCAATGAGTTTGGTATTAGAAAAACCTAACTTAGGTAACGAAACAACTGTCATCAAAAACAAATATTATTGATTCTTTGACGAGAAATGAGCCCAACCACAAAAATGGGGGATGCAAAGGACACTTCCATGAAAATATGGTCAACATTCCTTTCAATATTCTGAAAAAAATAAACTGGAACCAGGATAAGAAATTGAAGCTGAAAAAATTTTATAAAATAAGACCATCAAATACAAGATCAGATAAAGCCACCGCAAATCATGGGTGACTGAAACAAAATGCATTTTCAGATGTTGATTGATTAATGATCAAATTTAATCCCACACTTAACATGAATCGAAAGATATCATATAGTACATTTATACACATGGAAGAGGTGAAGTTCAATACTACACACTTAACCTAATTGTATTTTGTCATAATTTATTTGGATTCATCTATTCATAATCTAGGATGAAATGTCTGATTGCTTAGGCGCTCTTGTTGAGCTACTTGCGAGTAAATATGTCTATAATATGAACAATAGTCTTTTCCCGTACTATGGGACATGTGATGCAAATATGAACGCCTAATGAATGAACAAACCTATATCTCAAATTAATAATAACTATTCATAATTTTCCCCAAGTTTTGTTCGAAGCTACAATTCCCTTTTCCTAAAAACTTACGTCAGTGCTTTTCTGAATTTTGACAACGTATATTATTTCAGCCATCGAGATTGAATTCTATCTCTATGATTTCCCGTTATAAAAAATTTTGATCAATATTACGCCAACTGACACTGATTAATGAGCCCGGCATTTGTCAATTGAATATCGATCTGTGATGGCCATCGTTCAAAGAAAATCATCGGGACGTATGTCATTTCTCTTTTCCCTTGAGTAAATGAAAAAAATGATCATATCTTTAGATGGGAAAGAGCTACGGCAATGAAATTTGATAATAAGGTGATATCGATCACCTCAATATATTCACGAATTTTTATTGAAATCCGCAAAATATCTTATGAGATAGTGTGCATTGAAAATTTTGTTTTTTTTGGAATTTTTTAAAAATTTTCTAGCATGACGATTTCTGCGAAATTTTGCGAGCCGTTTTGTTGCAGCCTGCCTCAACAATATTTCAAGTATCAACCTGATTAGATGAATATTCTAGTAGTTATCGAGGAAACAAAATTTCAGATGCTCATAACTACTGAACCATCCGACGGATTTGGCCCAATAACGAACTTGACCGAGATATTTGGACAACTAACCTATTCTGAAAATATGAAAACTCTAGCTCATCTCTTTTGGATGCTAGAGAGGATACGGCCGGCCGGACAGATTCAACTTTCTCCACGGATTCTTCTTCAGGGAGTCGAACCCAATCGATTGAGACCATTTTCGGCTCGATATTCAAAAATTACAGACATTTGGGCAAAATGATAGGATAGTTCCTCAACAGTGGCGCCAAACAAACTTGATTAAGGCAGACGGCCGAAATCGAAAACCCGTTTATCTTAATTCATCCCGCTAGAGGCAACTGTTCGGGGAAAAAAGTGCCAAAAATGGATTTGGGGAAGCAACAAAAATATTGAAAATTTTCATCTTCTAACAGATAATTTTTCCAGAAAAAGATCCAGAAAATGATCTTAATTTCCAAGCGATACTTCTTATTCATTCAGTGTACAATATTTAATTGTGAAAAATACCATATCGCGAACCTCTGCTTATCGCTCCGAACGTGTTATAAAAACGCATATGTTGTTTCCATTTCGATGTTTACAAAGTACAATATTTCATTCAGGATATACCGCGGAAATTCAATTTGGAGAAAGAATTATTATAATAAAATGTAAGAAATAAAATAATTTAAATAAGAATTCGTATCCTCAACACATAATTCTCATTCAATCTTACATGTTTTACCATTACATTGCTTACTGAGGTGAACTATTATTACAGGGTAAGTTCTGATTTGAAACTCGTTTGAACGTTGGCAACTGTAGATAACAATTTATTTAGTCATCAAATGGATTATTTCTTCTGCCTGTTTAGGCTCCTCATTAATTCAGTGTCATATGTTGCGTACCATAGTTAGTTTACTGGGGCTATTCTTAGTGAATCAATCTTTGATTGACTCAGGTGGAATGAATATCTTAGAGGTTCAATGGTATACGTCGATACCAAAACGAAGTAATCGAAGATTGATTCACCAAGAATGGCCCCAGTAAACTAACTGCGGTATTCAACATATGGTCATATCATTTTGTCGATTTTGTCGTTCGAATTTAGCATTAGCTTTCTTGTACACAAAAAGAAAATAATATTAATAATAATAAAGGTCTTTATTCACATGATTGTCTACTTACAAAAAAAAAAAAATGACAAAAGTTCCTATTGTGAAAAGGATAAATCCAGAGCACTATAAAAATGTACTGTTCTATCTAACCTTAGATTCACCAAACACAATCAATATACCTGCCCACATGGCAAATTACACAACAAATATAAAAACGAAATATATATATATATATACACAAGGTGCGGCAAAAGTCAGTTTTGCATCTGAGGGAAAAAAGCAAAAATAATCGCAACAAAATTTATTTTCGAGAAAAATGAAACATCAATAATTACTTGTGGCCTCACATTTTATGTTCGAACTGTTTCCCTCCCTCTTCAACACTCATGCGGCATCGTTTAGTCACGGTAAAAAAAAATTTACGAAAAAATTAGCAGGGCGACCTCACGCGGGGGGTCGACTACGGGGACAGTACTTACGAATTCACGATACAGTTTATGCACCGTTTGTCTGTTTGGGAACTTGTCTATTTGGAAAGCGCTGGCAAAATTCTTCGAAAATTTCAGCATAATCTCCGTCAAGTTTTAGGTAAGAAGTAGGCAAACAAACACGTTCTTCTTTGTTGTACTATACAGACGCAGCCATGGCAACGAACACACTGTGAACGTACTCAACAATACTACTACACGGAGACAACTCAATTGGCTACGTTTCAGCCGACTCCTTCCGCCCTAGGTATGATACTGTCCGAGAATACACACATGCGTGAATACAAGACTATGTAAACTGACTTCTGCCGCACTCTGTATATATTAATTATGCGAATGTCGAATATCTTTTATCGTAGAAACAAAACGCCCTTCGAAAATGAAAAAAAGAGAACTTCCGTAGCTCTCTCAAGTGTTAGAAACCGATAGATCCAAGTTGGTCTCACCTGCTGTGAATGAAAATCATCTGATGAAAAGGAACGATACATCTATCATAGTCAAATATAATAGGTTGAAAACAGGAGCTGTTTTCATTGATTTATCTTCCCCATATGACACTGTGTGGAAAATTGCATTAGTTTTCAAACTCTATACCCATCTGATGTATGGAAAAAGAGGACGATTATTAGAAAATATGGTATCTGATAGATGGTTTCGTATTTTTATAGACAATAAGAGTAACAATTTCAAAACATTGAAAAACGGCCATCCTTGAGGATCAATTCTAGCTCCTTTACTTTTCAATTTATATCTCAGTAATTTGCCCACGACATCATCTCAGAAATTTGTTTATGCTGACGACATTGCTATTGTTTACCAACATTCGAATTTTAATACTCTGGAAAACATACTATCTTCTGATTTGGAAATTTTAAAGAATTATTTTATTGAGTGGCGATTATGTCCCAATCCCAACAAAACGGAGGCATCTTGTTTCCATCAATATTATCATGTTGCATTTTGTGATTTGTGAAACATACCGGTGGATGATTTTTTGTGTTCCTCACTGTCGTATTGACAACACATTTTATATCAAAACGTCTTAATTGAATTTAATCATAATTTGGGATTTTGATGCCCCTTTACATGAAAACATACAAAATTCTATTAAATTGAAGAAACGCTATCAAAAAAAAAAACGAAGTGAGTGAAAAATTGACTCTACAGGTGTTCCATTTATACCTGAGTCATTATTTGACTTGAAAAAGAATCACAAAAGATTCGAAACGTTGGCAATGTGTTAAATTTTTGATTACATTGAATTTGTCCAATATCCAGAAAATCCTGCAATCATTATTTAATTATTGATATCATGGACATCACCAATAATCAGTATTCATAATAATAATTTTGACTGCATTAAAAAAAAATAGTATTAAGCGTTCCACCAACGCTCTGAGGGAAAGACAGATTTAAATCCAATACAAATGTATTGGTTGAGATGCCGATTTAAACTCAATGTATATCAAGATGTTTTTATTTAATTCAAATCAAATCATAACATCTTAGGATACATGGAGGAGTGTGAAATTACTAGTTTGAAATATTCAAGGGTAATACCACTAGAGGTGAGAATTTTTTGAGAACACTCTTGGGAATTATGCGTTTAAATTTCACGAAACAAAGTTATCCTTAAAATACCACGAGCCGAAGGCGAGTGGTATTTCGGGATCACTTTGTTGAGTGAAATTTGTATAATTTTCAAAAAACGACAGTGTTCTCAAAAATAAATTCGAATCTCGTGTGGTATTTGAAAAGATCATTCAACAATATAAATCAAAGGAAATAAAAATAGTTTTTTATTCAAAAATAACCAGATAGTAGCATAAAAACAAATTATTCATCTTTATTCTCAAAATAATAATTATTGATAGAACAATTATTATACACATTACGAGCATAATTTTCGAAGGATGAAGTAGTTACTGATGTTGTTACTTGAAGGACATTTTTTTCATTCCTTATGGCTGTGATTATTTTTTTGTGATGTCGTTGGTCCAGTTGGAGATACGGTTTTAATGACGCTGCAGAAGAATGGCCTGTTATCTTTATCATCTGTTCCTCGCCAATCCCTGCTTTGGCTAATTGGCTGACAGCAGTAGCTCGATGCGAGTGGTTGGTTATCTTCGACTTGGCTGTGTTATTGCCAATGAGTTCTGCCGATTCTCTTGTCCATTTAGCTATCGTATTGGGACCGACTGGGGAGTTTTTGAACCATGAACCATATTTCCAATTCTTATGTGGAGTAAGGAATAGTCTTTCAGTGGTTAAGTTTGCATTTCTTTTGGATACAAGTAGTTTATATAACCTCATCGGGCAAATATCTTCTTCAATATTGGGAGTCAGCCATTTCGTTTCCGCACATTTTTGGGCACCACTTTGTCTTGTTTTAGAAAATATCGGATTGTAGGCAATTCGGCCCATAGAATAACCATCTTTTTCAATTTCGAATTTGAAATGCGAAATTAGGCATGATGAACCCTTTCCTCCGCACCAAGCAAGCTCCAATGCAGCAACAAAATAAAATTTTCTGTTCAAACCGTCCTGATTATCTTCTTTACATAAGTTGACCATCTTTTTGTGTTGCTCCTAAGACCGCGCCTTGGCACTAACTTTTCTTTTCTCAGAGTTCACTTGCAAAATACGCCTCTTGGCATTTCGTGCATCTCGCGCCGGTTTAAAAGCCACGTCTGTGAATGGATCGAACCTAATTCGGAATAGAATGTTTCCTGCAGCTGTTTGGCAGTTTTATTCCACATGGTTTTTACGACACTTTCCTTGTAGTCTGATCCATCTCTTTTCTTCATATTGAAAGCCCAGTCTAGCATAATATTATTGAGCTCTGACAAACTTGTTTTTTCATTCACAAGGTATTCCCGGACAGTACAGAATTCTTCAAATTGTTTCCAAATGTAAGATCTTGACTTCACTGTATTAAGCGGCACACTTTTCTTCACACTTTTCTCAAATGAAGTAATATTACAATTCCCAAAACGTTTCATTTTTATCCTCTTTATGGAAAAATACGAAAATAAACTGACAGAACTGACAAATGTGCTGTTGAAGTTATCGCTAACAACTGCTTCTTTATCGTAACCATGACGACCCCTACTTCCACCAACGGCCAAAGCGGATTAAATAAGGCATTTGATAAAAACAAATTTCTAAAAGTAAAAACACTGTGAGGTTGAGTGTTTTCAGATACAGTTTGTTTCTGGCACGACACGGCCTTTGAAATTAAATGAAAAAGAAAGAGAAATTAACAATGAAATTCCGGTGAGAAAAAATGACTCGAAAAGAAAGGCGAATGTTGGAGTATCGACTCTTGCGTACCTGGTTTCACAGCACATCAATGTGTCACTCACGAGCGAGAAATAGTCACCTTTTCACCGGCGTTCGAACTTGTAGAAATTAACGAGAAAAATAGCGAAGAAACGAAGAAAATTCTTGCACTGCACCGAACGAGCGTCGATGTCTGTATTCGAATTACGACTTCTTTCGTCTCGCACTGTCACATGCTCCAACATATGTCCACACGTAAATATACGTCCATAGAGAAAGAAAATGAACATACGTGGGCCGCACGAAACGAACAAGCATTTTGGAACAGAAAATAAATGAATGCAACTAACAACACTGAGTTGCAGTAACATAACCGCCCACCTAAAATAGAATATTTTATGAAAAAAAGGCAAATATAAAAATTGAAAAGATATCGAACATAAAGCGAAAAAAAATATATACATATATACATCAACATATGTCATAACTATTGGAGAGGTAATGGACATAATTTAACCACTGATCTCTGCAGTACACCTTGAGTAGTCCGAACAGTAGCTACTCTAGCTATTTTATCAGCGCCAGGATGCAATTTCTCAATGCGTCCAAGTCGCCAGCGCAATGGAGGGAGTTGATCATCTTTTATCAAGACGAGTGCACCTATTGAATAAGGAGGCGAGTTACTATTGAACCACTTTTTTCGTTGTTGCAGTGTGTTCAGGTATTCTAAATTCCATCTTTTCCAAAAATCCTGATGGATACGAATTAAAAGCTGCCAACGCGATAATCGACCGATAGATAGGTGTGATAAATCTGGTTCAGGAATAGCAGTTAATGGAGCCAAAGTAAGAAAATGTCCTGGTGTTAGTGCAGATATGTCATTCGGGTCATTACTAAGCGGACATAAAGGGCGAGAATTGAGCACAGACTCAATCTCTAAGTGGACTGTATAAAACTCCTGTATGACCTGTTGAGACAGAAGGAACTGTAAAGTCTGGGCACCTGGATGCAGACATATTTTGTGGAAATGCTGAATAAGGAGCCCAGTAAGACGATGAGATGAAGGAAGCAAAGCTGGGTGTTTGTGATCAAGAGCCAGACCAGAAAAAGACAGACGACCGCCCACCCTGAGAACACCATCTTCTCCAATAAATGGATTCAATTTTCGAAGTAATTTAGATATGGGATTTCCCGAGATGAGACCATCGATCTGTTCCTTGAACACAACCCGTTGAACCTGGTTTATGATGAAAAAAAGTGCATCTTTGAGATGAACTGCGGAAAATCTATATATCCTAGGAGCTTTAGAGTTTTTATGAAGTTAACGAATCTGAAAATGTAAGCTACCACTCTTTGAACCTTGGACAGAGATGAATACCTGGAGAGCAAATCATCAACAAACGATAGAGAAATGAAAGTTGACAAAGAGAGGTGACGCTCTTCTGTTTGTACAAGATGAAGAGAATTCTCTATTTCATCATTTGCGAAGGTGAGATGTTTGGAACGAAGCCAGTCAGGGCCTGTCCACCACAAAGAGCAGTTCAACAGTTCGGTTGGCGTTAAGCCGCGTGAAGCACAATCAGCTGGATTGTCTTTCGATTGAACATGATACCAATTTTCTGTTGAAACTAAGTCCTGAATTTGAGTAGTACGATTGCTTACAAATGTCTTCCATCGATGAGGAGAAGACTTAATCCATGTTAGAGCTACCATTGAATCAGACCAAGCAAAAATGTCATCTATTGTAAAGGCTGATTGGTAAACAGAGGAAACCACATTAATGAGTTTTGATAATAAGAGACAAGCACACAATTCCAGTCTTGGAAGTGAAATTCTCTTCAATGGGGAGACCTTTGATTTACCACCTACGAAAGAGATGTCAATGGAGCCGTCAAAATTGAAAAACTTGAAATATACCACGGCTGCGTAGCCACGCTCACTACTATCTCCGAAACCATGAAGTTCGCAACGATAAAATGATTTCGATGCAAGTTTCGAGGTATCTTTAATTTACCCAATTCGGTTAATTCGGATTTACACTGATTCCAGCGACGGCTGACATCGTCTGGAAGTGTATCATCCCACTGCAAACCTAATGTCCAAAGATGCTGGATCAAATGTTTAGCAAGAAAAGTAAATGGAGAAAGGAACCCCAAAGGGTCGAAAATTCGAGAAAGTTCTGAAAGTATGGTACGTTTGGTACATACCTGCACAGTAGTTTCCGCAAAATAAGAAAATTCGTCCGACGAAGGAAACCACCTCAAACCGAGAATTTTGACTAATATTTGACGATACAGTTGTTTGATATCAACTGTGAAAACGAACCGATGAACACGAAAGTTCATCAAAATGGCAATAATATCCTTTTGTAATTTAGGACCTATCAATAGAGCATCATTTAAAGAGAAATGACCAGGTACATGAGCTGATGCATCGAAAACAACCCTCAACTTTGTGGATGGACTGTTTGGTTTGATTATACAATGGTGAGGGATATAAAAGGTATTTTCATAATCCGAACTAGTAGAAATCAATGACATATGATCTTTTTCTAAATATTCCTGCATGAAAGTAGAGTATTCCCTGTATATATTCTGATTTTTAATAAGTTTACGTTCAAGGGATAAAAAACGACGTAGTGCTAGAGAATATGTGTCACCGAATGAAAGAGTTGACTGATCAGGTTTAAATGGTAATGCCACAGTGTACCGTCCAGATGTATTTCTAGAATAGTTCTGAGTGTATAAGTTTTCACAAAATTGATCTTCTGGTGATACAATGACATTCTCTGAAACTTCTTCAAGTTCCCAAAATCTTTTCAACGAGGAGTTTAAACCTGATTCAGACAATGACAAATGAAAATTGTTAACTGATATGTTAGGTGATTGAATCTTTCCCATGAAAACCCAACCAAACACTGTCTCAAGTGCTGTTGGTTCTAAACCGTTACCCTCGATACGACCCGGTCGAATTATTAAAGAGAATATATCCGCTCCCAGAAGAAGATCTATTGATTTCGGAATAGAAAAGCTCGGATCTGCTAACTTCTTGTTATGGACACAATTCCAAAACGAATAATTTACGAAAGAACTCGGCATTTCCGCACAAATCTTCGGAATCACGACGGCATCGAATGTAAAAGATGGATTTATTTGACCTGATGGACGAATAGTACATTCAGTGCTGCAATTAGCAAAAGATGAGCTTTCACAAATTCCATTTATCGAAAAGGAAGCATCACAAATTTTCAAGCCTAATCTATTTACACACGATTGAGTTATAATATTTATTTGAGAGCCTCCATCCAACAGAACTCGGACCTTCTGATATCTACCCCAAGCATCACGAATTTCAACCTCAGCGGTTGCCAAGAGAACGGTAGAATTTGAAGAAACATTGGTTAAAACTTGAACTGAGCCTGAATCCGATGAATTTGCAGAATTGAAATGAAACGTCTCTGATGAAGAATCATTCTCCGCACTATTGCGCATGTGCAACAGGGTATGATGCTTTGCGTGGCAAGTACGACAATTTGACCTTGAAGAACAATTGTTAATCTTATGTCCAGAATGGAGGCAATTGACACACCAATTTTTGTTCTTCACAATCTTGAACCGATCTTGAACAGTTTGTTCCAAAAATGATGGACATTTGTAAATATTATGAGCTAACTTGCAATAATTACAGGTTATACGTTTCTTGAATGATTCAGTTTCCGTTTGAACGAGAAGAGTCGAATTTCTTTTATTCGTTGAGAGAGAACTAGATTTCAAAACTTGAGAATTCGAAACTGAATGAGTTTTCGACGGAAGAGAAAGAGCTACTGCCTCCAAGGCTATACACTGATTTGTCAGGAAATTTCGCAAATTGACAAACGACGGAATATCTGTTGAACATTCTTGCAATTCAAAACGTTTGATCGTTGCTGAATCTAATTTCTGAATGAGAATGTGAAATAAAACGAAGTCCCACTGGTCAACGAGTAAACCTAAATTCCTTAATACCGATAAGTTTTCCGCAAAAACTTCTAGAATTCGCCTAAGGTCTTTAGCTGAATCACCCTGTAGCTTTGGAACATTACAGATTTCCTTCCAACATGTATTAGCGAGAAGTCTTTTATTTTGATATCTTTCCGCCAATGTCTGAAAAGCGCTTTCATAATTTTCAGCAGTCAATGGAAATCCTTTAACTAAATTTAAAGCATGAGAAGAAAGTGAACTAAGGAGGTATTGAAACTTTTCTATTTGACTCAAGTTAGAATTTTCATGTACCAAACTTTGGAACATATCGAAAAAAAGTAGGCCACTCTTTATAATTCCCATTGAAAATGGGCAATACTATCTTTGGAAGTTTAACATTTGGCGAACTAATAGAGCAACTGTCTTGGTTTTTACTGGAATGTTTACTACAGGAAATAAATTAACATAAGTTGTTCTGATGGTGTAATAATTATCCATAAAGGCTGTTCGAATAACCTTCTCAGTGTTCAATTCGGGTTCTTCGGAAGATACTATCATAGAGACAATAGACGTATGTAAATTTTGAAAGTCCACGAGAATATCGTCAAGTATTTCACATCTTAATTTGAATCTTACATGGAGACTTTGATCAGTGACAGCGAATTGTGCTAAATTGAGAATTTCCTCGAGATCATCAATAACAATTTGACGACGAGCTTTGAGTTGTTTCAATTTTGTCGCCATTATTATTATTCAAGGTATACTGCAGAAAACAATATGAATTTCGTTTTGAGTAATTTCGAAAAAGAGTAAATAGACTAACCGATTGAAAAGAACTAAATTAATTAATAAAGCAAATAATTAAGATTGAATCTATTAAATTGAAAATCGAGTTGAAAATAAACAAATGAAAATAATGAAATGTAAATAAACAAAAACAAGAATGTCAATCTTTGTTTATGTTTTGAATCAAGGTTATGAGCATAGATGAGAAAAACAAACGAAGAGTTGTCTATGTTCCGAAAATGAAAGCCAAATTCTTCAACATGCGCAGAAATATCAGCAATTAAAGAATTTATGAATGTGTTCGATATCTTGTCAAGTTTTTGAGGTTAGATGAACATTGACCGAATGAAATAAATGCAAATGAAAAAAACGAAATGAAAAAATTCCAAAATGCTTGATCGCAATAATTTTGAAAACGCGGTTCGAAAATATCCGGCTCGAAGGACCAAAATGGCACGACACGGCCTTTGAAATTAAATGAAAAAGAAAGAGAAATTAACAATGAAATTCCGGTGAGAAAAAATGACTCGAAAAGAAAGGCGAATGTTGGAGTATCGACTCTTGCGTACCTGGTTTCACAGCACATCAATGTGTCACTCACGAGCGAGAAATAGTCACCTTTTCACCGGCGTTCGAACTTGTAGAAATTAACGAGAAAAATAGCGAAGAAACGAAGAAAATTCTTGCACTGCACCGAACGAGCGTCGATGTCTGTATTCGAATTACGACTTCTTTCGTCTCGCACTGTCACATGCTCCAACATATGTCCACACGTAAATATACGTCCATAGAGAAAGAAAATGAACATACGTGGGCCGCACGAAACGAACAAGCATTTTGGAACAGAAAATAAATGAATGCAACTAACAACACTGAGTTGCAGTAACAGTTTCTATTGGTCCGTTTTCAAAAATTGAGCGATTTCATTCAGGTCACGATGAAGGAACAATTGGAGAAGTTGAGATATCGGTTCGTCAAAATCCGTCTTTATCCATCCGAAAGCGAAGCCAAGCGTTGAACATCAGAAAAACGTTTTTACATTCGAATTTAAAGAAAGACTTACCTTTAAAAGCCTTTAAAATTCAATTGGTTCAAGAATTGGAGGACTATGCTAATCGACTGACTTTTGCGAACAAAATGGTGTAGCGATTCAACAACTCTATTAATTGGTTCCTGTTGGCATGAAGATAACGAGGTCGAGCAATAAATGTGAATCGTGACCGTTATTGCGATATGTTGCGAAATTTTTTGGTCCCAGAGTTGCAGGAGTTTGCAGTTTTCAACTCAAGAACGTAGTTCCAGCAAGATGGTTATACCTCAAATGATTCCCAGAAACCCTGACCTTAGCGCACTTGACTATTTTGCATGGGGTAACCTTGAAAGTAAGGTTTATTAAAATAATCCGACGAATTTAACCCAGTGGAAGCAAAACATCAGGTCAGAAATGACAGCAATATCAAGATGTGTCAACGTGTTATCGTCAATCTTCGTTCCCGTTAAGAAGAGTGCCAGCAACGCAACGGTAATCATTTGGATAACATCGTCTACTCCAAATAATTCTCCAATTCATGTGTTAATAATAAACAATAAACTTTTTTATTGCTCAAAAATATTTTTCGTTTTATTGAAATTACAAATACCCGATACCCTTTCTGGACGCCTTGTGTAACAATCATTTGGATTAAATCCACCATCTGTTATTTTTCGTTTCGCCAGATAACTTAATAGTTCTAAAGTAAGCTTTAAAAATAAAGAACAACAATAACGAATGGTGAATACAGCCCAAATAATAATTCTATACATATTCCATCATCAAAAATTTCACGGCATAGATTATATTAAAATTTTTCCAACTACTTTCAGACTGTAGCCAAATGCTTCGAAATGTAGCCAATTGTTAGGAAATTGTTCAGTAAGCATTGAAATTTTTACATATGATTTGACATTTCATCAATTGCTTCGAAATTTCTCCTTTTACCCCGAAAACTCACATTCTGCTTCGAAATTTATCCAACAGACCTACAAATATTCTTCGATGTTCCAAGGGTTTTCTACTGATTGCTTCAGAATTTTTTCGGCTACATCCAAATTATTTTTCATTGCCCTTTTTTTAACGTATTCGAAAATTTTTCAACCGCTTCAAAATTTTTTCTAGAACTAATATTTTCCGACTGCCTTGATAATTTGCCAACTATTTCGAAATTCCTCAGCCTGCTTGATAATTGCTGCGAAATTTTTCAGAGTTTCAACACTGGAAACTAATTAATTTTCCCTTTTTTCATCCCCGACTATACTAACTCGATATATCGATTAATCAAACGTTCAAGATAATATTTTCAGAGTTTGGTCAAGGTAAATGATTGAGTATATTAGATGGAATTGAATTTCACTCCATTTTATTAACTGACAAATATATTACTCCGAAATGATGTTTATTTTACCCACAATAATTCCAAATGTGAACCAACAAATGAATAAATAATTAGTCACGGAAAATATTCAGGGTGGCAAGTGGTTAAATATCGATAATGATACCATAAATAAATCATTAATGGTTTATTTTGTTCAAAGCATAAAGTGAAAAGTGCTAATATACCTTTCGGTAATTTTCTGATTTTATCGTAGATATTAACGATATTTTATTTACTGGCAGCAATAATTTGTAAGTAAATTTTGTGGAATATAATTCAGCCGTGTCATTTTCGAAAAATTACAACGGAAATTCAACATTCATATGAATCCGTGGTTTTTCTGCTTTCGACCAATAATAACATCAGACAAGTGGTCCTGTTTGTATTGTAAATAAAGGACGCCAGATCACCTAGGAACCGATGTTTTTCAATTTCTTTCATTAATACTTTACCGTGCTAACATAAAGGAATCAGAAATCATTTTCTTCCATTGTTTTCTCTTCTAGAATAGAACAATTTAGCGAGCGAACCCCCTCAACTAGTCAGTGGTCTTTTGATTAATTAGGTCACTCCTGGTAGTCGTTGAATTTGGGAGTCACACGTGTCGTATGAATCCACAGAGAAAGCGAGGCAGGTTCAGTCTTCAAGATGTAGATGGCGCTTTTCTAGACATGTCTGAGAGGTTCCTCACACTTTTTGTTAAAATTGGCAGCCCCCATCAGGATCATCAATGCCACACTGTGCTGATGAGAGACAGTTGCACTTTGGGTGTTGATTCGCTGGGATATCATACGTCAATAGTAGCTAGCTCGCACCATTGCAGCGATGGTTTTTCGAAATTGGAATGGGTTATAAATTTCCGATCTTCTGATTGTCAAAGATCTTTCAATAATAATCGGGTATCCTATTAGCTTAATCAATAAATTATTAATTGACACACCTAATGTTCTACCACCACGATTAGATTCTAATATACTACCTTTACTACCATCAAAACAAGAAGATTTTTGTACCTGACTCTACCTTTCATAGAAACCCTTACACATGATCTCGCTAAAATACTACCACGAGATAAAATTAGAATTGCATAAATATCCACGAATTTGAAAGATAGAGATAACATCTTGAATAAACCTAATGTTGTCTACAGTATTCCATGTAAGGATTGCGATCAACTATACCTAGGTGAGACTTCCACAAAGGATAACACTACACAAAAGCAATATCCGAACTTTTAAAAACTCCTGAGCTTTTACCAATCATGTAAATTCTGAAGATCATCATTCTGATTATGAAAATATGAAAATATTAGATTCAGATCCTAATTTCAAAAAAAGAACAATTATGGAAATGAGTATATCACGATATGACAATTAACTAAAAAGGATATCAACTCTTTGAGCACTATGAATTCTTACTTGATTTCTCTAGAAAAAATATGGAATGTGTCTAACGTTTTATACTTAGATATAAGTGGATAACAAAATCTGTTAACACTAATCATATGTTTCTTAGTCTTAGTAATCTAATTCTGAATCAAAACTTGCCTAGCTCTCAGGATTTAATTTCGATGTTCACATCCTTTAATGACATCCCAAAAATATCAATCATCATTATTTTTGAGCTACCACATACACCTTTAAATGTTTATTAGTTTAAGAATTAAGGAACATCCTGTCATAATCAATTTCACTAACGTAAGTACCCAAAAATCTAGGTTCTTGGTCCAGTTTAGTTTGAATGAAAATTACCTTCCACAGCATCCACTATGGAATCTGAATTGCTTAAAAACATTATTTTCCCTCTAAGAAATGATTCACTCACTGATGCTTCATCAGATGAGGTCCATATTCAGAAGGAACATACGAAATACTTATTTTCTGGTAAAAAAAATTCAAATAGTAAACAAGGATTTTTGTTGTTTTACCATAATTTCTTTCTACTACAAGATCATAAACCATCCCGTCCTAGTGAGAAATTCCCTCTGTATTATTGGATGTTATCATCATACATTTGCTATTTTCTTCTTAAGATTTCAAAATCATGAAAACCGTCATTTCTGTGAGAACTTCCAAGGCATCTGTAACCCAGATGGATATTGAGAAGTCGATAAGATCCTTAGATCAGAGTAAGGGTGCTGGTCCCGATGGAATTCCAGCCTACTTTATCCGCCGCTGCCCTGTCCTGAGCGAGCCACTTCATCATATTTTCAACCTATCTCTAAGTACTGGTACTTTTCCACGTCGCTGGAGGGTGGCGGCGGTTCTTCCAGTCTTCAAGGGAGGCGATAAGCGCTCTGTAGTGAACTACAGACCTATTAGTAAATTGTGTATATTTTCTAAAATACTGGAATCCTTAGTATGCGGTCACCTGTTCTAAAGAGTCAGATAATCCCCCACCAGCACGGCTTTTTGAAGGTTAAGTCTGTCGAGACTAACCTCCTGGATTTCGTCACCTTTTTGCACGAGTCTATGGATGAGGGTCTTTTAGTCGACGTCGTCTATACTGATTTTAGCAAGGCATTTGACAAAGTATCCCACGACCTACTTCTTAGGCGTCTCTCTGAGGCTGGTGTGAGTGGCAGACTACTGAGTTGGTGCGGATCGTATATTTCCGAAAGAGTGCAGTATGTATCAATGGATGGTTTCGATTCTCTGCATTTCGCCTGTACTTCCGGTGTCCCCCTCAAGGCTAACACCTTGTCGTGGTGGGGGGGCTTAAGTACCTTCTGATGGATGGTAAAACGTCTGTCAGTGGAGAAAGCTAAGTTAGCCGCAAAGTATGGGTTGAATGTCAAATAAAACCGCAGAGTTACAGCTCCAGCATACGGAAATGCAGGGCCGGCAGGAGGAGAGTGCATCTCAGGCTCCCTCAGGTCGAAATCCAGCGACTGGGAGAACCACCCCCTTGACTTCCGCTAGGGTCAAGGATGGTGCAAAAGCTACTAGCAAACCAAAGTCTATCAAGTCGACGACAAAGACGCTCGCAGAGCGCGCCGCAAAAGAGGGGCCTTCAAGCCCTCCGTCGACAAAAAAGCCACCCAAAGGGTGCACCGCAAAAGACACTCCACCTGCTCAGCAGGGGGGGAAAGCAGTGACAAGCTCTAATAAGGTCCCTGAAAAGGAAACCGGCAAAAAAGTGCGTCTTCTGTCGACCTCCTCTGTTGCCGCGAGGCAGGAGCAGGTGGACACTCTCCATCCCCTTCCGGGGACGGAAAGGAGGGACCAAGCTCTGTTGAGGGTGACCTCACAAAGATGTCCCTCACAGACATAAAGAATGAGCTCATAGAGTTCATGTCTGATCCGACCAACAAAGTCGGCAAAAAGGCGACCACCTCTATTATGAAGGTGTTCCACGAGATGGAGAGGCGTTTAGCCAATTCGGACGTGGTCATCTCCAAATTGCAGGGGCGCCTTGAGGAAAGGGAACAGCTGAAAAGCCTCCTTTCCTCGCAAACGTCCGCTGGGGAAAGCGCGCCTAATCAGAGGTCTTGGGCCTCTGTGGCGGCCGCAATCCCCAAAACAGTACCGAAGCCTCACATAGTCCGGAGCCCCGGCTCCGTGATATATGTGAAGCCGCCGAAGGAAGGGCAACTCTCTTTTGACACGGTTGCCCTTACCATTAAAACGCACGCGCCGAAGGCGAAAATAAAGAGCACGGCAAAGCTCAAATCTGGTGCTATCCAAATTACTGTTCCTTCTGAACTGGAACGGAAGTGCGTCATCGCTGCTTTAGAGAAGGGCAAGATCGATTGCTCGACTCCGAAGCAGCTCATACCACGTATAATGATCCACGATGTCAGTAAGGGTTCTACTGACGACGAGATCGTGGATCTGCTTCCCGAGGGTGCAAACCCAGAGGAAGTGAAAAAGCGGACGAGGGTTGTCTATAGATACCCAACCTCGTCCAACCGGGGCAAAATTGTGGTTAGTTGCCCCAGCAACTAGCCCGAACAATCATAAAACAAGGGAGGGCGTACCTCAGTATGTCCTCCCATAGAGCGCATGAACACTATAGCATCAAAAGATGCTATAAATGCCAAGCCTACGGGCATTCGGCGAAAGCCTGTAGGCAAAAGGAATCGACATGTCCCCATTGCTCCGGCAAAGGGCATGCGTATGCGGATTGTACACGGAAATCCGAGATTCCAGAATGTGTTAATTGCAAAGTCAAGAAACGGCCGGATTTCAAACATCCGGCCAACTGCAATAAGTGTCCCGCGTACCGCGATCAGATTGATCAGTACCGGGCCAAGATTGATAGGAGCACGTAATTGGCCTAAGAATTTTACAGATAACGGTCAAAGATCAGGGGCAGTAGCCTCTGAAATTTCTCACATTGTGGATAGAGAGAAAATAGATATCGTTGTACTTCAGGAACCCTACCATGCATTTGGTGGGGTCAAATGCCTTGGACTCTCCACTATTTAGGGCGTGTGGAGAGACACCAATGGCTACTTTTGCCAACAACAAATTTAATCTAATCAAACTCAATCAACAAATAATGAACTCAATACTCTAACTATTCTCCCTCGTACACATAAAACTCACAAAATTAACTGGATCTCATTTTATTTCCATTTGAATCCGTAACATGAACTAACAGTCCATTTTGATACACTCAGAAATAATACATAAAGTTTAAAGCATAAGCAGTACATCAATAACCAATTATGGATCTTCAATCTTGGGCCGATACAGGCTCAAGGCGCCCCCGAAAAAACTCAGTGTGATGAGCCCGCTCCCCACATCAGGTAATTTCGGACAATGGCAATGATGACCCTAAGGATTACGCACTCCCGCAATAAGCGGGGGCGTATGAAGGGATAATATATGAGCAAAACGGCGGCCATGAGATGACATCAGTCGACTCCAGCTGCTAGGACCCATATGCTGAGCCATGTACTTCCGGTGTCCCTACGTGACCGTCACCTTGCCGCGGTGTAGGGCTTATGACCTGCTTGCAGGTGTACTAGGAACGGTCTAGAGGTCAGTCATGATCTTATTGCGGAGCTTGGCTCAGGCTCGAATACCCAAGATTCAAAACTGAGAAGGGAATGCGTTCCCGTAGCATGTCCTAGCCAATGACGCGATGATTGGTACCACGGGGGGGCAGTCCAAGCCCCTAGGTCGGAAGAGCTTTGTCTCTTAGACCGGATACTGCCTCGCTTGAGGAAGGACTCGTGGTGGCAGTGGTTGAAAGCCCGCATGCTGGGCGAGAGGGTGAAACCTCGACGGGTGAGCTGCGTTCTCAGCTCGGGCGCTAGCCTGCAGAGCTAGTAGTGACTTGGATAGTGTTGCGGCTTCACTAGTAGTGGTTAGGCTTGGGTAAACCGATACCGAACTAGAAGTTAAGCCTGAGGCTTAACGTGCTGGCGTGGACATTTCCGGCCCAATGCCCTCATGTGGGGTACGTGTGGCGAAAAGAACGACCATGAGTCAACTTCAGGCCGCAGGTCAGATGATCTCTCTTTATCGTGGGAAAAGTCCTATTCATTATCACTACCATCTTGGTGGTTCGACCCTGTTCAGGGTCAATCAGGTCAGAGATTTGGGTATAATCGAGGGTATAATACTTGATCAGAAGTTATCCTTTATCCCGCACATTGATAATGTAGTTAATATCGCCAACAGAATGCTCGGATTCCTGTTCAGGCAAAGTAGAATCTTGAAGAACTTGAGATCGATATTCAGTGTTTATTACGCTTATGTGTTTAGTAGAATCAATTTCACCTCAGTTATCTGGAGTCCCCACTATAATGTTCATATTAACAGAATTGAACGTATTCAAAACAAGCCACTTAGATTTTTAAGTTTGAAATGTAATATCTCCGTACCGGAGGATGAAGATTTTTATCGCCTGGCACGAAAACATTTCAACTTACTGTCCCTTTGTGACAGGCGTAAAATTGGTGATCTCCTTATGATGAGGAGAATTGTGGGTGGGGAATTGCAGGTGCCGGGTCTGTTGCAGTTTGCTGGTCTTAATGTTCCAACATTTAATGTGAGATCACTTGAGACCTTTTTCATCCCATTGAAGCGAACTAATACCTCAATAAACCAACCAATAATTCGGATGCTCCGTGCCTGCAATGATCTCCGAGAGGTTGTTGATATCTTTCACTGTAACACTTTGAATTCAAAATTGCTCCTCAAAAGACATTTTCTCTTGATGTAGGTTTATTTTAGTTTTCAAGCTTTTGTTTTGTTGACTGGTGTTTTTTTTTTGTATATTTCGAGCTTTGTGTGTTGATGTTGATCAGATCAGAATGTGAACTACTTTAATTTGTATTTTTCCACTGGATATTTCGCTAATTAGTGTAAACTGTGAATACTGTTTATGGGGCAACCTGTCTGTATTCCTTGTACATTAAATAAATAAATGAGGTAGTCACATTGCTTTTTTTACGCTCAAGGCCAGAAAAAATCAACTTTGATTTTCCAAACACTTATATTTCTGAAGTTTCTTCTCTTTGACAGACTTTCTTGAGTATTGACCAGTGAACAGGTCTATGCGGTCTCTTGATAGAATACTGTTAAAAATATGGAAATCGTTTTCAAAATCTTCAACAACAATGAATGACGTCACTACGAATATCATTCATTTAATAAGAACGCCATATTTGGTTGTTCAAGTGTTAGCATAATATGATGAAATTCTTCACCACAGATTTTCACAAAACTTGAGGCATTATTCTATTTACAGATATTATAATATGTAGTTTTGATGTCATTCGCATAATTTTTATTGACAACCAACATCTCTGATTTAACAAAAATTTATTTATTTTTTTCCAAATATTCTTCTGATTAACATATCATAGATAAAAAACAGAAACAAGTATTTTCAGATTTAGGTGTGTAATTATACTTGCTTGAAGAATTTGCTTCTGAAAAACCAACTAGGTGTATTTTAATGAAAAAATTTTGTTAGACCATCAATATGAATCTATTCTGTTTAGATTATTAATTAGTAATTACTGAACATGCCCTGAATATGCGTAAATTTTTAGTTTTTGTAGTCAGAGTATTTGTTTCAAATATGTAAACAAAAACATAAATATAGAATAATGGTTATTCATAGATAATGTCAAATTTTAATACGTTACCATAGAATATTAATTTATTACCGAATCCCAGGAGGGAAAAAAGTAATAAATGCAAAATTTTTTTTAATGAAAGATATTGTCTGTAACCATTAGTGATATTTAGTTATAATTGTTCTCAGAATAACTAGAGTGAATTATTACCACATTAAAATGTTATTATAACGTCTCTGTGGTGGGTAATTCCCAATGAAATATTGTTCTTTCGTCCTTTTTTTATTACTTTGTTTGAAACTTTCAACAGTTATTTATAGCTTTCTTAAAAAGAAATTTGGAAAATATTGAATAATTTCGATAATTTGAAATTATTCAATACAGTATGAAATCATTATGGTCAGAAAATACATTCTGATCTTTTTTGTTTATGAGTCTATAGCTTCCAGTTTCAATATTGATGGAATTTTAATCATACATGCATCATAACAAACATTCAGAAATATTATAATACAGTCAAATTCTATTATCTCCTAAGTTTGTAAACCAGGTTGAATCGGTGTATGAAATAAAGATGTGAAAAAACTTCCATAAACTTACAAAACATCTAGGAAACTAGGTTCAAACATCTTCGAAACTACAAATTTATTTGATGAATATTTTAAGAATCATTGAAGAACGGAAATTTCAGATGCTCCTAACTACTGAATTGTTAGACGGATTTGGCCTGAAAGGGAACTTGACTAAAATTTTTGGTCTATAAATATAAAAACTCTATTATCAGGAGGTCAAACCCAATCGATTGAGAATTATAGAAATATGGAGCAAATCATAGCACGCCGTTCTTCTCGTTTACTGAATTAGAACAAGCATGCAATCTCCTTGGCTTTCTAATTGCCCTACATTTCCTGATTGAGAAAAAATATCAGTTGCTTCCTGCAGTTTTCAACACGTACTAGATGTCGTACTCCTTTTTACTGTCCCAAAAATCTTGAATTGGCTTGGGGCTAATTTTAGATTTTTAGAAAAGTCAAGTTTCTTCATGTTGGAAAATGTAACTTCTGTTTTATGATTCATTGGAATCGATATATCGGCGAGTTTTTCTTAATTTATTAATGCTCAATTGGTAGTTTCTTCATGTCGGGGAAGGAAATACGCTGCAAAATCGATTTTCATTGGATATTCCGAGTATAAGCGTCTATTTTCCATTTGATAATAATTCTCGACCTTGTTGTCTCCAGCTGGAAAATTATGGAAAGTGGTAATGCGTTTTATAAAACGGTTGAGGGAATCTATTATCCTAATGTTCATTATCGATCCTTATCTACAATGACATGAATTATAATGTTCATATCGAGTTTTTACACTTCGGAAAGCGTTTTCGTGATAAAATTTCCATCTTGAAATTCTCAATTTTTCTGTATGAGCAAGTGGGACAACAAGTTCTCATTCGAGTAGAATGTTTTCCTAATCATTTGTCGATAACAAACATTTCACGCCATGTCCGTTATTTTCGAATATTGAGCTGTATGTATCATAATCGGTGACACTAAATTTTCTGTTTCTTATTTCTCTGCTTTTCTATTTTGATTGTGATATCAGTTTTATTGCTATTTATATGATAGATATCCAGGGCGTTAGATTGGAAAAGAGATGCCAAAGAATGGCCTACTCGATTCCCTGATCTGTCGCCCCTGGATAATTTTTTATGAGGATAATTGATAAGTAAAATTTATGAGTGGGAGCATGATGAATTACGCCAATGCATAGTAAACGAATATCGTTTTATAACACCCGAAATACTGAGGAATATGAGGAACCGCTTAGAGAAACTGCTGTTTGTACGAATGGGGGAAGGTGAAGGCTAATTTAAGCATTTAATAAATTGATAATTAACTAATTTATATAAGGTATATATCGGTTTATAACGCTCTGCGACTCTAGGGAGTCTTTGTGGAGTCTCTGTACATGTCCATAACATATCAATTGTTTATTTCGAATGTCGTCTATAATTGTGTGTGTGACACCCATGATCTCCCTAACGCGTTCATTGGTTATTCTTTCTCTTTTGGAGATTTCGGCTGATCGCCTCCAGAAGTCCATTTCTGCGCGTTCAAGGTTTTCTCGGCTCTTTCTCTAATTGACCATACTTCAGAGGTTGTTAGGATGCTGTTAACAATTGTGTGGTATATTCTTTTTTTGTTCTCTTTTGATATGCTTTTGTCCCAAAGTATTCCGTTTAGCAAGGTTATTGCTTTCCTACCCTGTCCATTTCTGTTTCTAATTTTTTTTCCAATGTTCCGTCTCATGAAATTATGACTCCTAGATATTTGTAGGAGTCTGTTTTTCTGATTATTGTATTTTCCAGTTGCATGTCTCTTTGATCCCCTTATATACACATGTATTCGCTCTTTTCAATGTTGATTTCCATTCCCCAGAGTTTATATTCATTTAACAGCTTTCTCGTCATGTAATTTAGGTCTTCATAATCTTGGGCTATGATAACTTGATCGTCCGCAAAAGATAATGACTATAGTATTAGGTTGTTAAGAGGTAGGCCCATATTTTCACATTTCCTTTACCACTGCTTCAGTACATTTTCCAGGTATAGTTTGAACAGGGTAGGAGATATACAATACCCTTGTTTCAATCCTTTAGTTGATGTATTCTCGGTGATAGTGTTTCTCGTTTCAACTTTTATTATTTGTATATCATATAGGGTTCTGACTGCTCTTATGAGTTCGACATTTATATTCATATTTTCGAGAGATTGCCAGAGTTTGGTTAGGGGAACATTATCATAAGCTTTTTTCAGGTCTACGAATAATACGTGAACTTCTTGATTTCTAGCCTTTTTCTTCTGTATCACTTATGTTAATGTGAATATATATAATCTATGGTTGATCATCCTGCGCGAAATCCAGATTAGTCTTCTGCTTCCATGTCTTTGTATTTTGATTCTATTTTATTCTTTATGAGTTACCATACACTCTACTCATCGAACTTGTAACAGCTATACCACGGTAGTTGTCGCCATTGCTTCTGTCCCCTTTTTTATGAATAGAGGTCATATAGGAAATTTTCCAGTAGTTTAATATTGGTGACATACTGAGGCAGTTTTGAAATAGGTTTTTTAGGTGTACCAACAGTTGTTCTGTACCATATTTCAATAGATCTGGAGGTATTCCACCTGGTCCTGCAGCTTTACTGTTTTTCAGCTCCTTGCATATTTTCTAAACTTAATTAATTAATTTATCATTGTGTCAATTCATTTTTTCACAGTCCGTAATTCAGTAAAGGGAACAGTTTCATCATTCAATTATGCTTTCATAACCCTGTATCAAACTCGTCCAAGTGGCTTTTCGTTTTATCATCTTTAAGATCAAACATTGGGGAAAAAGTTTATGGATTTAAATATTGCGTCATGCTGTTTATAGTTGAGCGATACTGGATTTACCTTTTCAACATGAGAGGTGACTACCTCTCATCAGCACAGTGTGGCACTGATAGTCCCAAAGAAGGCTGTCGATCCCTCTTCAACATATTGCTTTGTCCGGTTTTCTCACTAATTTCTTTGAGTTTGGATATCTATGATCATTCAACACTATACTACATCGTCCAATGAAATCGCTCAATTTTTGAAAACGGACCAATAGGAACAAACTGTATCTGAAAACACTCAACCTCACAGTGTTTTCACTTTCAGAAATTTGTTTTTATCAAATGCCTAATTTGCATAGGAATATTAATTCGTCCGGATAGCTTTGGCCGTTGGTGGAAGTAGCGGTCGTCATGGTTACGATAAACAAGCAGTTGTTAGCGATAACTTCAACAGCACATTTGAAGTTCTGTCAGTTTATTTTCGTATTTTACCATAAAGTATATAAAAATGAAACTTTTTGGGAATTGTAATATTACTTCAATTGAGAAAATGTGAAGAAAAGTGTGCCGCTTAATGCAGTGAAGTCAAGATCCTACATTTGAAAACAATTTGAAGAATTCTGTGCTGCCCAGGAGTACCTTGTAAATGAAAAAACAAGTTTGTCAGAGCTCAATAATATTATGCTAGACTGGGTTTTCAATATGAAGAAAAGAGATGGGTCAAACTACAAGGAAAGTGTCGTGAAAACCTTGTGCAATAATACTGCCAAACAGCTGCAGGAAAAATTCTATTCCGAATGGGACGTTAGGTTCGATCCATTCACAGACGTGGCTTTTAAAACGGCGGGGGATGCACGAAATGCCAAGTGGCGTATTTTGCAAGTGGACCGTGAGAAAAGAAAAGTTAGTGCCAAGGCGCTGTCTTTGGAGCAACACAAAAAGATGGTCAACTTATGTAAAGAAGATAATCCAGACGGTTTGAACAGAAAATTTTATTTTATTGCTGCATTGGAGCTTGCTTGGCACGGAGGAGAGGGTTCATCATGCCTTATTTCGCATTTTCAATTCGAAATTGAAAACGATGGTAATCCCACGGGCTGAATTGCCTACAATCCGATATTTTCTAAAACAAGAGGAGGTACCCAAAAATGTGCGGAAACGAAATGGCTGATTCCCAATATTGAAGAAGATATTTGCCCGGTGAGGTTATATAAGCTGCTTGTATCCAAAAGAACTGCAAACATAACCACTGAAAGACTATTCCTTACTCCACATAAGAATTGGAAATATGGTTCATGGTTCAAAAACTCTCCAGTCGTTCTCAATACGATAGCTAAATGAACAGAAGAATCGGCAGAACTCAATGGCATCAACACAACCAAGTCGAAGATAACCAACCACTCGCATCGAGCTACTGCTGTCAGCCAATTAGCCAAAGCAGGGATTGGCGAGGAATAGCTGATAAAGATAACAGGCCATTCTTCTGCAGCGTCAGTGAAACCGTATCTCCAACTGGACCAACAACATCACAAAAAAATAATCACACCCATAAGAAATGAAAAGAATGTCCTTCAAGAAACAACATCAGTATCTACTTCATCATTCGAAAATAATGCTCGTAATGTGTATATTAATTGTACTATCAATAATTATTGTTTTGAGAATAAAGATGAATAATTTGTTGTTATGCTTCTATCTGGTTATTTTTGAATAAAAAACTATTTTATTTCGTTTGATTTATATTGTTGAATGATCATTCCAAATACCACACGAGATTCGAATTTTTTTGAGAACACTATGTCGTTTTTTGAAAATTATACAAATTTCACTCAACAAAGTGATCCCGAAATACTCGACTTCGGCTCGTGGTATTTTAAGGATAACTTTGTTTCGTGAAATATAAACGCATAATTCCAAAAAAACAAGAAAGTTCTCAACAAATTCTCACCTCTTACCCTTGAGATATTTGAAGTTGAAAGGAATTAAATCGATATAGTTTTTTCCAAATTTTCTGATTTTTCCGAATTCAACTCTGTGCTGAAATTATTCAATAATCAGATTTATTCTATGTTGTCATATTTTATGTCTTTATGAAATATTTCTAAAAGGTTGAGGAAATTTCTCCAGTCTATGGTTCCATCACCAAACACTATAGATGAAATTAACCACTGAACAATTTTTGTACTACATTCACGACAAAATCTAAATTGCCATTTGCTGTATTCATTATTAATGATGTCTAGCACCTTGTTTAATATTGAATCCAGAGTAATATTCCGTAATAAATAGAGAAAAAAATTTCCATCGCTCACATAGGTACTTCGGTATATTTTCATGATGACCGTTGAAAAAGGTAATAATATATATTCTGTCAGGACCTGTTCAATTAAGACTTGTCTTTATGAAGAGCTGGTTCTTTATAGCTTCAGACTTTCAGAGTTCATCAAATTATATCTATTCTAACATAGGAATGCTTCAAATTACGCTCATATGAGTTTTAAGTAAGTTGAGTAAGTTTTAAAAACTTCGAACCCAGTCTCCTAGATTTGTAGCTTTAAAGGAATTTTTTCACATCTTTATTTCATTCATAGATTCAACCTGGTTTACAAACCTAGGAGACAATAGAATTTGACTTAGTTTTAATATTTCTGAATGTTTGTTATGATGAATGATTAATTAAAATTCTATCAATATTGAAACTGGAAGCTATAGGCTCATAAACAAGAAAGATTAGAATATGGATTTTCTGACTATAATCATTTCATACTGAATTGAATAATTTCAAACTATCGGAATTATCCCTAGAATATTTTCCACTTTTTTCTTGAAGATACAAATAACTGTTGATAGTTTCAAACAGAATTAAAACAACAAGGAACCACAGAACAATATTTTATTGGGAACTAACCACCACAGAGACTTTATAACATTTTAATGTGATAATAATGCACTCTCGTTATTCTGAGAAAAATTTAACTAAAGATCAATAATGGTTACAGATATTATCTTTCATTTAAAAAAACTTTGCAATTATTATTATTTTTTCTCTCCTGGGGTTCGGTAATGAATTGATATTCTATGGTAAGGTATTAAAATTTGACATAATCTATGAATAACTATTATTCAATATTTATGTTATTGTTTACATGATTGAAACAGATACTCTGATTATAAAATCCAAAAATTTACGCATGTTCAGTAATTAATTATAGTCTAAACAGAATAGATTCATATTAATGATCTAACAAACATTTTTTTATTATAGAACACCTGGTTGGTTTTTTCAGAAGCAAATTTAGGTGATCAAACTCAATTTCTTCAAGCAAGTACAATTGCACACCTATATCTGGGAATACTTGTAATCTATCGAAGTAAATTGTTATTGGGATTCAGTACAGAAAATTATCATCAAGCAAAGTAACATCACTTTAAAATAATTTTTCGTAGTGACATCATTCATTGTTGTTGAAGATTTCGAAAGATTTTCATATTTTTAATAGTATGGTATCAAGAGACTTCATAGACCTGTTCACTGGTCTCTGTCAAGGAGAAGAAACTTCAGAAATATCAGTGTTTGGAAAATCGTAGATTTTCTGGCTTTGAGTGAAAAAAAAAAAGGCAAAGTACAACCTCTTGCCTTGGAAGTTCTCATAGAAATTATGGTTCTCATGATTTGGAAGTTTTAAGAAGAAAATTACAAATGTATGATGGTAACATCCAATAATTCTGAGGTTTTTTTGGAATTTCTCACTAGAAAGGGATGGTTTATAATCTTGAAGTAGAAAAAAATTATGATAGAAAAACAAAAATCTATGTTTATGGTGTTGAATTGTTTTTACCAGAAAATTAGTATTTTGTATCTTCCTTCTGCATATGGACCTCATCGGATGAAACATGAGTGAGTGAATCATTACTTTAGAGGGAAAATAATGCTTTAAAACAATTCACATTCAATAGATGCTGTGTAAGGTAATTTTCATTCAATCTAAACTGGACTACAGAGGGGTATTTGCCCAATGTGAAAACTTAAAATGCCTATAACTTTTTAACGCAGCTGAATAAGGAAAAACCGTAACGGAAAAAATGTTTCTTTTGATCTCAAGAACCTATGGTTAAAATTAAAGCAGTGGTCAGATACTCACCCTGTATAAATTTTGATAGGGAAGATTTTGAAAAACAATAAAGCGTTTTTCGATGATTAATAGTTATTTTTGTTCTCTAATCCCGAAATATAGAAGGCACCCCTCGCTCAAGTTATGGTGATTAAAATACAATCATTCTTGGGTTCCATGTCTTAAATCTTTAAAGCTCTACACTTCTGCATGCCCCAGCATATCCTATTATTAAGTTGTTATGTTGAAAGTTGTTACATTATGCTTACATAGTTGAAATTACCTTCATATCTGAGTAATTCAATAATTTGATGCTTCCTCCAAGAATTTATCCAAAATCGAGAACTTTTGATTTTTTCGGATAGTATTCTTCAGAGTAAGTTCACAATAAACATTGCAATTTTGCAAATTTTGAAATATCAATGTTCTGTCTGATGTTAAACATACTGCTTGATATTGCATAAGTTCCTCCATGACGTAGAACAATTATATGTCTTATTTGAATGTTCAAAATACGCTATAAAAACATTTTCGAAAATGTTATTGACGGAATTCTCTTGAGATTACTTCATAAGTTTCTCATATTCTCTGTCATACAAGGAGTTAGATTTTTGGGAAATTAATTTATTTGCAACATTATTCGCAATTTCTGTCGATTCTAGTGTTATAGATATTCAATCAAGTAGTTTATTAATGATTAATGGTCGAGATATTTCAACACGTGAGCAGAGCGAGCGTGTTAATGTTCGAGACCATTAATGGGTAGATTAATAAACGAGTTCATTACAAGATTTTTCCGTCGACCTCATTATGAATTAGAAATAAATTATTTATTCAAATAAATTTTATTTTTCACAATATAAAATTTGACAATGAAAATCTCGATACTGACTTTGACATATTTATATTTATGGTTCCAATTGAACAATTAGTAAAATTCATAGATATAATTTTCGAGCTGTGATATTCTGAATAGTCCATATATACACCGTTACTGACGATTTGCGATAACGAATGTGTGGAACTGGTGGGAGCTGATGTATTTATTATTGGCGAACGATTATCGCATAAAATTTTTTCAGCAGTTTTTAATCTATTTTTCATCGAGTTTTAGATGTACCCTTCTGCAACAGATGTTGATTTCCATCCTCCAAGCCGTTTGACGGCTGCAAAATCTGCTCCACTGTCCGAAAGGATAGTTGCAGGAGCACGGCAAAAACAGTGACCTGTATACAGATTGGAATTTTCTAATTTGAGAAATTTTGCAAATAACGATGTTAATTTCGAAAACGTATTGATTCCTACTGGCTGTATTGAGCATTTAAAGTTCTTGTGAAAGACGAAAAACTTTTCGTGCGGAGTGTGGATTGGTCTCAAGAATACATATCTCTTGTTTGAATTCAAAAATGTACGCTTCTCATTATCCACCACAGCGAATATCCTGTTCGAGTGCGTTTTGGGTGAATTCACTGTTGTTAAGAATTTCGAGTCCATATTCTACACATAATTTATCTGCAACCTATACAGCTCATCTTTTCGCAATGCCCCGGATACTCGAAATATCAAAGCCACCTTCAAATAAAAAATTCAATGTTACATATTTTAAATCCACGTGACAATAAAAAAAAATTCAGAAAATCAATTTAATTGATTTTTTTTTATATTGACCTTTGACATCAAGAAAATACTGTTTGGAGCATTTGCTATAAACTCTTTCACATGATTTTTCTCGAGAACTTCCAATTTCTTAGGAATATAACCCACTTTTTGTCCCTTAATGAACATCACCAGTGATATCTACTAATATCAATATTCCTTTTAACGTTCAATGTTTCCTTCAGCATTGCAACACTCTTAAAGTATACCAACAAAACTGTTTCATAATAACTGAAAACGTTCTTCTCCTCGCACCATGACATGAATTCTGCGTAGGTAATGTCATACAAATGTCGGCTTTTTTCAGGTAGCAGGGTCAAAGTTGCTGCTTTAGCCATTTCTGCAACGTTAAGGGGAGTTAAGGGGATATTGACTTCGTTACTCATTGTAATTAAAGTAACTGGCGATATTAGATTAAGATTTAAAGCAGCTTTATTACTCGTAATTTGGCACATCGATTATGTTTGGATTTGTTTCATTATTTCTTTCCTCTGTGGAATATCAATGGAACCAGAGATAAAAACGCGACTATTCTGCGATTGAAGAGTGAGAGTTATAGGCCTCATACATAAAAATGAAATATCAGTCGAGTTGTGACGTTACTCATGTTACTTTTGAATACTGTATGTTCGGTTGTTCATGACAATCATGCATTAAAATAGAGAGAAATCGTGCATTAAAGTGGGTCATTAATGCATGATTTTGTGAACGTTAAACAGAGCTTTTATTGGGAAGTCGACCAAAAAATCTATTTCTTTGATATTGAATAAGTAATTATAAATAAGTTTGAATTGCAAACGTACAATTTAAATTCTGTAATCTGTAAATTTTCGTATCAGTTTTCATTGAATTCCAAAAATTCCTCGGAATACTTGACTGAAATAGAGAAAATATCGTCTAATACTCTCTGCAGAAGGCAATTCCAACACTTATGCGTTCAATTTCGTTCGAACTTGTTTTAGAATATATTATTTGTCAAACGAAGCTTATTTTCCAGTGGATTGTTTGAGTTGCTATCATTTGAGTCGGAATGAGGTTTCAGAGAGGGATGATAAATTATCCTTGCATCAAACGAGATCGTAATTTTATATTCAACCGATTTCTGACTAACAGACTCGTTTGCAGAGTGCTTTATTTGCTTTCATGTTGCCTCTAATACAAACGCGGTTTCATATGACAAAAAAAAAACCGGCTAGTCCTTTGATTATCGACAATCTCTACAAGATATAATAGGATGGAAAATTACATTGAGATGAGACTGAGAACTTTTTGATATTTTACGCCAATTAATTAAAAACATGGAAATATCAAACTTCCCTTTACTTGTTAACTCTTATTACAGCATGTCCAATTTACGTCCAATGTAACTTTTTTGTTCGAATCCTTTTTAACTCGAACCCATGTTTATCATAAATTATTATTTTGATCGTGATATAACTGGCGAACATTTTGAGATAAGTATTTTGTGACTCCTGAATTTTTGAATTCTCCATTTCGTTCTCGAGAAAACTTTCTAGGAAATAAAGATAACTCTAATCGTTCTTCCTCAATGCTATATACGTAAAAGGTAAAATGAGAGGTCAACGTTTTTCGACACCTGAAGGAGTTGATGCGTTCAGAATGCATGTTTTGGAGATACCCATGGTACTAAGACTAAAGTCTTAGTATCATGAGTGCATGTTGTGACATCGCAGTTGTAGACTTATTATTAATTCAAATCCTCACATATTTCAATCGAAGGCCCTAATACTGTTTAATCTGACCGATTAAACATGTCTCATCACAATTTTTGCAATCTATTTTATATACCAGTTTGGAATTTCTAGTGGATTTAGGTCTTTCAACATACTGAATAATGATCTTGTAGTCTTTCTATAATAAAATACAATTTTTTGATGAGAAAATTTCATTATTCATGTTAATTGTTGTGCCAACTCTGGAACGAATATCAATCTCGAATATCTGAGGACCGAGTCAGAACTTAAAACAGACTTGGGTAAATTAATGTGACCTCTGGCTTGAGAGTAAAAATTTTTTGGATCACATTTGTAGGATAACCATTATTCATAAATTTGTTCATTTTCGATTACGAAAATATAATATTTCTGATTTTTGTGCATATTATCTTATGAATGAATTGAGAAAAATATTTGAATTCGAATAAATGTAAATAGACATCTTTTACAAATAATCATTTTTCTACAAGTAATTCGATTTTTAATGAAAAAATAGAAAGTGAAACTCATTTTGATTACAAAAATCGCCTATTATTGCCTATGCAATAATTATGTTGGTCTGAATCAAGCGCAGGTTTTGTGATGTGGTAATAATCCACGTTGTTAAATTCTTAAGCCAAGGTCTGATCCAGCCAAAGAATCAAAAATCCTGTATTTTCAAGCACCACCGTTCTTTGAATTGGCAGGAAGACTTAAGTCGATAGTCATTTGATGATTTTGATCAATTTCTTTCTCTCTCAATTCTTTCAAAATTGGATATCCAATATAATGATTCGATGGCGAACATTTCTTAAAAATGCCGGTTTTACGCCTCCAGTTTTGATATATTCATATACAGTTATGATCAAATATGTAAAACCAAGTAAATATATCTGGAATTATAATAGATCTCAAAATGAAATTTGAAAGATGGATACTGCATTAGATTTCCTATTTGTTTTCATATTTTTCAACAATTTTGAACTTCCTGTTTTACCGTAAGCAATGTCTATTTTGAAATTTGCAGTGGTACACCCCATGAATTATTTTAGTTTCTGATAAAACATTTTAATACTAGTACAAAAATATCGGGCTATATATTTTTTATTTCAATATTTACCGAGATATTAACAGAAAGTAACCAAGGAAAGGAAAAATTTAATGGTATCTTGTAGTCCATGAAATTAATTTTAGAAGTGACAGTAGTTGTCCCTATAAGTTATTAGTGTTTGAATTGGAACTTAGAAATTATATTTTTTGATTTGATCCTAAAATGGCAAAACTAAGTGACAGAGAAAGAATAGAAATAATAATGATGATTGGGTATGGGCAGAGGAGAAGGATGCATCAAGAAGTTTGTGACTTTTTAACATTGTTCATCCTAATGCACAAACATACCTTTCAGTAGAGATGAAACCTGCGGAGGTACGATTCAAGTGGAACAGTTTGCAATTTACCAAAAACTGGACGGTTAAAAGTGCAATTTATCCATCAACGATTTCGCCAATATGCATGGAATTAGCCGTTGCTCAGTAGGAAAAATATTGAGGCGAGAAAAATATCATCCATAGAAAATTCGCCTAGTTCATGAACTGTCCGAAGACGATTTCGACATTTCGACGTTTCCAATTTTGTGGAACGATGATGGATATTTGCAATATTCGATAAGATCCATATTCCTAAGCTGATTGTTGAACTACACAGAGTCGAGGTATGCGGTTCATTACTGTTATGGTTCGAGTCATATCTATGTAACCAATCGCAGTTCGTGTCGGGCGAGGGATTCAAGTCAAGATATTTTATGTCAACGTCTGGGGTTCCTCCAGGCTCCCACTTGGGACCGTTGCTCTTTATAATCTATATAAACGATCTAATAAAGTGCTTTACAATATGTAGGATACTTCTTTTCGCCGACGATCTGAAAGTCTTTTACAGAATTGGGTGTGAGAGCGATTGCATAAGTCTCCAACAGGATCTTGACAGACTAGTCGAATACTGCCAAACCAATTTTCTCTATTTAAACCTCGAGAAATGTCAAGTAACTTCTTTTACCCGCAATAGAAATGCCATTTATTTCGCCTACGTACTAGGAAACGTTGAGTTGAAAAGATCTAAGTGCGTCAGGGACTTAAAGTTCTAATTGACTCGGAGCTGAAATTCTCAACACATGTACTCGTAGATAGCTTGGCAAACTCATGTAATGTGACGCTAGGTTTCATAATGAGACAGGGTCGTCATTTTTCACGTTGTGAAACTCTAATTTCATTGTACAACGTATATGTGTTCAGTAGGTTGAGTTATGCTTCTATTGTGTGGACTCCATATTTTAAAACTTATGCTGATCGTCTTGAAAAAATTCAGCGAAAATTCCTGCGTTTTTTGGCCTTCAGATGTGGTTACGTGCTGAACAGAGGAGACCCAAACAATTATAACCTAAGACTTAAATACTTCAAAATGCTCAATCTTAAAGACAGAAGAACTATCGGGGATGTATTATTCATAGAAAAATTAATTAGTAATCAGCTAGAATGCCCCGACATAACTCGCAGAATACAATATTATGCTCCCTCTAGGATATTTAGACAGTTTGATACATTTTATCTATCAACCAAGCGCACAAGTAGTACACTCAACTCCTCTATTTATAGAATGCTCGATCACTGCAATGAATTCAAGGATAGGATTGATTTATTTTCTCATAGTCCTAGTTTCTTGAAGAAAATCATGAAAAATCACTTCCTCGGGACTTATTAATCAGCTACCACCTTGTACATCTAATTAAGACTGTTCTTTTGTCAATATCATGCACCTGCTCTGACAATACAGTGCTAGTCAAAAGTCCCCTCCCCCCCTCGTATCTTTTGAACGGTTATACTTATAATAATGAAATTTGGTGGTTGGAAATAAACGGATGTAGGCTTCTCAACTGGTCATAACAGGTGACGCAATAGTCATAAATGACGTCACAAGGCCACTGTGACCAATAATTTTAAATGGGACCCTATGGCAAGTGACAGCTTGTTTGAAAGGTATTGAAAATACCTATTCAGTCATACCAATTTTGTTTGCTTGGTTGATTTTGATTGATAAATTGAAGAAATACGAAAATTATAGTTTCGCATTTAATTAATAAAGATTTTAAAGTACGCCTCTGGTTAATTGTCAAAAAGGTTGACGTGTTTGAATTCTCTACTTGTCAAAAGTGTTTATACCTTGAAAATTTACCTAAGCTATTGTTTATCGAGACGTTTAAGTGTTTACATAGGCAAAATGGTACGTACTGTAGCCGACAAAGTAGCAGCTATCTTAATAATTGGTGAATGTAGAAACAAATTCCATGCAGCGGAACGACTGTTTAATGAGAGGTACCCCGATTGCCCTATATCGAGAGTTTATTTGAGGGAGCTTCTTCGGAAGTTTGAAGCATCAGGTAGTGTTCAAGATGCCAAACGATCTGGTCGACCAACAATTAGTGATGACAAAAAAATTGACATAATTGGAGAAATGGTAGTAAACCCTACTTCTTCCACAGCCCAAGTTGCGTCTATCTGTGAAGTCAGTCAAAGAACAGGACATAGGGTGTTGGCTAAAAACAAATTTCATCCATACAAATTAAAAATGGTGCACCAACTTTCAGATGATGACCCCGACCGAAGACTAGAATTCTGTGAAACTATGTCCAATAAACTGAGCCAACAACCAGGTTACATACAGACAATTTGTTTTAGTGACGAAAGTACTTTCTTTCTCAATGGAAATGTTAACACTCAAAATGTGAGGTATTGGAGTGACACAAATCCTCACATCTTTCGTGAAAAACATACTCAATTTCCAGAAAAAGTAAATGTTTGGGCAGGTATTTTGGGAAACCACATAGTTGGGCCTCTTTTTCTCAATGCTAACTTAACCGGTTAATTGTATCTGGAGATGTTACAAAATGATATTGAGGCGTTAATTCTTGAAATTCCAGAAGATAACCCAAATGAATTCAACAACTAGGATATAACGTTTCAACAAGATGGTGCTCCTGCACACTATTACGATGCGGTAAGACGTTACCTAGATGAAGAATATCGTGGTAGATGGATTGGACGACGAGGTTCGATCGAATGGCCAGCTCGGTCACCGGACCTTACACCATTAGATTTTTTCTATGGGGATACTTGAAATCTAAGGTTTACGCTACAGCACCTGACAGTATTGCCATTCTGGAACAACGAATTGTTGAAGAATGTAGGGCAATTTCCGCCGACACACTGGGACAAGTACGACAAGAGTTTAGCAATAGGATGCATTACTGCCAGGAAGTAGATGGAGCACATTTTGAACACTTATTATGGGAACTGGTTCTTAAATTTTTATTAATTAAATACGAAACTATAATTTTTGTATTTCTTCAATTTATCAATCAAAATCAGCCGAAACCCAAACAAAATGGGTCTGACTGAATAGGTATTTTCAATACCTTTCAAACGAGCTGTCACTTGCCATAGGATCCCATTTAAAATTATTGGTCACAGTGGCCTTGTGACGTCATTTATGACTATTGCGTCACCTGTTGTGACCAGTTGAGAAGCCTACATCCGTTTATTTCCACCCTCCAAATTTCATTATTATAAGTATACCCGTTCAAAAGATACGAGGGGGGAGGGACTTTTGACTAGCACTGTATACTGTTGTCGAAATTGTTTAGTTTTAGTTGGAAATAAGAAATCTGTCTTTTGATTTTAATTTACACTTCTGTAGATGAATTTTGTTTTTTCTAATTTGTGAACACATTTTTGGGTACTTGATTACCTGTATGTGATCCATATGGATAATAAATAAATAAACCGTGATAATAATTTTATAAGAAATGTTATGTTTTCAGACGGAGCTACATTCTGTTTAAACGGTACAGTTAATCGACATAACTGATCACAAACCAATCCTCATTGGGTTCAAGAGGCTCATACACAACATCCCGAAAAATTGAACGTTTGAGTTGGCATTTATAACCACAGAATCGTGGGACCCCATATTTATCATAAATTGTTATTTTGATCATGATGTTACTCTGGCGAACATTCTGAGATAAGTCTTTTTTGGGCCTCTGAATTTTTGAATTCTCCATTTCTGTCTTAAAAAATTTTTCAATCAAAAGAACACTTATACAATTTATTCAAATGTGGAGACGTATCTAACCTTTTGACCCATCATCAAGCTAAAACAACAATATAACTTTAAGCAGAAAAAGAAACATTGGTGAATGACAACTGAAAACGATAACTAATAGCATAATCTTTTCGGTTATGGAAATCATCAAAAATTGAAGCTGAGAATATAAAAATTTACGGAATAAAAATTGCATTAGATGTTTTGCTACAAAAAGTAATGTGGTGTTATCAGACGAAGCTACTTTTTGTTTTAACGGTACAATTTATCGACATAACTGCCACTACTGGTCACAAACTAATTCTCATTAGGCTCAAGAGGCTCATACTCAACAAATTGAACTTTTGGGTCGCCATTTATAACAACATAATCGTGGGACCCTTCTTCCTACAAGAAACTAAACGGAGATAGGTATTCATAGCTGTTAGAGACTCAAGTGATTCCGCTATTGGAGGCAAATGGACAATTACCAAATAATATCTGGTGCCAACAGTATGGAGCATTACCCCATTACGCTGGCATTGTTCGAGATTATATAGATAGGACATTTCATCACAACTGGACTATTTTCTGTGGGCGTTATTTAAACTCTATGGTTTATTGACAAACCAAATAATCTGCAACAATTAGCTGCAGGAATAACTCACGAGATACAAATAATTCCACCAGAAGTAATAGCTTATGTTACTGGAGAATTTACAAATCGACTTGCTTATTGTCAAGAAGTAAACGGTACTCAGTTTGAACATCTGATACATTAAGTTTAGTTGACTTTCAATGTTTTGAAAATAACCTGGTTTTAGTTAATAATCATGATTAGTTATTTCTGTGACGGAAATTAGATTTATAAGCTCTTCAGATACTTTTCTGTTAATATCTCTGTAGGTATCGAAATGAAAAATATCGAACCCGATATTTTTGTACTCGTAATAAAATGTTTCATCAGAAACTAAAATGATATACAGAGTGTTCTGGTGTTCAATTGCAGATTCTAAACTTGACAAGTTCAAAATTTTAAAAAAATATGAAAACAAATGGGCAATTTAATGTAGTATAATCACTTGGTTCCACACAGTTGCCCATCAATGTTAAACAGTTATAAAGAATTGCACACTGCGTCTAGAATTTGATGATTTTGGAGTTCAACCGACGAGTTATGAAACTTTAATATAATAATTTGGTGAAACCCTAAATCGAGAGTTCTGATACAGACATTTCTGCACTACAGGGTGACAAAAGTTCGAGTGACTATTAGAAGTTTTTGGAAAACTAGACCTAAAAGTAATCTGAAAATTGGGATTTAGATATTGTTCGAAATACTACACCGAGTTGAAATATTTCTGGAACCTGAGAACATTCGTTTATACAAGGAGAGTAAATGAATTTGTGATAAAAAAATATCTTTCTGATTCTGATATGATTAGGTAATGTTGAATTAATTTCTGTTAAAATCATTGTATTTAATCGACTTGTTTTTAGAAAATAAAAAACACAGAGATGAAGGTCAAATATTCATGATCACTATTATGTTCAATTTTTCATTCTCATCATTCTAAGCAAAAACTGTTCTTATCTTATCGAAATACTTGTAGAAGAATGTGGAAAGATTTCTCAGCTTTTGAATTAGAAACCATGATCATAAATTGGGCATAACTTCTGTTTTTCAAAGTAGAATTTTTTTGGCGCTCTTGTTCACCCGAACAGAGTGCCTATC
The DNA here is from genome assembly GCA_030674115.1 of Micraspis discolor. Lineage (NCBI taxonomy): Eukaryota > Metazoa > Arthropoda > Insecta > Coleoptera > Coccinellidae > Micraspis > Micraspis discolor. The sequence goes on from JARTUT010002201.1 coordinate 92,315, forward strand.
ATTTTGCCCGAATGTCTGTAATTTTGGAATATCGAGCCGAATGTGGTCTCAATCGATTGGGTTCGACTCCCTGATGAAGAATTCGTGGCGAAAGTTGAGTCTGTCCGGCCGGCCGTATCCTCTCTAGCATCCAAAAGAGATGAGCTAGAGTTTTCATATTTTCAGAATAGGTTAATTGTCCAAATATCTCGGTCAAGTTCGTTATTGGGATAAATCCGTCAGATATTTCAGTAGTTATGGGCATCTGAAATTTGTTTCGTCAATAACTACTAGAATATCCATCCGACCAAATCTATACTTGAAATATTGTTGAGGAGGCTGCAACAAAACGGCTCGCAAAATTTTGCAGAAATCGTCACGCTAGAAAATTTTTAAAAATTCCCAAAAAAAAATTTTTTAATACTCACTATCTCATCAGATATTTTTCGGATTTCAATAAAAATTCGTGAATATATTGAGGTGATCGATATCTTACTTATCCCAAAATTTCATTGTCGTAGCTCTTTTTCATCTAAAGATAATCATTTTTTAGTTTACTCAAGATAAAAAGAGAAATGACATACGTCCCGATGATTTTCTTTGAACGATGGCCATCACAGATCGATATTCGATTGACAAATGCCGGGCTCATTAATCAATGTCTGTTGGCGTAATGTTAATCAAAATTTTTCATAACAAGAAATCATAGAGATAGAATTCAATCTCGGTGGCTGAAATAATATACGATGTCAAAATTCAGAGAAGCACTGACGTAAGTTTCAAGGGAAGGGAATTATAGCTTCGAGCAAAACGGGGAAAAATATTATGAGTAGTTATTTTTAATTTGAGATATAGGTTTGTTCATTCATTAGGCGTTCATGTTTGCATCACATTGTCCCATAGTACGGGAAAAGACTATTGTTCACGTGATCAGAGTGCTTATAGATTTTTATGGTTTGAATATTTACTCGCAAGTAGCTCAACAAGAACGCCAAAGCAATCTGATCTCACGTCAGTGCTTTCTAAATTTTTTCATGTTTGCTTTTGATTCTCCGAAGGATATGAGGTTAGTACTCAAGGATGATCTTGTTCGTAAACTGGGAATTCCTAAGTAAGTCAAGATTTTCTGGAATAATGTTTAACGTAAAGACCAATTAATGTAATCTGTGCATGGGAATATTCTGTGGCCGTAGAGGATCGATTCTCCCATGAATATATAACGAATGACAAGTCCTATTATACCAATTTATTACAAAAGAGGATATAATGCGGTGAAATTAGATATAGAAGATGGATAATGGGTGAAACCGCAGGAGTACAGACAATATGGAAAAAGGATGGAAGGAACTTGCCGACACGCGTTTCTACTTCTTGGTTTCTTCAGGCCAAGAAACCAGGATCGGCAAGTTCCTTCTCTTCATTTCCCATATTTTCTGCACTCCTACGGTTTCACCCATTATCCTTCTTTTATATAATTTATGTTTACATTTCGATTTGACCACATGAGCGGTCCCTATTCATATAATGAGAGTTGGGATATAATTTTTGGCGCTCTTGTTCACCCGAACAGAGTGCCTATAAATTTTACCGAATGTCTGTAATTTTGGAATATCGAGCCGAAAATGGTCTCAATCGATTGGGTTTGACTCCCCGATGAAGAATCCGTGGCGAAAGTTGAGTCTGTCCGGCCGGCCGTATCCTCTCTAGCATTAAAAAGAGATGAGCTAGAGTTTTCATATTTTCAGAATAGGTTAATTGTCCAAATATCTCGGTCAAGTTCGTTATTGGGCCAAATCCGTCGGATGGTTCAGTAGTTATGAGCATCTGAAATTTTGTTTCCTCAATAACTACTAGAATATCCATCCGATCAAGTTGATACTTGAAATATTGTTGAGGGAGGCTGCAACAAAACGGCTCGCAAAATTTCGCAGAAATCGTCATGCTAGAAAATTTTTAAAAATTCCAAAAAAAAATTTTTAATCCTCACTATCTCATAAGATATTTTTCGGATTTCAATAAAAATTCGTGAATATATTGAGGTGATCGATATCTTACTTATCCTCAAATTTCATTGCCGTAGCTCTTTTCCATCTAAAGATATGATCATTTTTTCATTTACTCAAGAGAAAAGAGAAATGACATAAGTCCCGATGATTTTCTTTGAACGATGGCCATCACAGATCGATATTCGATTGACAAATGCCGGGCTCGTTAATCAGTGTCAGTTGGCGTAATATTAATATTTTTCATAACTGGAAATCATAGAGATAAAATTCAATCTCGATGGCTGAAACAATATACATTGTCAAAATTCAGAAAAACACTGACGTAAGTTTTTAGGAAAAGGAATTATAGCTTCGAAAAAACTTGGGTAAAATTATGAATAGTTAGTTATTTTTAATTTGAGATATAGGTTTGTTCATTCATTAGGCGTTCATTTTGCATCGCATTGTCCCACAGAAAGGGAAAAGACAATTGTTCACCTGATCAGAGTGCTTTTAGATTTGTTATGGTTTGAATATTTACTCGCAAGTAGCTCAACAAGAGCGCCAAAGCAATCTGACCCCACTTCAGTGCTTTCTAAATTTTTCGTGAGTTTTCTGTAATACACAATACATTCTGCAATACAGCTTCCAATAGTAATCGTGAATGCTAGAGAATGTCAGATATGCAATGAGAAGTATTGAATGTTTTAAAGCCTATTAGAGTACCAGGTATGTCGGTATGAAATGAGCGTTAAGATACAAATGTCTCGATAGGTAACATTGGTTGTGAACCAGTTTTTTTTTTGTTTGTTTGCTATGACATCTGTGAATCATTTTAAGTATACATCAAGTCATTGAACAGACAACATCATATATTTTCATCACGTTAAAAATGTCGAATTTTTTTACCAGAAAATGGATGATTTGCGGAAAGCATTAATTTTTTGTTTTCATTTGAAGAAAAATGCTGCAGAGTCGCATCGAATACTTGTCGAGGCATATGGTGATCATGCTCTATCATAAGTAACCAAAAGATCGTTCCAATGGTTTACAAATAATGATTTTGATGTGAGAAATGAAGAAGAAGGAAGACCACCAAAAAAGTTTTAAGACGCCGAATTGCAAACGATATTGGATAGAGATGACACTTTTAATCAGAAGCAAATGGCAGAAATGTTAAATGTTTCACAACAAACAATTTCTGACCGTTTAAAAGCTATGTGAAATATCCAAAAGTGTGGAAAATAGGTGCAACATGAATTGATTGAAAGACAGATGGAAAACCGAAAAATCACTTGTGAAATTTTGCTTTAATGACACGAAAGAAAATCGGTTTTGCATCAGATTGTTACTGACGATGAAAAATAAATTTATTTTAAGAATCCTAAATGAAAAAAAATCATGGGTTAATCCGGGAAAACCATCAACATCGACTGCAAAACCAGATCAATTCGGCCAGAAGACAATGCTGTGTGTTTGATGGGACTTGCAACTTCCGACTACCATTTGTTTTCATAGATGGGACACGCACGCACTTTGCTTTAAAAGACGAACGATTTTATTGGCGTGGTATCCACAAATTGTCAGAAAGGTGGTCAAAATGTGTAGAAAACAATGGCCAATACTTTCAATTAAATGAATTTTACTTCCCATCAATAACTAGTGTCTATTTCCACGAAAAAAAACCTCATTTTATACCGGTATAGCTGATATACGAAATACAGACTTATAATTGATAAATCATCAGTTTCATATTAAACACATAAATTGGTTCATTTATTAGCAATTTTCATAATAAAATGTTATAACGAATGAATGAAACTGAAATCAATTCAATGAAAGATAAGGACACATATTTAATATGATGGCCATTTCGTTCCACATATTACTGGTTACTGGCTCGTTCGATTTCGTCCCCTTTTAGAGATTAAAAAGCATTATCAATTCAATGTTTAAATCCTCTTTTGTTTTTTACTGGTCTTTCATACACTGAATTCATAATTGTTTCACATAAAAAAAATCTAGAGGATTAAGATCAGGAGATCTTGGGTGCTATGAAAGAGAGAATCAGCGTCCAATCCAACGATCCCTAAACATTGCATGAGTTCCTCAAAAACCTCGAGCGAAGAATGTGCGTAAGCTCCATCCAGTTGGGAATATGCAGTACTAGATAAATTCAAAGGCAATTAATCCAGCAAATCAGAAACAAAAATTTTCAGAATTTTCAAAAATTTATGTATATTCAAATTTTTCCCGTAACTATAGTACAGTACTCTATTGTCCATTAAAACAGTAGAAACATTGAAACGAAATGGTTCATGGGGGTTTGCTTCCTTATTTGAATTCGCTGAATCCAACACAATCATAAAAAATAGAGTTCTTATTTGATAAACAGAAGTTGAAGCCAAATTGTGGTCACGATTTCTAACACAAAGCACCAGGTGCTGATAATAATAAGAATAAGAAAAATGAACATAGAAGTGACTATGAAAATTGGACACTTTTTCTTGTTATTATTTTTCCAACATTTTTTCAAAAGAAGTCGAGTACATACAATGATTTCAACAGAAATCAATTCAACATTGATTACTTCAATTTTATGTTCTCTCCTTATATAAACGAAAGTGCTCAGGCTCCAGAAATACTGAAATGAACACTAAATAGAAAATTTTGAACAATATCATAGTCTCAATTTTCAGATTTCAAATTGTTAAGGGTTCCGAAAATGTCTAATAGGAACTTGAACTTGGGTAACCCTGTATTATTGAAATTTTGAAATACATGCCTACTAATTTATTTCAGTACATTATCGAATAATGAGCTCATGCTACATGTATAATTCTCTTCAGCATTGTTTACACATAATTCCTTTTTCATTATGATATGTTGAAAAAAACAAGAACGCATATTTCATTACACGTGCATGCCCCAGTTTGCATGTCTACACACAATACTAAAATATTTAATTTCATATCGCGCTGAAAAATAAATATCTCCCTTGTGGTTATGAGTCATAGAATTATAAATCCCTGGTTCGATGCTCTCGAGATATGTTGACAATGATTAAATCGAAAGCATGGGTGTCGAGGAAGCCTGATTATGCAAATTATGTGAGGATTTCAGAAGAAACTACCTATTTTCTAATGTCAAACAACATGTCAATTAATAAGCCTAGCCCTGGAGTAGGTATGTACCAAGCGACCTAACTTTCCATGCGAATAAGCCCCGAAAACAAAGGATAACATCTAGGTCCTACTCTCTGTTTTCAGTAAAAATTAGCAAGATATTTACCCCTAAAGGTTTTCCCTTAGGAAGTCCCTCCAAATAAAGAAAAAGTACGGGTCCAATCGATACTTCTAGCTCTAAAGTCAAGCTTATCACTGAAATGTGATGAAAACAATACAGATTTCAACAAATCATGAGCTGATAATGTAAAACCGACTCAAAGAACAAATGACAGGCAAAGCCAACTAGATCTGACAAAAATTCCAACCTTCTACCGCATCACTATGAGAGGAAAAAGGTGCACAAACACTGATTTACCATAGAATGGGAGGATATGATTTTATGAGATTGCAAAACCTGTATTTTCGTCCTTGCAGGACACCTCAGTTATGCCGAAGAGACGTAACATCTGATAAAAGCCACATCCTTCCGTTCAACGTTCGTTTTATGTCATCGTCTTTGTTTTCCAACAAACAGAAGCGTCACTACGCGGATGCTACCGTAGACGTCGAATATCGACGTTCAACTGTTTTCATGTAACGCTCGGACCATGGGAGTCCTTTGCGGATTCTGTGTGCCAGGATCTGCTCTGTGAACGCATGCGTACTGGACGATGTTCTTGAAAGCAGGGGATTGAGTGTCGTTCATGCACCGTTAGGAATTTGAGGGTGGTTTAGGGTCTGTTGATAGGAATACGAAGAACTCCCAGAAATATTTTCAGCAGGAATGTCGGTGGTCAAAGAAACATGATTCAGAAATATCTGCTAGAAGCACAAAATTACATATTTCATGATTATAATGCTTTAATATCTGTGGTAATTTACTTTTATGCGCTACACTTTCACGTCCTGAAAAATAATTCCATATTTTGAATCCACCACATGTGAGTCCAATTCGCATCTTTCGTGATATGTCTTAGGCTTGCCTACATTTTCAAAATATTTTCCTTCACAATTTTTGCAAACGATATTACTGTTCAGTAACGTTGCCATTGGTTCCTTGAATTTATTTTATAATCATACCCACAGATTTTGGTTTATCCTCCGAAATTTTTAGTTTTTTGTGGACTCGTTTTAGTTGAAAAAAACCAGTAGAACAGCGAGCTATTGTTTTGCTTTAATGCCAGTAATTAACAATAACAATACCAATAATTTATTGATTTCCCATATATAAAAAATATGTAGAAAGGAAAACAGGTCATCCAAAAAGAAAGATTTTCTAATATTCACTACAATATCCCTACAAAAATATTCTTCAATATTGGTATGGCTCAAGCATTAAAAGAGAACGATAAAGAGTCTTCCCGAAAGACACATGACCATATAATCTTTGAATTTCTACTGGTAAACTGCTAAACAGTTTAATGCCCATGTACAATGGTCCCTTTTCAGTTAAAGACAAAGAATGCACCGGAAAAACAAATGGGTGATTTCTTCTAATATTATTTACATTTAAGTGACTACAGAATTAATGCTGATGTTTATGCATGTACATGAAAATCTCATATATATACAGTCCATATATAGTCAAAATGTTATTTTCCTTGAACTTATTACGACATGATTCTCTGAAACCCATACGAAATATTACTCTCAATGCTAACTTTTGTGTTTTCATAATCTGATGCGATCCAGAACTGCTACCCCAAAAAATATTACCATAACTTAATTGTGATTGGAACGTAGCATAATAAACAGTTTTTAATATAATACATCAATATCTACCTGATCTCTAAGAACCCTCAAGGCATAAATAACCGATTTTAATTTCTTATTAGTTTCTTCAACATGGGTATGATATTTCATGAAACTATCTATATGAACTCCCAGAAACTTAACACATTCGCTGATTGGGACTTCATTGTTACTGTAGTTTATTCTTTCTGGATAGCTACGATTTGTTCTATCAGTCTTAAAAATAATACATTGGGTCTTATCATCATTAATTACTAGCTGATTTTCAATACACCATTCATTCACTTTATACATAGCATCCTTAAATTCCCTTATACCGCTCAGAATATTCAATGCAGAGATGATGATATAAGCATCATCCGCAAACAACAAAGACCTGATGAAACTAGGAAAGAAGATGCCAGGGAGGTTATTGATGAAAATAACAAATAGCAGTGGTCCCAATATACTGCCCTGTGGCACGCCCAACTCGATAAGTCTCTCAGAAGATAAGTAATCTCGACTTCCATCAGATACAAGGACTCTTTGTTTTCTATTCTTAAGGTAGCTCTCAATTAGTTTAAGTTGCTTGTACCTTATGCCGTAGATACTTAGCTTGTAGAGAAAAAGTTTATGATTTACACTATCAAATGCTTTGGCCAAATCCAGCACGATAGCTATGGGAACTTCACCTCTCTCGAGAAACTCCAAGATCTTGCAAGTGAGTTCAAAAACAGCAGTTTCATTACTCTTTTCCTTCATGAAACCATGCTGGCAGCTTACAAAAATATTGAATTTCCGAAAAAATTTCAACAATCTATTGGCCAGAACCTTCTCAAACATCTTTGCAAAAGAAGACAGGAGACTTATGGGCCTATAATTTGCAAAATTATCCTTCGAACCTTTTTTTTTTTAAAGAGGCTTCACTACAGCCACCTTAAGTTCATCTAGAGAGATATCCGGCTGAGAAGAGAGATTCATAATGTGGCATAGTGGATCCATTATTCTCTCTAAACAATGCTTGATGACACTCATTGGAATCTGATCGTGTCCACACGATCTCTTATTTTTTAACTGTTTCACGGCATGATAAATATCCGATTTTTGAACTACAACTTCAAACATAAAAAATGATTTTTTCCTACGTTCAAGTTCTCTGTTACAGGACATCGGCAATTTCGAAACCAGATTAGGTGTTGCCGTAACAAAATATTCGTTAAACCTCTCTACTACTCCTGGAACATCCCCGCAAATCTGAGAACTGTTCTCACGAGATTGACCTGACATGTTGTGAATAACATTCCAAGTTGCCTTGGATTTGTTATTGGATTTTGAAATTTTGTCGCCATAATATTCTTTTCTTACTTCACAAATCATTCTGTCATATTCAAATTTCAAATTTTTATATGTATTTCCAAATGAAGAATCTATCCTAGAAATAACAATATATCAAGTTGATGTTTTAAACTTGCTACTTTAGAATTATTTTCGGATATCAAGACGAAAATGGTTTGAATAGATTGGATTCAACTTCCAGATGAAGAAGCCGTGTTAATTTGAATCATAGGTTCTGGAGATCTAAAGAAACACTTTTTTTCCTTACCGTTTTTCCGTATTCAGCTGCGTTAAAAAGTTATAAGCATTTTAAGTTTTACATTAGGCAAATATCCCTTCTGTGGTCCAGTTTAGTTTGAATGAAAATTATCTTCCACAGCATCCACTATTGAATCTGAATTGTTTAAAAACATTATTTCAACTCTAAGAAATGATTCACTCACTCATGTTTCATCCGATGAGGTCCATATTCAGAAGGAAGATACAAAATACTAATTTTCTGGTGAAAAAATTCTACACTATAAACATAGATTTTTGTGGTTTTACCATAATTTCTTTCTACTACAAGGTTATAAACCATCCCTTTCTAGTCAGAAATTCCAAAAAAACCTCAGAATTATTGCATGTTAACATCGTACATTTGTGATTTCCTTCTTAAGATTTCCAAATCATGAAAACCATCATTTCTATGAAAATTTCCAAGGCATGTTTTCTTTCCACTCAAAGCCAGAAAAATATTATATATAAAATTTTTTTAATTGTATCGGTGTTTACTTGGTGAAAATTCATTTTAAATAAATAATGAGATGACTGAAGAATGATATGAAGAAAGAATATGAAAGAAGACTCCAGAAAAAATCCTAACATATCTCAATATTTATTATCCAATTTGTAACGACGTTCCGAAAAAGTTTTACAGCCATAAATACAGAATTACTTCTGTGAAACTATCATTCAAAATGTGAAACCTGATGAAGCCACAGTGTTGGCGTAACAATTGTTGTATAAACAATAAAAATTTGTGGAATTCTGAATCTTATTATTTATCTATGATTTTCCAAACACTGATATTTCTTCTGCTTGACAGACTTTCTGGAGTATTGACCAGTGATCAGGTCTATGGGTCTCTTGATATACTGTTAAAAATATGAAAACCTTTTTCGAAATCTTCAACAACAATAAATGGTGTAATTTAATTGAACAAGTATATCCTTGAAAGTGTAAAAAAACCAAAAATATCTGAAAGTATTCCGTCTGCGACATCTCAAAAAGTAAGTTGTAACCAAGAATTGTTTGAATTATTGTTAAGCGAATACGAATGCCTGATGAATGAAAAGTGTTATATACAAATCTCGAAACACATGCGTCGTATTCTATTTCATTTTATGACAAATTTTTTTGTGGATGTTTTTAATTGTTTGATGTTGTGATAAGAATGAGAAATTCTCTATTATTCATCAAAGAAAACGGGGGTTTCTAGAATAAACATAATTATCAGTGAAACTTTCAAGAAGTGTGAGACTTTAATTGTAGATTTTAGATATTTTTAATGAATGATGTCACTACGAATCTCATACATTTAATAAGAAAAATTTAATACTGAATCCCAATAACAATTTACTTGGACAGATTACAAGTATACCCAGAATTAGGTGTGCAGTTATACTTGCTCGAAGAAAATGATTCTTCAATATAAGTATTATGTTTGATCATTATAATGAATGTATTCTGTTTAGATATAATTAATTACTGAACATGCCCTCAACATGTGTAAATTTTTGGTTTTTATACTCAGAGTATTTGTTTCGATTATGTAAATAAAAACATAAATATATAATAATGGTTCTCCATAGATTATGTCAAATTTTAATACCTTACCATAGAATATAAATTTATTACCGAACCCCAGGAGAGAGAAAATTAATAATTGCAAAATTATTTTTAAATGAAAGATAATACCTGTAACCATTATTGATATTCGGTTATAATTGTTTTCAGAATAACTAAAGTGAATTATTACCATATTAAAATGTTATTATAATATATATTGATGGAATTTTAATTATACATGTATCATAACAAACATTCAGAAATATTATAACAAAGTCAAATTCTATTATCTGCTGAGTTTGTGGATCAGGTTGAATCAGTGTATGAAATAAAGATGTAAAAAAACTTATATAAGCTTACTGAACAAATCTAGAAGACTGGGTTCGAAGTTTTTAAAACTCATATGAGCTTAATTTGAAGTATTTCTATGTTAGAATCGATATAATTTGATGAACCCTGAAAGTCTGAAGCTATAAAGAACCAGTTCTTCATGAAGACAAGTCTTCAATTCAACAGGTCCTGGCAGAAAGTACTTCAACTATTTCAACGGTCATCATGAAAATATACTGTAACAAAACCGAATATGAACCGTCTAATTACTGATGCATCAGCAGACAAGTTCCGCTTCATGCGCCGACGGAGGGATTAAGAACATGAAAGGGACCGCTCGCCTTAAAGCTGTCACATAAAAACGTTTAATGATGGCATATTCATGAGATATCAAGAGGCCGCTTGGAATACTCTGGAATGTGAAGCATCTTTCTAGTAACTTCTAGAGAAAAACAGCGCCGGATATAAATGACAGAAGCCGATTCATGGATTCATTCATGTATAGAACTTGCCGACGGATAAACAGGTGTTCCTAGTGAAATTCTGTAAATAAATTGTGTATATAAATTATTGATTATTGTTAGTTAAGTGTGAATATAAATTAGTTTAAAGAAGACTTGTAGTGTTTTTCTAATTCGCTGAGGAAAAACGTAACAATTGGTGTCAGGTGTGGGGTTACCATGAAGAGTGGAAACTACTCCGAAATTAGTCTGGAAAATCCTGAATGCCGGTAACGAGATCTCAAGCTGAGAAAATGGACCAGGCCAGTATGGACTTTTTCAAGAAAGCTTTTGAAGAACTGATAAATAAAATGGAGGAAAATTCGAAGGACATGAAAGATAAAATTGAGGAAAATTCGAAGGACATGAAAGATAAAATGGATACCATGGAAAATAAAATGGACGACAACAGTAAGTCTCTAGAAAATAGTTTTAGAGGTAAATTAGAATCTATAGAGAATAAAGTCGAGGATAGTCTAAAAACGATGACCGATAATTGCTCGAAGTTAGAGAATAAGATTGGAAATATTGAAGACCGGTTAGAAAACCTGGAGATTTTAAAGGAGGAAATAGAAGAGGATATACAAGGGAAATTAGAGCATACCGAAAGTATGTTGAAAATTATGGAAGATCGATTAAACAAAATGAGCAGACAGGTAGATGAGAACATTAAAGATACAAGTATTTCAGTGAAATACGAAAATAGTGGAGAAGCAGGCCGAGCAAGGGTCAAACCGCCAACTTTCGATGGTAAAACGGCCTGGTGCACATACCAGAGACAATTTGAAGCTGCAGCTAACGCGAATGGATGGAATAATGAGGAAAAAGCGACGGCCTTGATTGTTGCATTGAGAGGCGAGGCCTTAAATATTTTACAGATTATTCCAACCAGTCAGCAAAATGATTACGGGGCGCTGATAAGTAAATTACAGATGAGATATGGCGACGGACATTTACAGCAAGTATATCACGCCCAGATAAAGAGCCGTATCCAGAAAAATTCAGAGACCTTGCAAGAATTTGAAGCTGACATCGCACGGTTGGTAAGGCTGGCGTATCCGACTGCACCGGACAGTTTCCTAGAACAGCTTGCAGTGCAGACGTTCGTAGACGGACTGAGAGATAGTGAGACAAAGCAAACCTTGCGGTTGGCCCGACCTAAGACCCTGGATGATGCTCTAGCCCATGCATTAGAGTTCGAAGCAGCCAAGCAGGCTTCACATAGGAGTCAAATAAAAATCAGGCGTACCATGGATGATTCCGAGGACAGCAGCGAAAATATAGAGGATAAAATACGCCGAGTTCTCCAACAACAACAAATTAGAGGACCTAGATGTGGGAAGTGTGGTGAAGTCAGAACAACAGAAACAGGGAAACTAAAACGGGTTGGTGAAAGGGGGCATAAGCCGACCCGCCTAAACAATGCCCCAGAAGTTATCATCCAGACCATCTTGGACTCCAGCAGTATATATGTCGACGGTAAGATCAATGGGCGGTCGGCTAAAATGTTGGTCGACACAGGTGCAACCCGTACTATTGCAAGACAGGATATAGTGAGAGGCAAGACATTACCGACTATGACACGATTACGTACCGCCACTGGGGAGAGTGTACTAACGCACGGAAGGAAGAACACCAGAATACTAATTGGTGGTACGTCATTCGAGCACGAGGTACTGGTGGCAGATATCACGGAGGAAGTCATCCTAGGAATGGATGTGATTAAGGGACAGAGTTTCGAGATGGATATGAGGAACGACATCCTGAGAATTGGAAACCTAGAAATTCCATTCCTAGGAAAGGAAGACGCTGTGAGTAGAGTCTTACTCGTGGAAGATATCACCGTGCCTGGCCTGGCGGAAACCTTGGTGAGCAGGTATTTAGACAAGAATCTTCGCAGTGGTCACGTTAGACCCATCGAGCCAGCCACCGGTAGCCCAGCCAAAGGAATACTCACCGGGAAGACGTTGGTGAGGGAGAAACAGGAAGTACCCGTGAGGATACTGAACACGAACATGTATCCAGTAAATCTGAAGAAAGACACTGTAATAGGAGAATGCTGCTCAGTATCGTGTGTGACAGGCGGTAGTCAAGACGAACAGAAGAGCGTTCCCAAGAAGAATAAGGTGTCACACAAATTGGTCGAAATGCTGACATCCTCCTGCAACAACCTTGAACCAGAATACATCAAGGAAGTAAGAAAATTGATCACCGAATATAGTGATGTATTTGCCATGGATGATGACCAGCTGGGAAGAACTAATGTCGTGAAGCACCCAATCAATACCGGAAATTCAGGACCTATTCGCCAACATCCGCGAAGACTTCCCATTGCCAAGAGAGATGAGGCCGAGAGAATCATCAAGGACATGCATGATCAAGGCATAATAGAACCCTCGGACAGACATTGGTCATCACCTGTAGTTCTGGTCAGAAAGAAAGATGGCAGCACTAGATTCTGGGTTGACTACCGTCGCCTGAACGAAGTCACGAAAAAGATTGCTATCCTATTCCAAGAATTGACGACACCCTAGATACACTCTCAGGCTCGAAATGGTTCTCCACCCTCGATCTGAAGAGTGGTTACTGGCAGGTTGAATTGGATCCCAAGGACAAAGAGAAGACTGCTTTCACTATTGGGACCGGATTATGGCAGTTCAATGTGATGCCATTCGGCCTTTGCAACGCACCTGCAACTTTCGAGCGTCTGATGGAGACCATTCTACGAGGGTTGTCTTGGAAGACGTGTCTTGTATATTTAGACGATGTTATTGTTTTTGGCCGTACATTCCACGAACATCTGGGAAACTTGAGAGGCTGCGCACTGCAAATCTGAAGCTAAGTCCGAAAAAGTGTCACCTGTTCAAGAAGGAAGTGAAGTACTTGGGACATGTAGTATCTGAAACTGGAGTAAGTGCTGATCCAGATAAGATTCGAGTCGTACGCGAATGGCCAACCCCGCAAGACAAACACCAAGTCAGGAGCTTTCTTGGGCTGTGCACTTACTATAGGAAATTCGTGCTAGGATTTGCCAATATTGCGAAGCCTTTAACAAAACTGACTGAAGAGGGAAAGGACTTCGTATGGGATGTAGAGTGTGAAGAAGCCTTTACTCGATTGAAAGGTGCTCTTACGTCGGCCCCAATCCTGAGTTACCCCAGATGAAAGGAAGGTTCATATTGGAAACGGATGTGAGTAACATGGCAATAGGTGGTATATTGTCCCAAATTCAAGATGGCAAAGAAAAAGTTATAGGGTACTTCAGCAAAGTCTTGTCGAAACCGGAACGTAACTACTGCGTAACGAGAAGAGTGCTGCTTGGTGCAGTCAAGTCCATGGAGCACTTCTATAAATATCTCTACGGAAGAGAATTTCTTCTGAGAACAGACCATGCAGCGTTGAAATGGCTTCTTCAATTCAAGAATCCGGAAGGTCAAGTGGCGCGATGGATCGAAAGACTTCAAGAGTACAATTTCACTGTGGAGCATCGTGCAGGGAAGTCCCATGGAAACGCTGACGCTATGTCTAGAAGACCGTGCCCTATAGACTGCAAGCACTGTAGAAAACTGGAGGACAAAGAATGTTGCCGAAGAACCACTATAACTGATGAGAATTGGCTGCCAGATCACCTGAGACAAGACCAAGAGAACGACCCAGAGCTGAAACTGATTTTAAGATGGAAAGCGGATGGTCGTAGGCCTGGATGGGGAGAACTGTGTCAGATGAATTCAAGGGTCAAATCATATTGGGCACATTGGGACTCCCTCCTAATAGAGGATGGGTTGCTAAAGAGGACCCTTGAGAATGAAGAAGGTACCGGATCCAGAAACCAAGTTGTAGTCCCTAGGAGTAGAATACAAGATGTATTGCAGAAGTTACATGATGGGACCTCCGGCGGCCATTTCGGCATCAAGAAGACCCTAGAAAAGGTTCGAGAGCGTTTCTACTGGGTTAATTGCAAGGAGGACGTCAAGGACTGGTGCAGAAAATGCGGACTGTGTGCTTCGGTGAATGGCCCAAGAGGAAGTCGTAGAGCCCCTATGAAACAGTATAACGTTGGTAGCCCAATGGAACGCGTAGCAATAGATATAGCTGGTCCATTTCCAGAAACTGACGATAGAAACAAGTACATCCTTGTTGCTATGGACTACTTCTCCAAATGAGTGAAGGCTTACGCCATCCCGAATCAAGAAGCCGCAACAGTTGCTGATGTATTGGTCAAGGAGATGTTCTGCAGATTCGGCATGCCTATGGAGCTTCATTCGGATCAGGGACGAAACTTCGAGTTCAGCTTGTTCCAGACCCTATGCGAGTTACTAGGGATCAAGAAGACCAGAAAAACTGCTCTCCACCCACAGTCAGACGGTATGGTCGAGAGAATGAATAGGACTGTGGGAAAATACTTGGCCAAGGTTGTCTCCGACCACCAGAGAGATTGGGATAGGTACCTGCATCTATTCACCATGGCCTATAGATCATCTGTGCAGGAATCGACAGGGGAAACCCCAGCATGTATCATGTTCGGTCGAAAGATGAGACTCCCTTGTGACCTGGAATTTGGGTGTACCCCTGGAACGGATATTGCGGGTGAAGATTACGTGAGCAGTCTGAAGGAGATTGCACTACATCCATGAGAAGGTCTGGAAAAACCTGCAAATTGCAAGTGATCGCATGAAGACTCGTTACGACATCAAGGCGGCAGAAGGCGGATACGAGGTAGGAGATTTGGTATGGTTGTTCAGCTCCCAGAGTAGGAGAGGGCTATCCCCAAAGTTATAGAAGGATTGGGAAGGACCATATAAGGTTGTGAAGAGGATCAACGACGTAGTCTACCGCATCCAAAAATTGCCAAGAGGAAAGAAACGTGTAGTTCATGTGAATCGCCTGGCAAGGTATGAGGCCGATCATAACGCTCAGGACGAGGCGGAAGTGGGAAGGACTACAACTCAGACCCCAGATCAAGAGGAATTGAGCTTTAATCAGTTCATGGCAAATTATGGAGAAACCGGAAAAGCGAGGTTCGGGATCACAACCGAGGAGCAACAAGATCTGTTTGCGGTACCGGTAGACTACTCATTGGCGCACTGCGTAGCTGAAGATCTCAACATGTCCAAAGGGATAGCTCTCCTCTTCAAGAAGAAATTTGGTCGTGTAATAGACCTCATGGGACAACAACCTTCCCTTAACCGAATCCTGAAGTTGACCGATGGACCTCGTTATCTCTTCTACATGGTAACCAAGGAAAAATCTTATGGAAAGCCAACTTACCAAGCCATGTGGAGCACCTTGATGAACCTTAGGGACGAGCTGGCTAGAGTAGGTGTGAACAAGCTTGCAATTCCCAAGCTGGGTTGTGGACTGGATCGTTTGAATTGGAGAGTAGTTCGTAACATGCTGGAGGTAGTTTTCCAGAATACCAATGTCCGAATACGGGTTTGTAGTTTCAACCCGAAAGGCGGTCCCGCAAAGAAAACGGTATCCTGCTATTTCGATCAACAAGGGTTCTGCAGAAATGGGAGCGCTTGCAGATTCAGTCATGAAGGAAAAGTTAGGGGACCGAACGTTCTTTTAAGGAGGGAGCAATGTAACAAAACCGAATATGAACCGTCTAATTACTGATGCATCAGCAGACGAGTTCCGCTTCATGCGCCGACAGAGGGATTAAGACCATGAAAGGGACCGCTCGCCATAAAGCTGTCACATAAAAACGTTTAATGATGACATATTTATGAGACATCAAGAGGCCGCTTGGAATACTCTGAAATGTGAAGCATCTTTCTGGTAACTTCTAGAGAAAAACAGCGCCGGATATAAATGACTGAAGCCGATTCATGGATTCATTCATGTATAGAACTTGCCGACGAATAAACAGGTGTTCCTAGTGAAATTCTGTAAATAAATTGTGTATATAAATTATTGATTATTGTTAGTTAAGTGTGAATATAAATTAGTTTAAAGAAGACTTGTAGTGTTTTTCTCGCTGAGGAAAAACGTAACAATACTGAAGTACCAATGTGAGTGATGGAAATCTTTTTCTCTATTCATTATGGAACATTACTCTGGGTTAAATATTGAACAAGGTGCAAGACATCATCAATAATGAATACAGCAAATGGCAAGCTAGATTTTGTAGTGAATGTAAGACAAAAATTGTTCTGTGGTTAATTTCATCTATGGTGTTAGTGGTGGAACCATAGACTGGAGAGATTTCCCCAGTCTTTTGTAGAAATATTTTAAAAAGAGAGACATAAAATATGGCAACATTGAAGAAATCTGATTATTGAATAATAATAATAATATTATGACACTTGTCATAATAAATGTCAGTCGATAATTTTTCCTCTGCTATTTTTTAAATGAAATAAGTATTATATCACAAACTTCCCCAACTATGGATGATGATTTCCCTTTGAATGGGTTCCATAGCAGACTTCAAACATCAGAATCTTGGAACGCAAGACCCCATTCGAAGAATCCTCCTTGCAGATTGGCGACAAATTTTGTGTATTGGATCTGAATATAGAGGGTATTTCTAAGGACAAGAGTGATAATATTTCTAAATTAGCAAAGGACTATGGTGCTGAGATTATTCTTCTTCAAGAGACACATGCGGATACTGAAAAAAATCTTCGTCAAAGAGGAACCATAAAAGGTTATGTATTCATTGATTATCTCCTTAGTAAAATTTACGGTTTAGCTTGTTATGTTAAAAAGTCATTGATTCACAATATCGAGTTGGTTCAAAAAGGCGAATTTGAGGGTGTTTTCTTTATCTCTTTCAAATTTTGTAATATTTCTATCGTTAATATTTATAAACCTCCAAATACTAATTGGCCAAGAAATTTGGAAATGAATCTTCCTCATCCTTCAATTTATTGCGGTGATTTTAATTCTCACCACGTAATGTGGGGTTATAATAATGATGATAGAAGTGGAATAGCTTTAGCTGACTGGATGGAAGATAATAATTTCTATTTAATTTTTGATGGAAAAGATGTACCTTCTTTTCATTCTTCTCGATGGAATAGAAGCTACAATCCTGATCTCTGCCTAGTGTCTTGTTACAATACTTGCAAACCGCTTCCTGTTAAGCGTAAAATTTTAGGAGTTTTTCCTCATAGCGAACATAGGCCTATACTGTTGACTTCAAGAAGTTTAATTCAATATTCAGAATGTTTAAAAAGACCTCGTTGGAACTTCAAGAAAGCGAATTGGATTGAATTTGCTGAGAAGGTAGACAGTGATATTAGATGGATTAAAGCCACTCATGATAACTATCACAGATTCTTAGGTGTTGTGAAAGCCGCAGCAAAAAAGTTCGTTCCAAGAAGTTTCCGGAAAGATTATATTCCAGGTTGGTCGACAGAAACCGATAATCTGGACTATCAAAAATCACCATCCGTTGATGAATGTGAAAGGCTTATGAATTCTATTAATACAAGCCGAAAAGAGAAATGGGCTAGTGTTGTATCAAAAATGAATTTTACACATTCGAGTAGGAGTTCATGGGATATATTGAGAAAATTAGGTGAAGGTACTCCTCTTACCCCCTCATCATCAAAAATTGATCCAAATTTAATCGCACGCCGCGTGGCGAATGTCTCTGAATCAGTCAATTTATCCCAAACTCAAATGAGGAATTTGAAGAAAAAATTACAGATATTCAGGAGATCAGCTCCTACTTTAGAACATGTGTCACATCCATTCAATATAAATGAATTGAGGGCTGCAATCAAATTTACTAAATCTCGAAAGGCAGCAGGTTTTGACGGAATTTATCCAGAATTCATCGAACATTTAGGAAAAAAAGGCCTTGTCTTGGTTATTGTCTTTCTATAACAATATTCTGAATTCGGAAAACTTTCCTTCCGAATTTCGTAAGGCTAAAGTAATAGGGATTTTGAAACGAGGAAAAAATCCTTGTGATCCTAGTAGTTATCGACCCATCAGTTTATTGAGTGTTCCTTTCAAGATATTAGAAAGGCTAATCCTTTTTAGAATTGAATCTTCTATAGAAAATGTTCTACAAAATTTCCAGGAAGGCTTTAGGAAAAACAGAAATTGTTCGGATCAGGTTCTCAGCCTTACAACTTTTATAGAATCAGGCTTCAATGATAGGTTGAAAACAGGAGCTGCTTTCATCGATTTATCTTCGGCATATGACACTGTGTGGAAAGATGGATTAATGTTCAAACTCTATACCCATCTGAAATGTGGGAAAATGGTACGATTATTAGAAAATATGTTATCTGATAGAAGGTTTCGTGTTTTTATTGACAATAAGAGTAGCAACTTCAAAACATTGAAAAACGGTCTTCCTCAAGGATCAGTTTTAGCTCCTTTACTTTTCAATTTATATCTAAGTGATTTGCCCACTACATCATCTCAAAAATTATTGCTTACCAACATTCGGATTTCCATACTCTGGAAAACATACTGTTATCTGATTTGGAAATTTTAAAGAATTATTTTATCGAGTGGCGATTATGTCCAAATCCCAACAAAAAAGAGGTATCTTGTTTCCATCTGAATAATCATGAAAAATATAGAAAATTAGCTGTAACTTTCAATAATTCTCCTATCGAACATAACTTCTATCCAAAATACTTAGGAGTTAAATTAGATTCATCTCTCAATTACAAGGCTCATTTAAATGATCTGAGCCTAAAACTGAAAACTAAGAATAATATTGTTCAGAAATTAGCTGGATCGTCTTGGGGTGCTGATGCTCCCACTCTTCGCACAGCATCTCTAGCCCTAGTCTTTTCTGCAGCTGAGTATTGTTGCTCTGTTGGGTTTAATAGTGCACATACACAAAAAATTGATGCACAATTGAATACATCCATGAGAATAATTACTGGCACCATAAGATCAACACCGGTTCATTGGTTACCAGTATTGTCTAATATTGTCCGTCCCCATATTCGCAGACAGACTGCAGCTCTGAATTCTTGGAATAAATATCATTCTTTTCCCAATTTATTCCCAATTATTTCATATTTTCCACAAAATAGAATTCCCAGATTGAAGTCACGTAAACCATTATGGCATAATACGTTCTTCAATATGAACATAAGTGATAAAGAATTATGGAAGACTGAGTGGAACTCTTACGAAATGTTCAATAAGTATCTCGTTTCTGATCCTTCTGAAAAAGTTCCTGGTTTTGATCTTCCAAGAAAAATTTGGACAGTTCTTAATCGTTTGAGAACAGATCATGGTCGTACCAATGGCATGCTGTTTAAATGGAACTCAGTTCCTAGCGCAAGTTGTGAATGTGGAGAAGCAGAAGAAACAATACCTCATCTCATCAATAGTTGTCCCATATATAAATTTCGAGATGGTTTTAGGGCTATTCATGATGTTTCCAACTCTTTCTTGGAATGGGTTATAAATTTCAAACGAATATGATACGTATTTTTGTTATTCAGTTCTTTTTCTGCTTTTGTCTTTTTATTTCCAGATTCAATGTGAGCATCTTGAAGAAGTCTCTCTCCATCAATAGAAGATCACTCTTGAAGAAAGAAATATTATTTTTGTATTTTCACACTTAGACGGGGAGCCAGGGTTTTTTCCCTAGGCTTTTATGCCATACGCCGAATTGTATGACACCCCGATACTAACCCCTGATCTATATGCTTCATTGTTTGCTAACTCAATATTGTCAGCCAAAAGTTCAAAAGAATATATATATATATACAAAATATATATATATATATTCAAAAGAATATATATATAGAGTTATTCCTCGGACGCCCTGTATATGTATACATGACATACAAGATGTCGACGAGTGATGACGAGGAAGTTGATCGCTCTGCGAATAAATTGAACAACGAAGAAATTAAGCAAAATTTGTGTAATCACTGTAATAAAAAAGTGGTAGATGCAATGAACTGTGTGAAATGCAATGCAATGTTACATAAGTCGTGCTGGAATAAAGCAAAAAAATCGTCCACAACAATTTGTGCCCACACACTAGGTACAGAGACGGAAGAATCTACGAGATCTATATCAACGCCCATCATCGAAAAGAACTTCGAGAATGAATATTTGAAGATGCAGGTAAAACTTTTAAGTGAACTATTAGAGGAAGTAAAAAGTAAAAATTCGATATTGATGAAAAATAACGAACTCCTCATTGATAAGATAAAGCACCTGGAAAATAACAACATCCAACAAAAAAAGGTAAACAACTTTGCCTTGTAGACCAGCACTATCGCTCACCGTACAGAATACAGAGACCTCAGAACATAGAACAGAGACAGAGAAATCATCACCTGTTATAACCCCAACAATTCATGTTCCTGCGACCTCAACATCACCGAATATAAATACAGTGAATAAAAGTATAAACATCATAAATAATGATGCTGGGAAAAATGAAACTGATCAAACATGGGCTACTGTAGTGAGAGGAAAAAATAAAGAAAGAACTAGAATAAATCAAGTGACAAATAATCAATACACGTCGACGAATTCCAGAGGTAAACAAACAAAAATAGTAACTTGTACTGGAGCATCAAAAGAGAACACTAAAGTCAGGGGAGCAATGCGAAAGAAATGGATTTATTTAGGAAGAATTGTCGGTTCAGATATATCCGAGAGTGATATTAAAGAGTATATTTCAGATCTACATGGGAACGAAACAATTGAAGTTAAAAAACTTCATACAAAAGGTGTGAACTCCGCTTTCAGTGTTGGTATTCCTGATGGTGAACTGCTGGATAAATTGTACGATCCAAATTTCTGGCCAACTGGTGTCATTTTGAGGAATTCAACTTCAAAAATTTTTTCCGGAAGCCCCAAGAGCAAAAACGACCGTAGATAGGAAAATATGTATTTTACATCAAAACATACAATCAATTGCAACATCATTCCTGAAACTAGAGAGGGTACTACTGAACCATCAAGTGAACATTGCCTGTATTACCGAGCACTGGAAAACGGAAGATGAACTTGAAAATTATATTCCTGAAGGATTCATGTTGGCATCGTCTTACTGTAGAGATAAAGGTCATCATGGTGGATGCGCAATATACGTAGAAAAAGGTATAGAATATTCTGATAGACTTGATTTCAAATTACTTAGTGTGCCAGGATGTTTTGAGTGCTGTACTGTCCAAATAACTATAGATAATAACAAGTGTCTTATTGTATGTATTTACCGACCAAACACTTTGCCTAATGTTGATTTATTTTTTGAAAAATTTAATTCATTGCTTGATAAATATCTGGTAGAAAATATCAATATAATAATAACAGGCGACTTCAACATAGATATTCTATCCACATCGAATGAATCTAAAATGTTTTTAGGAATTTTGGACTCGTACAATTTGAAAATCACTGTGAAGGAACCCACTAGAATAACAATCACCACAGCATCATGTCTAGACAATATAATCACCAATGTTGATGGGAAAACCACAGTCATCGAGGAACACATATCGGATCATTCAGGTCAGAAATTCATTTTTAGTAGTATTTCACAGCCACAGATCTCGAAAGGTAATAAAATACTACTCAGACAGTATACGGAAGAAAACCATCTCATCTTCAAAGCTCTCCTGGAGAACATAGACTGGTCCAACCTATACAATTTCTCAGAGAATGAGGTTAATAAAATGTGGGATTTGTTTTTTGATAATTTCAAATATTGCTTTGATAGAGCTTTTCCCCTCAGAACGATCAATATTAGAAAACACAGAAGATTAAAAAGAACAAATGAAATACAACTATTGAAAGATGAGCTGGATTTATTGTACGTACTCTCCAGATATAAACCGGAATTTCTGGATAATTATAAAAACGAAACGGTCTTATGATGTATTGTTAAGCTCAACTAAACGAAATTTGTATAATACAATTATAGACAAGGCCGATAATAAAAACAGAGCAGTATGGAACGTTATAAGGGAAGTCACAAACAGAAGTACAAAGTCCATCTCAAAGCTCCCTCATATATATCCAGATAAAAATGATAAAAGCAGTATATCAATGTTAGCAAATGACTTCAATAAGCACTTCTCTCAAGTTGCATCAACTTTACGCTCAAATTCGCCACCACAGTTTAAGAAAAAAGCCTATCGAAATCTTTCTACTTGTTCGATGTCAATGATAATGAGTTGATATCTACAGTTAGGAAAATGCAGAATAAGTTCTCCACCGGATATGATGAAATTCCAGTTAATGTAATTAAACAACATATTTCGAATATAGTTAAACCTCTTTGCTACATCATTAATTCTGCCTTTAAGTCTGGAGTATTTCCTGATGCGTTAAAGATAACACTAGTGAAACCCTGTTATAAGAAAGGAAACATAGATGATTTCAATAATTACAGACCAATTAGCCTAATAACATCCTTCGCAAAAATTTTTGAAAAAATCCTAGCGAAACGAATGCTGAAGTTCTTCCAAAATTCGACATTCTATCTCATAGCCAGCACGGATTCACTAAAGGTAAAAGTACAGAAACAGCAGTGTTTGAATTCATACAAAAAGTTTTCTCGTCACTTGAGAATGATAGTATACCAGCAGGATTGTTTGTAGACCTTTCGAAGGCATTTGACCGCGTTGAACACAGAATACTGCTACTGAAACTTCAGGATAAGGGTATCAGGGGCACACCTCTCAAGCTAATTGAGAGTTACCTCGAAAATAGAAAGCAAATGGTGATGCTGAAGATGAACGAAGATAAAATTTTATCGCCTGAACTAAACGTGGTTGCTGGCATACCTCAGGGCACTATTGTGGGGCCCATTCTTTTTATTGTCTATGATGATGACCTGCCAGAAAATCTGAAGGATATGAACAATCAAGAACCAGTGGAGGAAGATTTGGAAACAGATGCCTTCTTATATGCTGATGACACTAATGTAATACTATCATCTCGTAATCTGAACTCAGTGACAAATGGCTTAAATTCTACACTCACGAACATCAGTGGCTGGTGCCATCAAAACTCATTGTCTCTCAATTCCGAAAAAACCAACGTTATATTCTTCTTCCAATACAAGATCCAATCGTACTCATCCCGAATCCATCAGACTGAATAATATCGACATATCAATTAGCTCAAGCACACGACTCCTGGGAATTACCATAGATAAAAACCTTAATTGAGTCAACATTGTGATACTTTGGTACCAAAGCTGAACTCAGTGATCTATACACTTAGAGCTCTCAAAAATCAAGTAGACTCAAATATACTAAAAACCATGTATTTCTCCAACTTTCAAGCTCTCCTATCTTATGGCATCGTTTTTGGGGTTCCAGTTCACAAGCTGAACACATCTTTATAATACAGAAGCAGGCAATCAGAACAATGTTAAACATTAAATTTAGGTCATCATGCAGAAATATATTTAAATCAAATAATATCTTAACATTGCCAGCTTTGTACATCTACAGATTATTATTGTTTCTGCGCAAACATTCTTATTATTTTGAAGAATATAAAAATACAAATTTAACAAGGAGAGTTCATGAATATTTCTACCCTATTCATAAATACTCAAATACAGAACGTAGCACTTTATATATGTGTATTAGATTATACAATCTTCTTCCTAAGGCTATCGGAAATATATCAGAGTATAATGTATTTCGTAAGACAATATTTTCAATGCTGTTAAACTGTGAGCCATATTCATGTGATGAATTTAAAGATTTTTGTCAATCATGTAGTTGTAACTAATCCTTCTTGTTGTAAATGAATGTTGATTTTTTTTTTTTGACCTATTTTCACTTTGTCATTTATGATCATTCTGAAAATAAATCCTATTATTATTATTATTATTATTATTATATATTGAATAATTTCAGCACACAGATTTGGGAAAATCAGAAAATATGGACAAAATTCTATCGATTCGATTCCTTTCGACTCCAAATATCTCGAAAATTTGGGAAAAAAGATAACGAATTTAATCAATTTGTACAGAAGCAGTGAGAAACCCATAAGAAATGGAATGAATCTATTGATGCCAAAATATGCATGACTGTTATAAGAAACTTTCTACGAGAGATATTTCAAATGATATTGTCGTTTGAATATTACAGGTGAAAATGCAATTTTTTTTATGAAATTTCAACTCATATATTTTGAATGTTATAAGAAGAAAATGTTTCTTTTGACGTCAAAAATCTTTGGTTAAAATTATTTCGGTGGTCAAACTCTTACCTTGTATAATGAGAAATCTGCATTCGTTTCAATATAGAATCTTATAAGGGCTCAATTATTCAGAATGTAAGTTTTATCAGTCTTCTCGAGGAAGCTTTCAGATAGAATGGTTAACTTCATGCACTGATTTCGTTTCTTATAATGAAGTGAACGTCATTATCTCTGTTTTTAATCGGATGATGCATGACAAACATTGTCCCTTTAATCAATAAGGGCTTAAGATTTTTACTGATGCTGAATGGCGAAAGCGCTTGCTTGTTATTTATTTCATACGAAATTTTTGACTGGTTTATACTCAATCTGCTTTAGGTTCATTTCGTATCATCGTTACCATCCCAATCCAATTAAAGATGAAAACAGTAGTACATGATATCCCAACGACGAAATAAAATTGTAACAATGTGTGAGAGCAGAATACATAATCGTTTGAGAAAACTATCCGACATCGTGAAGTTCGATGATTGAATTGTATTGCTGAAAAAATGCTCTCATTGCAAAGCAAGGAACTTTGCGTAGTATAGCCTCAAGAAGATGAAGACCCGACAGAACTGATAAGCTTCTTTTTAATTTTCCATAAAAGTTGAACAAAACCTTTGCTGTTCCGCTAGAATATTTCGAAAATGAGTAACCTTTTGGATATTACGAGGGTTACCTTTTATATTTCGGGATGAAATCAACTGTTGTGAAAATAAAGCGAGTTTAATATTTTTCGCCTTACCATTCGAAATCCCTGAGGAGTATGTGATTGCTGTATGTCAATTTATCGTTTTCAATAGTTCTTCTACAGCACTCATGAACTAGATCGCCTATGAACTCAACTGTTCTGAAAATAAAGCGAGTTCAATATTTTTCGCTTTACCATTCAAAATCCCTGAGGAGTAGGTGATTGCCGTATGTCAATTTATCGTTTTCAAGAGGTATTACAGAACTAATGAACAAGATCGACTATGAAATCTACTGCTCAAGAGAAATGGCAAAATTAATATTTTGCGCTTTACCATTCGAAATCCCTGAGGAGTAGGTGAATGCCGTATGTGAATTAATCGTTTTCAATAGGTCTTACAGAACTCATGAACAAGATCGACTATAAAATCTACTGCTCAAGAGAAATAGCAAAATTAATATTTTGCGCTTTACCATTCGAAATCCCTAAAAAGTAGGTGAATGCCGTATGTCAATTAATCGTTTTCAATAGGTATTACAGAACAAATGAACAAGATCGACTATGAAATCTACTACTCTAGAGAAATAGCAAAATAAAAATTTTGCGCTTCACCAATCGAAATTTCTGACGAGTAGGTTATTGCCGTATGTCAATTTACTGTTTTCAATTGGTCTTCTACAGAACTCATGAACTAGATCGCCTATGAAATCAACTGTTCTGAAAATAAAGCGAGTTTAATATTTTTCGCCTTACCATTCAAAATCTCTGAGGAGTATGTGATTGCTGTATGTCAATTTATCGTTTTCCTTAGTTCTTCTACAGCACTCATGAACTATATCGCTTATGAACTCAACAGTTCTGAAAATAAAGCGAGTTTAATATTTGTCGCTTTACCATTCAAAATCCCTGAGGAGTAGGTGATTGCCGTATGTCAATTTATCGTTTTAGAGAGGTATTACAGAACTAATGAACGGGACAACCCTAGTTTTGCAATTCGCCAACAGCTCTATCGTGAAACATGAATTCTTTCTGAGTTAAGTAGAGAGAAACCACTACTTTGAATGCTGGCTCTCATTATTAAACTGAGGGACATATTACGAAGTTTTCTTCATCACAGAACAATGTCAGTAAAAATCTCTGTTGTTTTTGATTTTCATAAATGACTTGCCCCCCTACTTATCGTGCTTACTGCTTATTTTATTTGCAGATGATACATCTGTCGTCATCGCGGCTAAAAGTTGTGATGAGCTCCAAAGAGCTTGTGAAAAAATTATAGCCGAATTTATTTCATGGTGTCGACGTAACAATTTGATAGTTAACATAGAAAAAACGGCCTGCCTGTATTTTGGTTTGCGAAACTGTGAAAGAAGATCTTTTCGAATAGATTGTCTGGGTAAACTATAATTCCATCAGAATGTACTAAATTCCTTGGGATCCACATGGATCGAGGTCTTACTTGGTCAACCCATGTTGACACCCTGTGTAAAAAAATAAATAACGCTTATTACGCTATAAATAGACTGAAAACAACCTTATCGTCAAGTTCTCTTATTGATGTTTATTACAGCCTGATTTACTGTCATCTTTCATACAATGTTTTGCTGTGGGGAAATTGTAGTTCCTTCTCTAGAGTTTTTGTTGCACAGAAAAGAGTCATACGGTTAATTTTTGGTATAAACTATCGAGCATCGTGCAAACCTGTGTTCATTATCAATAAGCTTATGTCGGTGCCCTGTATATACATATTAAAATGTCTCATATATGCTAAGGAAAATAAAAATGTTTGGGATAAACTTGCTAGTTCGCACGAACATCCTACTCGTAATTCACAGGTGCTTCTGTTTCCAAAACATCGGACTCACAGTTTCGAACGTTCTCCACTGTATCAGAGCAATGCATTATATAACCATTTGCCTAATAACTTGAAATCTTTGGATAAAAGGTTATTCAAAGTATATGCGAAACATTTGGTGCGGACGGTTATCTTTCCGAGCGTTTCACATATTGCCGTTGTTATCGAAACTGAGCTATCGATCGAGTGTTTATCTTATTTATTTCGTTTGAAAAGAGGATTAAAAATAAAATTACAGGGTGTTAGTGAGTGAATAATGTCAGGAGAACAGGAGCCTCCCGATAAAGGAGGAGGGAAATTTCCTATGGGATTATCACGGAATCTGTCAACATCTTACAGGAACCGACGTGGAAATGTTTGAAGGTTCTTCAATAAACAATAATTCTCATGGGGTGAGTTCGTTCCAAAAAGAGAATTTAACAGCTTTACCGACTTCTGATAATAAACAAATAAAAGATAGTACTATGAGTCATTCAAGAATTATACAATCTGATATTTTTCAGAAAAGAAAGATATATCGTTATGATATAACAGACACTGATCCTTTCATCGTGTACGTTGAAAGTACCGATAAAAATATTGGTAATTTACATAGCATGTCAGTAGGTAAACTTATATATAGAAATAGTTACGAAGTCGCTGACAAGATAATATCAATTGATAAAAGCGGACGGAGTCGCGTTATAATAACTTTCAGAACCTATTCAAGTGCGAACAAGTTTCTTGCGTTGGAGTTTCTTACTAAAAATAAGTTGGAGGCTTACATACCTGTATTCCTTCTACAAAGAAAAGGAGTTTTGCGAGGTATCGACACGGACATAACTGATGAGGAATTAAAATGCAGCATAACACCTGTTTTTGGCGATTCTTTCAAGATTTTAGAAATTAAACGATTGAATAGAAAGGTTTCAAAAGAAGACGGTACCTTCGGTTATTTACCGTCCTCTAGCGTGCTGATAACATTCAAAGGTCAACAAATTCCAGAAAAAGTTGCAATATTTAGCTGCATACGACAGGTTTTTCCATTTGTTCAAAGAGTAGTACAATGCAATAGATGTCTTCGCTACGGACACATAGACACCATGTGTAGGGGTAACGCTCGATGTTCTAAATGTGGAGGGGATCATCCCTCTGCCGAGTGTGAGAACTCTGAATTAGTCTGTATACATTGCAAAGGCCAACATGCTGCGAATGATAAAAGATGCCCAATATTCGAAAATCAACGGAAAATAAAGGAGAAAATGGCCCTAGAGAATCTATCCTACAGGGAAGCATCGAAAAGCATCAAAAATAGCTTCGCTACAATCACATCTGCACCTAAAAATACTGAAAACCCTACTTCATTCCACATAAATCGAAATTCCGATTTTCCGACGCTTGATAAAACAAAAAAAAGAAAAATTTTGCCAGTGCATTCGAATGCAGATTTGAAGAGGAGACACGCAGAAATTATCAGACCCATTAATCTCCAAATTTCTGATGGGACATGTTTGAGGGACACCAGAGCAACATCCACATCTCCGTTTACAGCGACCCAAACCGACGAAATGTCTATACTTAATATAATGTCTAGTGTTATAGTAAACTTTCTTAAAGATTTCAGCGGTTCGCCTAAAGAACTGAACGAAGAATATATTAAACTTAAATTGAGAGAAATTATTAATGTATAAAACACTCAAAATTCTACAATGGAATTGTCGATCTTTGTTAGCCAATAAAGCTAGTTTTGAAATGTTTCTCAGTTATAACGATGTTGATATCTGCATTTTGAGTGAAACATGGATAACACCAAATACTAGCCTCTACATAACTGGGTATAAATGCTTCAGAAACGACAGAGCAGATGGATGGGGTGGCGTTGCCATCCTCGCCAAAAAAAGATTATCTTGCTCAAGAATAAACTTTCCCCAAATCTCTAGAGTTGAGGGTATAGCATTGAAAATTAACTTATCGGAAAGCCCACCCTTGCTAGTTTACTCTATATATAATCCTTCAAATGCACGAATAGAGACCGATCAGTGGAATAGTTTTTTAGATTGCATGAATGGTAACTTCATCATTGCAGGGGACTTCAACTTACACCATACAGCTTGGGGCTTTCCACATGACAGTTACTATGGAGAAAACTTGATTTCAGCCCTTGAAACCCACGATCTGTATTTTCTGAACGATGGTTCAACCCGATTGACATATCCAGGACAAAATAAATCTGCTGTGGATTTGACCATAGTGAATCGCTGTATTCTACCCTCATTTAATTGGTATGTGACTACAGAGACACTTGGATCTGACCATTTCGTAATAAGATATGACTATATATGCTCCCCAACTTACATAAATCAAAGAAACGCTCCTAAATATAACACGAAAAGAGCTTCCTGGACAGATTTTTCGTCCCATCTCGATGAATACTGCTCTCATAATCAGTCTCAAATAAATTATCAAAATTTCATTAATGCTTTAGAACTTGCATGTGAGAAGTCAATACCACTCCATAGTAATAAAGTTAATAAAAATAAATAATAAAAAAGTCTTGGTGGAATGACAGATGCCGCGATGCCGTTGAAAGAAAAAAAGCCTCCTATGATGAATACATTCTTTCACCTACTTTGTCCAATTTCATGAAATACAAAAATAACGAAGCGGCTGCAAAACGTATAATCAAAACCAGTAAACGAGAATCATGGAAAAAATTCTGCAGCTCACTTAATAGAAATACTCCTTTGAATCTGATTTGGAAAAATATTAAAAAAATTAAAAATAACCAAGTCCCTCACGAACCTGCAGTTAAGGGAGAGTGGACAAACGAATTTTTCGCTAAAATAGCCCCTCCTGCAAACTACGAGCGAGAGCGTCCATTAATATCAGATAATGATGATTTCATGACTAAACCGTTCGATATCAAAGAACTGAACTCGGCTCTCAAGAAGAACATTAATACATCTCCTGGATACGATCAAGTCCAATATATCATGCTACACAATCTTCCCTCCTCGGCCAAGCAGACTCTGCTGAATATATTCAACAATATTCTGCAAACTGGACAAATCCCATCTGACTGGAAAAAATACACTGTAATACCAGTATTAAAACCTAATAAGGATCCCAATCGCGCTGATTCCTATCGGCCCATTTCCTTGGCTTCCTGCGTCATGAAGACATTTGAAAGACTGCTCAAGTTTCGTCTGGAATGGTGGCTCGAACATCAGGATAAATTTCCTAAAACACAGCATGGGTTTCGAAAGGGCCACAGCACATATGATCCCATATGCCAGTTAGTGAGCGACATCTATTTAATCTTTACAAAAAAAAAAGTTCTCATGGGTGTTTTTGCAGATATCGTGGGAGCATATGATGGCGTTTGCCTGGATATACTATGTGAGGATATTGTTGAGATCGGACTCGGTAGAAACTTTGCTAACATCATTTTCAACCTCTTTTCTAACAGAGAGCTTTTCTTGAGGGTGAACGGTGCTCTTGAGGGTCCTAGAATAACTAGCCTGGGCTTACCACAAGGGGGAGTATTACCAACTATTTTATTTGTCATCTATTATCATCGAGTTGAGAAATCTATTACGAATCCTAACATCAAAATGCTACAGTATGCTGATGACATTACCTTTTATACTGTCAACGAGGACGTGGATGCATGTCAACAAGACTTAAGCTCAGCAATGAGTGAATTTACAAAGTTTCTCTTCTCTCGTGGGCACACTCTTTCCTCATCTAAAACAGTAGCATGCACCTTCACCACTAAGAGAATAAGAAATATCCCAACGCAAGTAACACTGGCAGATCAAACCATCAACCATAAGGAAAATGTTCGTTTTTGGGAGTTTATCTAGACAGAAAGCTCTCTTGGAGAGAACATATTTTAAATACGAAGGAGTTGCTGAAAGACGTCTTCAAATATTACGATATGTATGCCATAATAATTGGGGAGCAGAACAAAATATAGCTCTCCTCTTTTATAGAAGCTTTATAAGATCCAAGATAGATTATGGTAGTTTATTCTATGGGGGTGCAGCGGACCATCTAATGGGAAGTCTGGACGTACTACAAAGAAAAGCCTTGAAATTGTGCATTGGCTTCCTAAGAAGCACTCCTAATGACGTCGTTCATGCAGAAAGTTTAGAACCACCGTTGAAATTCAGGAGGAAACTGTTAGCGAGTAAATTTCTGCTCTCTAGACTATCTGTATCCAGCTCCTTCTTTGACAGCTTACACGATCTATATCTTCAAACTTTAACACATCGATTCTGGATCGTCAAAAAGGATCCTGATATAATATCGGCCTATTCCCTAGTCTTGGAAAGATTTGATCATCTCAATAGAGCTGAAAAACCCTTAATTTTCACAATCGCTTATGAACTGCTATTCCCTACAATAACAATACATATACCTAAATACAGTGAATTCTTCGAAGATCAGGAATTCTTGCATATCACCCGTACATTCTACCATGATAGCTACACCATCTACACAGATTCATCCAAAACTGGAAAGTCTGCTGTAGGAGCATCAATCTACGACCCCTATTTGGATACATACTCTTCGTCTACTCTACACCATCTCTACTCAACTTTTTCCGGAGAGCTGTTCGCCATCCTTTTAGCCTTGTCTTATATAATAAACAACCATCCCAGAATAACAAATGAAAAATTCCTTATAGTAACAGACTGTCAAGGTGTGCTGCTATCTCTCAGAAACTTGAGATTTGATCTTTCTTTCTCTTATATACATAGGAATATTGTTAACGCTTTGGGAACCCTACACCAGGAAGGTCTGCAGATCCAGTTCTCATGGGCTAAGGGCCACGCTGGCATCGAGGGAAATGAACGAGCTGATCAATCAGCAAAGGCAGCAGTCGAAAATGAGGTAGAGGTCTCAGATTGCACTTACTCTGATATATTTGCTACAATTAAGGAAGGAATCCACGATGAATGGTGCAAATTCTACAAAATGGGCACAAAGGGAAATTTTCACAAATGCATTCAGCCCTCTCTCCCGAAAGCTCCTTGGTTTAAAAACCCTGAAGCTGTTGATCGCAGGTTTGTCCGCACTATTTGCAGACTCAGAAGTGGCCATGCCATCTGTCCCCAATATCTTAACAAAATTGGTCTCAAAGAAAACCCCTACTGCGGTTGCGGCGAGGTAGGATCCCTCGACCACATATTGTTCTCCTGCAGGCATTAAGTCAACAATACGATATTTTTACGAGGAAACTTGGTGGAATAACTAGTTATAATCAGCCCTTCAATCTGAATTATCTACTTTCCCTCGGTAACATGGAAGTCAATAAGATTATCTATAAGCATGCTCTGTCTTTAAACCTAAAAATATAGTCCTGGATGGAGCGCAAGCCTTCTCCTCTGTTTATTTTTTGTATAACCTTTTTCCGAGGCTCAGTACTGTGTGTGTATCAAGAGAAAAAGCCGCCGTGACGAGCCCCTGGCGCATTGTGTCCCTGTCTTTATTCTGCAAACGAGTAAGTGAATTTGTAATATTTCCATGGCTTATCCTATACCTACACAATTTTGTGTCCTAAAGGATCAATAAAGTTATCATTATTATTATTTTTTTTTTAATTATCACAATTCATGGTTTCAACAGATAGAACCTGGGGTGTCTTTGACACCAACGATTCACTCCTAGCCAATATTCTTCTGACTGTCGAGCAGGTAGACAATATCACTGCCTTTTGCATGAGGATAATAATTTTTGGTGTTCTCTTATACCCAACATTTTCAAGGCCCCCACCAGCTCTCTATCTACTAGGCCATTAGCAGAGATTATTATTGGCACAATGTGAACAGTCTTTAGTTGGTAAATGTTCTTCAGTTCATTGACCAAATCGGTGTACTTACTGATCTTCTCGAATCTAGCTTTTCTGATGTTTTCATCAAGTGGCACACTGATGTCTATGATGCATGCAGAGTTATCCTTTTTATTCCTGATCAAGATGTCTGGTCTGTTATGTCTGCTTTATATTTGTAATAGGGCTGGATATCTTTCAGTAATTCTTCGTTCCTGCAGATTTCTTGGTGCAATATTCCAGCTACTTTGTTGTGTCGGTCCAAATAATCTTTAAGTGCCAGGTAAGTACAAGCTGAGGTGAGGTGTTGTATAGTCTCTTGTGTGGTGTTACAAAGTCTGCATCTGTCATTGCCTATTACTTGTTTCAGGATGTGCTTGCGGTAGCTTCTGGTAGAGATTACCTGATCCTGGATTGCATGAATGAATCCTTCGGTCTCCGGCATGAGGAATCCCTGTCTAAGGTAAGTGGTGGATAATTGCCTGTCAACCTCTTGACTATTCAGTGCAGCAGCGTATCTTCCATGGATGGCTTTATTTTTCCATTCCTGTTCAATTGAATTGATACTCTCCTGATATTCAGGAGAGCGCTACCAGCTAAGTTGAGAGGAGAGAGATTTACATCGACCAATTCAAGAGCTCTATGAATGGGCTCATCAGATGTTTGGAAGTAAGTATATAGCCTCCGCATTTGGTTACTGTGAAGCATCTCCAGATTCAGCAAACCTCGTCCTCCGCGGTCCCTTGGAAGGTATAGACGGGTAGTCGATGAAATTGGGTGGTGAATCCTATATTTCGTCATAGTTGTTCTCACTGTTCGGTTCAGGCGTTCAAGGTCCGTTTGTGTTCATTTAATGACTCCAAAGGTGTGTGAGATGATAGGGATCACCCAAGCGTTCACTGCAGATATGAGACTTCTTGAATACAGCTTGGTCTTCATCGTTGCTTCGAGTCTCCTGATGAAGTTATCTTCGATATTCATTTTTGTAGTCTTCTGGTCTATGGTAAGACTCTGTTGTAGACCCAAATATTTGTATGAACCTCCTTGTTGGAGGCAGGAGAATTCCGATCCATCTGAAAGGGTTATATTTGCTGTCCCTTGCATGATTCCCCTCTTCGCATGAATGAAGGCACACTTTTCAAATCCCAATTCCATTTTTATATCCTTGCTGAACTCTTTTACGATCTCTAGTTGGTTTTGTACTTCAAGTTCGTTGGCGGCGTAAAGCTTCAGGTCATCCATGTAGAAGAGGTGCGTAAGCTTCATTTTGGTTGATCTGTTGATGACATATCCACGATTCTCTCTCTTCAGCATGAAACTCAAAGGGTTGACAGCCAAACAGAAAAGCAGAGGACTCAGACTATCCCCCTGAAAAATGCCTCTGGTGATGGCTATGGTGTCGGTAACATAGGATTGACGATTCAAAAACACGTTAAGCGTAGTTCTCCAAGATCTCATGCTTGCCGTAATAAAATTGATTGTGGTAGGGTCGACTTTGTATACTGTGAGAATTTTTTTTATCCAGGTGTGGGGAACAGAGTCAAATGCTTTTTGATAGTCCACCCATGCAATGGATATATTTCTTTATATTTGGTTGCCTGTTTCGTCAGTATCATGTCGATTATAAGACATTCATTACTTCCCTTGCTGCCCTTTTTACACCCATTTTGCTCTGAAGCTAATATGCTATTGTCTATCACATGTTGAGAGATCTTTTCTTCGATTATACATGTGATGATCTTATAGATTACAGGCAAACATGCTATCGGTCTGAAATTCTTTGGGTTGGTCGTGTTGTTGTTCTTAGGCAGCATAAAGGTTTTACCTTCTGTTAGAAAGCTAGGCATTTTTGATGGTTCTTTAATGATTTCTTCGATTTTCTTTGCTAGTATCTTGTGCGTACAGTGGAATTGCTTCCACCAGTACGCTTGAACTCCGTCGACCCCAGCGGTCTTCCAGTTACCTTGCCTTGATATAGCAGCCGTTATGTCACCTGCATCAACCTGAAATGGTTTCATATCTGGTACCTCCGAAACTCGTTTTTCCTCCTGCGATATCCAATAGGCTCCCTCACGATGATCTGCAGACGATGACCATATGCTCCTCCAGAACGCTTCCATATCACTCTTGCCCGGTGGTTTGGCATTTCTATTAATATCAGTTCCTGATAGTTCTCTGTAAAATCTTTCGCATTCATATTGAATTCTCTATTCTGCTTATACCTGTTGACTCTGTCATTATACCTTCGTATTCTCTGCCCCAACGCTGCCGCTTTCTGTTTCAGTAAATCCATATACTTCCTCAACTCAAGAGCATATGCCGGTGACGATGTTATAATTTTGGCACGAGATGATATCGTTTGGATCTCCCTCCTCAGTCTAAGAGAAGGATTTTCTAATCCAAGGTAAGTATAAAGTTTTCCTATATCTCTTCTTAAATAGCCTATCTTCTTTTCTAGGCGTTTTTTCCATAGCGGTGTAGCCTTCAGCTCCGCTCTAACTCCTCCTGTGGTTCTCTCTCGGAGGGAGATACCTGTGGACTGACAGACCGCCGCAGCCGCGCAGTACACCCTGTGGCAGATTTCCTCTAGCGTGTCCTGTTCACTCAAAGTTTGTGCAATTAATTCATTCATATTTGTAACCGTAGTTTTGGCATATAGGCTGTAGGTGATTTTTGGTAGAGGAGGTCGGTTTCTCAGCGGAATCCCTTCGTAACTTAAAATTATGCTTTGGTATATACTCTCCAATTTATTTAGTGATAGCCTCATCGGGACATTCCGAATACTAGATCTCCTCATGGATCTCCTCTCGTGCTGTTGTGTTACAGTTATTGATGTATCGATATCAGCTTGACCTTGAATTTGTTCTCGAAGGGACTGAAGTTCAGCTTCTGAGATGGCTTTTCTCCTCAGAATTGATCGAACCTGATCAGAGAGCTGCTGAGGTTACTTCGGGATGTAAGGTTTTCTCTCTGTCCAGATGGTTTGTAACCTTTCTCGGTAGTTCATGAGATCTTCCTCACAGTTTGTGGCTAAATAGTATGCTCTCATCAGCTCAACATTGAGTTGCTTAGTCCATCGCATACGCCTGACGGTTTCAGCTTTATTATTATTATTAAGAATCAATTTTTTGAGAAGTTCGAGAAATACCTAAAACCTCAACACCCAGATTTTTAAACATCTGACCAGTAGCTTATAGCCTATGCTAAATAATTTGTAATTATTTTCTATGTTAATGTATATATTCTATGTTTTCATTCTATGGTCACATTAGTTAGGTTTTGTTAGAGTTCTTTCCTCAGCCTCACAGTATACAAACAGCTGATGAGATGTATTGTAAAGAAGAGAAATAATTGGCTTGTTGTTTTGATTCTTCTTTAAGGTAAATATCATTGTTTTATTCATGTATGTACATTTTGTTAATGAATAAATCTTATTTAAGTATCAAGCCTTGTCTTAATTTTAACAATAGAGAAGAAAATTATAAATCGAAACAATCGTCACGATGAAAACTTCTATGCAAGTTGAGAATGCTCAGAACAGAAGTGGATGGTAAAACGATGAAAGTTAGAATATTGTCGATAGGAGAGACAGATGACCTTAAAACTTATGCATTTCCGTTTGAGTATCAAGAAATAGAGAAACATCCAGAACTTGGCCAACTACAAACTGTGAAGAGAACGTGTGCATCCCTGAAGAAAAAGAAAATTCAGTTTAGGAATATAAAAATTACTTTGCCTCCAAGCATAGTACCTCTCTATACAAGGTGGCCATTTGAAAACGAAACAGACGAGATTACAGATGAAATAAGTTTTTTCGATAGAAATACTCGTACAGGTCGATTTCTGTTTCGAGGGGGAAAACTTAAGATGTAGGTTACGGACGCATAGCGCTTCAACCCTTGCTGCTACAACCCCCACCCCCAATTTTTGAATAGGGAAGATGGGGTGAGTGATTCCTCGATTCAAAGGTATTTTTATACTGATTTCAGCACAGTAATTGTTTTTTCATTTCATGCATTAGATCTCGAAATATTCATGCGTTAGTTAATTTTATCACTCAAATTGATTTTTTGCGAATAATTGACATTTCGTGCTTCCGAAACACCAAAATTTCCGTACTTGTATTTGAAATTGCAAAACATCTACCACTGGGCAAATGAAGTCATACCGTACGTGTTAATTCTACTAGTAGAATCAATTGATGACTCATTTATTTTGTGAAAATCCATCTTGAATATTAAAAGAAAACAATTATTTTTGTCTAATTTTCACTTTATTAATACTATTACACGACCGGTTTCGGTTGTTAAACCATCTTCTGGTGTTAGGTACAGACTGAAATATTTCGTGGGTTTAAATCTATGGGATATTCAAAAGTGGTGAATGGTTTATTTCTATTTGGGTGTTAAGTGGGGACACATTGGGAATATTGAACAGATTTGTTATTTCCATCGCTTCCAGCAAATTTAATTTCAGGCCTTTCTCGCATTTGTGAAGGATTTTAAAATTTACGACATCCATATGATGTTCTTCAATCTCGATATGATCATAAACTGCGGACTGTTTACCTGATTTCAGATGTTCTTTTAATCTGGTCTCAAAATTTCTACCGGTTTGACCTACATATGCAGCGTTGCAATTTTTACAACAGATTTTATAAACACCTGAAGTTTTCTAGGGTTTGAGTTTGGATTTTGAGTTATATAATATTTTACCTAGGTTTGGACGTCCTGAAAATGTTGTTTTGAAATCAAGTTTAGAAAAATAATTTTGGATTTGGATTGATAATTCTCCGAAATAAGTGATATGTATGAATTTATTAGTAGGTTTTTCTGTGGTAGTGTAAAGCATATTAATGGTTTTCAGTTTTCTTTTGTTTTCAATTAGTTTGTTTACTAGGATTCTCGGAAAATTATTATTAGTTGCAATTTCTTTGATTTTATCAATTTCAGATTGTAAGTTAGCGTTCGATAAAGGTATGGTGAATGCTCTGTTGATCATAGATTTCAGAGCTGCCAGTTTATGATTATCAGGACTGAAGGAATCATATGGTATTATGGCTTCTGAGTTTGTGTCTTTTCGGTAGATGTTAAAGTCGAATGTGTTTCTATCTCTACTTATGGTCAAATCTAGAAAGTTAATCGCTTTGTTGCATTCAATTTCCAATGTAAATTTTATTTTGGGGTGAATTGAATTGGGGAAGTCAAGAAACATTTTTATTTGTCCATTTGTTCCGTTGAATCCTACTATAATATCATCAACATACCGGAACCAGAAAATGACGTGTTTTTTTTGATAGGTCATTTGTTTTTATGAATACATTTTCCAGGTGA
This sequence comes from Micraspis discolor, assembly GCA_030674115.1. Taxonomy (NCBI): domain Eukaryota; kingdom Metazoa; phylum Arthropoda; class Insecta; order Coleoptera; family Coccinellidae; genus Micraspis; species Micraspis discolor. Next base: position 131,023 of record JARTUT010002201.1, read on the forward strand.
TTCATGAATAGATCTGACAATAATGGGCTCAAAGGTGATCCCATCGGTAAACCTGAATTTTGAAAATATAATTGAAAATAACTCCTGAATTTCTGAAATTAAGAGGGGGTTAACTTTATTTTTACGAAGTGACTCGCCAACTGGGGCAGTACTGAAACAGAAACAGAAAAATGGGGCAACTCTACCAGTGGTTTACTTCTCGAAGAAGTTAAATACTAGTCGAAAGAAAAAAAGCAATTTACTGAGACTGTTTAGCAATAAAACAGGTTATTCGGTACTGGCAATATTGGTGATTGGTTCCAAATTTACGGTTTTCACGGATCATAAACCTTTTGAAAATCTGAATATTAGAAGGCGCACTGATGAGGAGTTAGGAGATATGGTATATTATCTGTCACAGTATGATTTTGATATCAAATATTCTCCAGGATCGGAAAACTTAGAAGCAGATTTTCTTTCTGGAATCGCAGTACTGAGCTCTTCAGATAATACTGATGAGATTTTAAAAGTTGTGAATATGAATGAGAAAAGGATATTGAAATAGATCAAAAAAATATTGAAGATATCATAAAGAAAGAGAAAAAAATTATAAGAAAAGAATATATTTCTGAAAAATTGAGAGGATTAGAAAGAATTACTGTATCTGAAGAATTAGGAGAGTCATTAGTAGATAAAATTCACAGATTTTATGGTCATATTGGAAGTCACCAAATAGCTTTAAAAATTCACTCATTTAATTATTTTAGGAACATGGATCAAATAACTAAAAATTATTGCAAGATTTGTGATACTTGTTTGAAAAATAAGTCTCGAAGAGAACAGAAATATGGAGTTTTATCTCAGTTAGGACCTGCTACGAAACCTTTTCAGATTGTATCCTTGGACATAATAGGACGTTTTGGAGGTAGAAGGTCTACAAATAAATATTTACACTTATTGGTTGATCATTCCACTCGATTTGCTTTCATACACACTTTAAGAAATCAGACTAGCTTAGATTTTATTCGGTTATTGGAAAAAGTATCAGATCATAAAATTGATTTATTGCTGACAGATCAATAAAGTGATATCAATTCAACTGAATATAGAAAATAGCAATAAACTAAATAAGAAAAAGTTGGATGCGGTTCGTTGTGGACCCTATCGTATCAAAAGAATAATTTCTGATTCTGTTGTTGAAATAGATTGTGAACATAAAGAACAGGAATCCAATTTGTATCATGTCATAAAATTGTTGCCTTGCAGCAATGATGTTTCTTCCTGAACAATTTAATTTTCTAATTGCTACTTAAGGGGGAAAGATGTAAAATAATTTGTCATTATTTTCTTTGTTTATGTATGTATTCTATGTCCGCATTCTAAGGTCACATTAGTTAAGTTATGTTAGAGTTCTTTCCTCAGCCTCACAGTGTTCAAACAGCTGATGAGAAGAAATAATTGTCTTGTTGTTTCGATTCCTCTTTAAGGTAAATATCATTGTTTTATTCATGTAATTACATTTTGTTAACAAATCAATCTTCTTTAAGCATCGAGCCTTGCCTTCATTTTAACAAGAGAGAAGAAAATTATACCTATAACATATTCGATGTTGAATGATTTTATTTTGCTTTATATGATGCTGATCAAATATCATTACTTGACTGTTATGAATTAGTATCATCAAGGTTGAATCACTGAACCGATAAGTAGTATTAAAAGAAAAGTGTTGAGTTATACGAGTTAATAAAATGTTTAAGCATAAATTATCTGCTCTCATTTTTATTTGACTTCCTGAAGAGTGGTCGAGTGAGTATTTGAAAAAAAAAACTTAAATGATACTGAGTAACACATTTTGCGTGGGATGTGAAAAACGAATATATAGGTCTGAATTGAATTAATAGTACATTGTTTACCGGGTAGGAAAAGCTTAACATTCCTGGACGACTGTGAAGATTGCTAAGTCGAGGCGCAAGCCGAGACTTAGCAACACAGCACACTTAGCAACACAGAGTCCAGGAATGTGGCTTTTCCTACGAGGTAAACATACTATTTTTCCGCAAATCGTTTAAAATTCGACAGATATTGATTGATTAAAAAAAAACGCGATAATTTTATTCCCAAATAAATGGTGCTTTGAAATTCCTAATAAAATTACTTGGGTTACTATGGAAACGTATTGAGGTTGAATTGTCATACTTGACGCTTATAAATTTAATCGCTGGTGTTCTCGAAAGTAAAATGATATCGCATGAGTAGAAATACGAGTTCTTTCTCAGAAAATGTTGTAATGGCATACTTCCTAGACCTTTGTTTAAAGATGAAATCTTCAACATTATGGGCCAATTATTCAATGCTGAAGTCAACCCTTGCACTTAAACACAATGTAGATATATCTACATACTCAAAACTTCGTTCTTTATTGAAACGGCAAGCTCAAGGCTATAGAAATTGAAAAATTTATCCAGGAAGCTCCAGATAAAGAAAATTTAATGATTAAGGTAATTTACAAATTTTTAATTTCTATTTAGATAGCTTTATTTATTTTTAGGTGGCTCTAATATTTGGTATTTCTGGGGCCTGTAGAATGGATGAGTTAGTCCGAATGACTGTACACGATATAGAAGACTTAGAATCTAAGCTTTTAATCAGCATACCTGATTCGAAAACCAACAAACCAAGATCATTTGTAATTAATCAGATCTACTTGAATGTTTATCGAAAGTATGTTTCGTTAAGACCAGAAAATATGAACAGTGACCGATTTTTCTTTAAATATCAAAGCGGAAAGGGTTGTAGACAAGTGGTAGGAATTCATCAATATAGCAAAATCGCCCAAAATTGCTACTTATTTGAACTTGGTAAATCCGACAGAATATACTGGTCACTGCTTTCGTCGGTCTTCTGCAACAATATTGGTTGACTCTGGTGCCGACATAACTAGTTTAAAGAGGCATGGCGGATGGAAGTCATCGAACGTTGCTGAAGGATATATCGAAGAATCGCTTAACAATAAGGTTGAGGTGGCAAATAAAATTTTCACAGTACAAAATATTCAACAAAATGACCCTTCCACCCTGCATGTTGTCCAAAATGTTTCTCATAGTTCTAAGAGTGTTCCTCCAATTTCTTCAAGAAATTTTGACAGGAATGTCAAAATTTCCTGGCGATTTGCGGAAAAATATATGAATTATTCGATATTTTTCTAATACCTGTACTGCAAAATCATATTGAAAAAATTTGTGTAATGACAATTCGAAACAGTACTGAATTATGTCTGCATCTCAAAAGATATTTGAGACAATTTTCAATCCTTTTTCCAGAGTCTTTTTATGAATAGCAATAAGTTTATTAGGGTTTACTGCTTGTGAATAATTAATTCACCTTACGCTTTCCATTAATCCTTTGCAGCCTAAACAACACAATTTAAAATATTACTAAGTTGACCTCCTTAGATGTAAGATTTCTGAAATGAACTACAGACAGTGTATGCCTAACTACAAATCGAGGAAAAACTTTAGTATCGACAGAGATCATGGTTTTCATCGGGATTATTATTATGACATAAGTCATAATGAATGTCAGTCGATAATTTTTCCTCTGCTATTTTTTCAATGAAATAACTGTGATATCACAACCTTCCTCAACGATGGATTATGATTTCCCTTTGAATGGGTCAGAAGATCTGAAAAATCATCACTTGGACCGCAAAACCCGATTCGAAGAATCCTCCTTGCAGATTGTCGACAAATTTTGTGTATTAGATTTGAATATAGAGGGTATTTCTAAGGACAAGAGTGATTATATTTCGAAATTAGCGAAGCACTATGGTGCTGAGATTATTCTCCTTCAAGAGACACATACGGATACTAAAAACATCTTCGTAAAAGAGGAACCATAAAAGGTTATGTATTCATTGATTATCTCCTTAGTAAAATTTACGGTTTAGCTTGTTATGTTAAAAAATCCTTGATCCACAATATCGAGTTAATCCAAAAGACGAATTTGAGGGTGTTTTCTTTATCTCTTTCAAATTTTGTATTTTTGTTATTCAGTTCTATTTTCTGCTTTTGTCTTTTTATTTCCAGATTCAATGTGGGCAACTTGAAGAAGTCTCTATTTCCATCAATAGAAGACCACTCTTGAAGAAAGAAGTCCCTAAAATATATTTCAGCTTATTTTGTACTTTCACACTTAGGCGGGGAGCCAGGGTTTTTCTACTGGGGTTTTTTCCTAGGCTTTTATGTCATACACCGAATTGAATGACACCCCGTCACTAACCCCTGATCTATATGTTTTATTGTTTGCTAACTAAATATTGTAGGCCAAAAGTTCAAAAGACTATATATACAGGGTGAGTCTATGACCACTGCGTTAATTTTAACCATGGGTTCTTGAGATCTAAACAAGCACTTTTTCCATTACAGTTTTTCTATATTCAGCTGCGTTGAAAAGTTATAAGCATTTTAAGTTTTCACATTGGGCAAATACCCCTCTGTAGTCCAGTTTAGTTTGAATGAAAAATACCTTCCACAGCATCCACTATTGAATCTGAATTGTTTAAAAACATTGTTTTCCCTCTAAGAAATGATTCACTCACTCATGTTTCATCCGATGAGGTCCATATCCAGAAGGAAGATACAAAATACTAATTTTCTGGTAAAAAAAATTCAACACCATAAACATAGATTTTTGTTGTTCTACTATATTTTCTTTCTACTTCAAGATTATAAACCATGCCTTTCTAGTGAGAAATTCCAGAAAAACCTCAGAATGATTGGGTGTTATCATCACACATTTGTAATTTTCTTCTTAAAATTTCCAAATCATGAAAACCATCATTTCTATGAAAACTTCCAAGGCAAGAGGTTGTCATTGTGCTTTTTTTTCACTCAAAGCCAGATAAAATCATCTATGATTTTCCAAACACTGATATTTCTGAAGTTTCTTCTCCTTGACAGAGACCAGTGAACAGATCTATGAGGTCTCTTGATACGGTTAAAAATATGAAAATCTTTTTAGAAATCTTCAACAACAATGAATGATGTCACTGCGAATAATAATTTAAAGGGGTAGTACTTTGCTTGATGATTATTTCCTGTACTGAATCCCAATAACAATTTATCTGGATAGATTACAAGTATTTCCAGATTTAGGTGTGCAATTATACTTTCTTGAAGAAATACCTAAATTTGATTTTGAAAAATCAACTAGGTGTTCTTTAATAAAAAATTTTTTGTTGACTCATTAATATGAATCTATTCTGTTTAGACTATAATTTCTGATTACTGATTTTTATAATCAGAGTATCTGTTTTAATTACGTAAACAAGAACATAAATATTGAATAATGGTTATTCATAGATTATGTCAAATTTTAATACCTTACCATATAATATTAATCTATTACCAAACCCCAGGAGAGAAAAAATTAATATTTGCAATGTTTTTTTAAATGAAAGATAACATCTGTAACTTTTATTGATCATTAGTTATAATTTTCCTCAGAATAATTAGAGTGAATTATTATCACATTAAAATATTATAACGTCTCTGTGGCGGGTAGTTTCAAATAAAAAAGTATTCTGTGGTTCCTTGTTGTTTTGATTCTGTTTGAAACTGTCAACAGTTATTTGTAGTTTTCTTTAAAAAAATGTGGAAAATATTTTAAAGATAATTTCGACAATTTGAAATTATTCAATTCAGTATGAAATGATTATGGTCAGAAAATGCATTCTATTCTAATCTTTCTTGTTTATGAGCTTATAGCTTCCAGTTTCAATATTGATTGAATTTTAATTAACTATGCATCATAACAAACATTCAGAAATATCAAAACTAAGTCAAATTCTATTATCTCCCAAGTTTGTGAACAAGGTTGGATCGGTGTATGAAATAAAGATAATAAAGGTATAAAACAAATCTAGGAGACTGGGTTCGAAGTTTTTAAAACTCATATGAGCTCAATTTGCAGCATTCCTATGTTAGAATAGATATAACTTGATGAATCCTGAAAGCCTGAAGCTATAAAAAACCAGCTCTTCATAAAGACAAGTCTTCAATTTAACAGATCCTGACAGAAAATACTTTACCTATTTCAACGGTCAAAATATACCGAAGAGTGATGGAAAACTTTCTCTATTTATTATGGAATATTATTCTGGATTAAATATTAAACAAGGTGCTAGACATCATTAACAATGAATACAGCAAATGGCAATTTAGATTTTGTGGTGAATGTAAGACAACAATTGTTCAGTGGTTAATTTCATCTATAGTGTTTAGTGGTGGAACCATAGACTGGAGAGATTTCCCCAACCTTTTGTAGAAATATTTAATAAAGACATAAAATATGGCAACATTGAACAAATCTGAGTATTGAATCATTTCAGCACAGAGTTGGATTTGGGAAAATCAGAAAATTTGGACAAAATTATAACGATTTAATTCGTTTCAACTTCGAATATCTCAAGAATGGTGCAATTTAGGAGAAAAGATGAGGAATGATTTTATATGCAAAAAAGACTAATGATTCCAGGAAGTACGAGATACCGACCTTTAGTTCAAGCGATATTTGTTTTTCATGCAATTTAACCAATCTGTACAGTAGTAGTGAGAAACCCACAATAAATAGAATACAACTATGGATGCCAAAATATGCATGACTGTTATCAAAAACCTTCTACAAGAGATTCAATTGATATTGTCGTTTGAATATTACAGGTGAAAATGCAATTTTTTCATGAAATTTCAACACCCTATATCTTTTGAACGGGGCCAAATTTGGAAAAATGTTAAAGGAAGAAAATGTTTCTTTTGATGTCAAGAATCTATGGTTAAAATAAACGCAGTGGTCAAAGACTCGAGCTGTATATTGGTAGATCTGCCCCGAATAAATGTAGACCTCTTCGCATTGTATTTGATAAACCGGATATTTGTCACTCAATTATTAAGCATAGTGTTTGAATGAAACTAAAATGCAACTGGAATTGCCGAGGAAAACTTTGGCGGAGTTGAAGCGAAGAACTGAGCTTGGTGAAGGAGATCTTGTTATGGTTTTTAGAGGTGGCACTCCGACTATTGTGAGATCTGATAGACCAGCAGTTAGAAGGGATCGTACAGTTGCTCAGCCTCGATCAGGGTCTGGGTTGGGAAACTAACTCATCCCCAGATAATCTTTTTGTATACTATCATAATATGGATGATATACGCACTAAGTTGGAGGAAATTTATGTTTTGCAGCAGCATTCAATCTACGATCTGGTGATTTTGGTGGACAGCTGGCTTGGTTCTGATATCCTGGACTCAGAAATATGCCCGAATAACTATAATGTGTTCCGTTTGGACAAAAATATCAATACAAGTACCAGATCTCGTGGCGATGGCATTGTTATCTTTGTGAGATCTAATATTAGTGCCAGTATAATTGAACAGTCGCATAGCATTGTTGAACAGTTGTTTTTACTGGTTATGGGCACTGAAGACTTTATAATCGGTGGAGTATATTTACCGCCAAATAGTACTGAGGATATCTATGCCGGGCATGGTCTGGCGATCGAGGAGTTGTCGTTGCAATATCCGGAGTCTAGGTTGTTTATCTGTGTATATCCAGCATAAAGTCAAGGCTGTCTAGCGGTCCTGATGGGGTGCCAACATTTGACCTGAAGAAATATGTGAATACCTTGTCGGTGCCACTATGTTCTTTGTTCAATGTTTCCCTTGAGCGTGGTGTGTTTCTTGAATTCTGGAAAAGAAGTTTCTTGGTGCCAATATTCATGTCCGGTTTGGCGTCCAACGCTGAAAACTATCGTGGCATTTCCATTCAGTCCGATATTCCTAAACTTCTGGATAGCTTACTATGCAGCTTTTTATCGTGGAATCTCAGCACGGTTTTGATAAACGAGCAGCACGGCTTTCGGAGGGTTAGGTCAACTATGTCAAATCTAATTCTATATGTGAACGATATAGTCGAGTGTTTCGAGTCGGGTTCACAGGTTGACGCTATCTACACTGATTTTTGCAAGGCCTTCGACAGGGTCAATCATAACATACTTATTGCTAAGTTAGAGGCGGTTGGTATTTCAGGTTCTCTTCTGCAGTGGTTCAGAACTTTTTTGGTTGGTCGTACCCTGATGGTTAGATGCGGGAATTTCACGTCAGGACACTTCGCTGCTTCGTCCGGTGTACCTCAGGGGTCCCACTTGGGACCAATCTTGTTCCTCATATTCATAAACGACCTCGACACTGTTCTCAGATTGAAGTTTTTGCTGTTTGCGGATGACCTGAAGGTGTACACTGTCGTCGGCGGTCTTTCGGAAGCGTTGAGGCTGCAGGAAGAATTGGACCTTCTTTATGCATGGACTGTGCGTAATTGTTTGTACTTGGACATCGCTAAGTGCAAGATCATTAGCTTATACCGTGGAGATCAAATTGTTTCTTATCACTACAACATTAATGGGTGTTTGTTGTCCAGGGTTGGGGTGGTTGAGGATCTGGGCGTGATTTTGGACCGTAAGCTTGATTTTAGGGAGCACATTGTCAATACAATCAGCAGGGCATACAGGATTCTGGGATTTGTTTTGCGTAATTCCACAGAGTTTTCGGTGGGAACGTTAAGAACCCAAGTTTCCCTGGTCAGACCAATACTGAAGTATGGATCACCTGTGTGGACACTTTTTTACGCCTGTCATACCCGTTCAATTGAGAGGATCCAGAGGAGGTTCCTGAGTTATCTTAATTTCAGACTTGGAGGTACATATGGTGGAGATGTTGAGCGCACTCGGGCATGCTTGCGATTGGATACCCTGGAGGTCCGTCGATGGTTGGCGGACTTTTGCTTCTTGTTCAGGTTGCTTAATGGTACTGTTGATTGTCCAGGTATCCTTGGGCTCATAGATTTTAATATTCCTCCGAGATCAACCAGGAGTGTTCAGCTATTTCGGAGCCGACTGCATAGAACTAATTATGCTAAGCATTTGTTCCCATCGCGCATGCTCGACTATGGTAATAGATGCGGTGATATCCATTTTTTTCGACTTCCCTGCGGACATTTAAAGCTGGGACTCTTTCGAGATTGAGAGATATCTTCTATGGGTCACCATTGGTGTGCGCTCCTCATCTATGTATATTATGCATTGTGTATTTTCTAAATATGTATATTTTGTATTTTATTGTAAAGTTTATATTGAGGGTTTCCCGTTGTTCCTGCTTAATGCAGTGTTAAATAAATATATATCGGGATTATATAGAAGCATCGCTTATAGTTAAATCCTGCACCGGATTATTCGACCCCAAAAACCAGAATTAGGTCAGGAACTAGACAAAACCCCGAATTTCAACGATCTGTTTGCAGCGCCTTCCCTACAAGCGACGCTAAAAAGTTCAAAGTATGTCCGGTTGCCAAATAATTCAAAGGGATCTCAACCCAAACTAGTGTGTGAATCGTCAAATTAAGTGGAGAATATCGGTATGGCGAAGTCACCGGTCTCTGGAATTGATATGCTGTATGCAAGTTGATACTTGAAATAACATTGAGGGAGGCTGCAACAAAACGGCTCGCAAAATTTCGCAGAAATTGTCACGCTAGAAAATTTTTAAAAATTCCCAAAAAATTTTTCAATACTCACTATCTCATAAGATATTTTTCCGGACTTCAATAAAAATTCGTGAATATATTAAGGTGATCGATATCTTACTTATCCTCAAATTTCATTGTGGTAGCTCTTTCCCATCTAAAGATATGATCATTTTTTTAATTTACTCAAGATAAAAAGAGAAATGACATACGTCCCGATGATTTTCTTTGAACGATGCCGTCACAGATCGATATTCGATTGACAAATGCCGGGCTCATTAATCAGTGTCAGTTGGCGTAATATTAATCAAAACTTTTCATAATGGGAAATCATAGAGATAGAATTCAATCTCGGTGGCTGAAATAATATAGGTTGTCAAAATTCAGAAAAGCACTGACATAAGTTTTTAGGGGAAGAGAATTATAGCTTCGAACAAAACTTGGGAAAAATTATGAGTAGTTATTTTTAATTTGAGATATAGGTTTGTTCATTCATTAAGCGTTCATATTTGCATCACATTGTCCCATAGTACGAGAAAAGACTATTGTTCACCTGATCATAGTGCTTATAGATTTGTAATGGTTTGAATATTTACTTGCAAGTAGCTCAACAAGAGCGCCAAAGCAATCTGACCTCAAGTCAGTGCTTTCTAAATTTTTATAAATAGTGTTTTAGAAATATTTGTGAAGGCCGAAATATATTTTCATCGCTTCTTTACTTTTTCAAGTACTACACTCTGGATAATGTTGGTGTATAATGAGACCACATCTAGGGAAATCAGACAATTACCCTCCAGGACCGAAACTGATTCAATTGAGGACACGAATTCAAAAGAATTCTAAACATTATGTGGAGAGGTAGACGTGACTTGACTCATTATTTGATGTACATAACATGATATGTTATAAGAAGGCGAAATTATGGAACTTACTATAGGTCTTAAATTTGATGAAGGCTTATGAATTTTTCTAAGGCCATATAATTAGTAATATCGTTCTAATTTTTGTAATATGTAATTTCATCAGACAACATGTTAGTCATATACTGTAAGTACTCGTTCTTGAACATAATAACTGTAAAATTACCTTTATCTGCTCTCATTATAATAATTTCTGGAAGAATTTTCATGAACGTTTTTGTATTAATATATGATTTTAGCAGTGGAAGTTTGTTTTTTCGATGTTGAGATTTATGCCAAAAATTTGATGTAATATTCGAGCCTCTACTACGTAATAAATTTTTGTTATCTTCGCCTGATTGAATACTTTGAATGGCGACTTCAAAATTCTTGATAATGGTCGGATTTGGAATGAAATTAGATAATGGAACACTTAATTTTGGACCCAGTGATAATATTGATCCTACATTCTACGGCACAGTCGCGTCAGTGTAATTATATGAAAGACTAGCTGACCCGACAGAATTCGTCCTGTCAAAAAGATTTGTAATGTGGCAGTTTTTGTGCCTACGTATTTTAAAAAATTCTCCTGAACAGAACCGTCACCCTGGTGATAGGGGGTTGTGAATAAAAAATAATTAAATAAAACATATACAAGGATTTAAAAGTAAGTAATCGCATTATTGTTAATCATGTGAATCATAATTATTATTATTATCATTGTAGTGCTTTGTGATATACGATGTTTTTTGTTTGATTTCCTGGCGCATAGATAAACAAATCTGATGGTTTTCCAACACGGGAACAGGCAACATACAATTGACCATGTGAGAAACATGGGTTTTCTAGATTAATACCACAAACACTTAATGATTGCCCCTGGGACTTGTTTATAGTCATAGCAAAAGCAAGCCGCACTGGAAACTGTAGTAGCTTAAACTCAAATGGCACATCAGTCGGAATCATTGGGATGCGCGGTATGAGAACATCTTCTCAATTATACTTTCCTCTGAGTATAGTTGCTTCTATCACATTGTTTAGTAATTTTTTTATCGCTAACCGTATACCGTTGCAAAGGACCGCTGGCAAATCCAGCGAGTTTAAAAATTCCGGTGGATAGTTGACTACATCATCTTGATTGGTAGCCGAATCAACTGATTTATATATCCTCAATTCGCCTGTAATTTGTTCTTGAATTTTGAAATTTAATTCATTTACATCTATGTTTTTGCAGCCAGTTTAGCTCGTTCGCTCAACCAATCATGGTTTCTGTAATTTTGAGAAACATCTGGAAACACCTTCTGAATAAGTTCATCTTTTGAAAGAGTTAACTGACAAAAACTTTGAGGAAAGTTAATGCAGCCAGTCAACATGTCTATAGGAAATTTGCCATTACCAATGTCAATGAGTTGTTTAGAGAATATGTTTCCAGATTGGTCATTTTGCAACTCGACACGCATATTCTTGCTTAAATGAAGTACTTTGACATGTTTCCACAAATTGGAGGACTTTAGACATGCATTGAGTTCATCAGCTGGCGTTGATCGTGGAATCACTGGCAATGTTTGACGAAAATCTCCTGCTAATAAAATCATTGCACCACCAAATCGGTTATTATTGCTCCGTGGATCTTTTAAGGTTCTGTCTAAAGCCTCCAAAGATTTTTTATGTGCATCGTGCATTCATCCCAAACAATCAATTTACATTGCTGCAAAACCTTTGCCATTGCAGAGTTCTTCGAAACGTTGCAGGTTGGAGTTTCATTGCTTTGCATATTTAATGGCAATTTTAGTGCTGAATGGGCTGTTCGACCACCTTCAAGTAAAGTTGCTGCGATTCCCGACGAAGCGAGTGCAAGTGCAATTTTATTTTGTGAGCGAATTGTTGCTAATATTAATGAAATCAAAAAAGTTGTTCCTGTACCACCAGGTGCATCTAAGAAGTAAATCCCTCCAGTTTCATCATTTATTACTTTCATAAGAGTTTCAAAGCTCAAATTGACTACGTTTTAGTTACAAATCATTTGTATGGGAAAAAGAAAAGGGCTATTTTTAGGGTTTTTTCAGCAATCATTCTAATTTTTCTCGCCGTAAGAACCATCCTTGAACTTCAACGAACATTTTAAAAAAAGATTTGGCCAAATTGGTCCAGGCGTTGTTGAGTTATGCGCTTACCAACACATTTTGCGATTCATTTTTATATTATGATTAGGTTGTAATTCAGAAACAAGTACAGCACTAGAAAAATTTGAGATCAATGAATGCAACTTAAGATTTTCGTATTTCTAATTCTATTTAACATTATTTCGAAGTTGTTCTAGAAAATTCTGATATACATTATAAGGTATCGATGAATACAAATAGTGTCTAATCCCCTCCAATTTGTCCTTCAAAATTCTTAATTTCCAAATGGTGATTTTATTTTCCAAATTTAAAAGTCTTTGAAACCTATGCATGATTTTCTTAGTTTGGTTGACAAATGGGCTATTATCTTCTAACGTTGTAATATTTAAACAATTAATATTATTGGTGATATGTTTCGGAAATACTTGATTACGTCTGTATTCTACTAGGGAAATTTTTCGGTTGTGTATTTGTTTTTTATTTTGAAACCATTGTTTTGATCTATTATTCAATTTTTTATGCCAGATATATTTGTACCATAATTACGGCCGGTTTCTGAAACGATGATCATCATAGAAATCAACTAATCAGCTGTTAAATCTATGGTCAACTGCCATTTGAGTTGCTGAAAGGATAGTCAACTAGGTTAATTTGACCACGCTGTCAGTTGACACAGTGGTCAAATATTTCAGGTAAATTGTATGTCAATCGTCATTTTGAGTTTCCGAAACGCAAATTAAGGCTAAATCAGTGGTCAAACTAGTGTCAAAGAACTTGTCAACTAATCGGTGTTGTTTGGCGAATTAACTTAGAAATGTTGTTTATGAATGAAATCTATGCATTTTCCAAGGAAATCTTAATTTTATCGGTATGTATGAAAATAATTTAATAGTCTTTAATATATAATTTTTTATGAAAAGGCATTTATTTTTTTCCAATTTTGCGATGTAATATGTTTTCGTTAATAATTTAGTTTTCTCTGAAAAAACAAGCATTTTTGCAACAATTGGTGAATCTATTTTTTTATTGTAGATAATAATTATGGATATCAGCTTGGATATAAGCATGTCTAGTAATTCTGGCGAAGATGAGAACCCAAGGCCACGAACTCTTAGGAGAGAAGAATGAACTCTTTTGATTTCTACAATGATGTGGAATTCAAAAATAGGTATAGACTGTCCAAGGATATTATAACATTACGTCTGAATATGATAGAGGATAAAATAAAGCCCTTAACATCAAGGAACAAATCAGTTACTGCCTTGGAACAAGTACCTCTAACAATAAGCTATTTTGCAACAGGAGCATTCCAAATAACAGTAGCTGACCATATAAAGGTCTATAAAACTACAGCATGTAGAATAATTAAAAAAGTATCTAGAGTCATTGCTGAACTTCGACCCCAGTTCATATCTATGCCAAGAACAGAGGATGAACGGAATAGAATCAAATCAGAATTTTATTCTATAAGTTCATTTCCGAACGTGATTGGATGTGTAGACTGCACACATATAAAAATACAGTCACCTGGAGGTCCACAAGGTGAGCTTTTCAGAAATAGAAAGGGATACTTTTCTCTTAATGTTCAGGTGATTTGTGATCCCGCAGGGATTATTTATTGGAGGACAGTGGCTACCCTTGTCGCTCATATTTATTGACTCCATTTCTGAGGCCATCAACTCCCGGTGAGCAAGCGTACAACAGAGCACAGATCAAAACGAGGAACACTGTTGAAAGAACATTTGGTGTCTTGAAGAGACGTTTTCCTTGTTTGTCTATGGGAATTAGGCTGAAAATGGAGACAACCATGAATATCATAGTGGCATGTTGTGTTGGCATTAGTTCATAATGAAGACGTAGCAGACTTTGATATCGGAGAGAACTTCCCAGATGATCCCCCAAATACTTCTACAAATGATGAAACTATATCAGTCAGATCTTTGTTAGTATCAACACATTTCAATATTCAATAATAATTGTGGAAGAAGACTCGGATCAAAGGTCATACAATCCGTCACAAAAATCCTATGAAGTAAAAGTAGTGCGTTTAGGAACAGTTGTTACAATAGCTCAAATAAATTTATATTCTAATCTACTCTTATTTATAGACTGAAAACATTCTATAAATCCAATTACACCAAATTTCATTTCATTGTTTTTACTTCTGTGTACTGTGATAAAATAATAAAATTGGATGATGTATGAACAAGGTTGTTTGCTCAATTATTTTGAATACTTCAAATTAAAACGATTTTTTCATTTTATTGACCTATTGATGATAAATTTTTCAGTTGAAAAACAGCATCTGTATTTTAATACACCAGATACGACTTAATACACAGGTACAGTTGAGCCGCTAAACGATTCATTAATGCAATCTATCGTAAGAAACAGTTGTAAGCAAGTCCAACCAGGTATTTTTTTATGGTCACTTGAGGAAAATTATAAGGGTGTTAAAATTTAAACATCAGTTATCGGATAATTTTAAAATCTTAACCACAAAACACTGATATCTTAACCTCTTTAATCAAAGAATATTAGTTTTTATCGGAGAATCTGTGGTTGGACAGTCTGGCAACAGGGTCGCCTCATGTCAACTGAAAATGATCATAGATTAGTTAAATATGCACTGAACATCCTTTCGGAAACTCAAATTGATTTGACATCTCTGTCAAGACGATCGTTGTGTTAGTTGACATGAGATTTGATCATCCTTTCAGAAACTGGCCGTTAATCTCTGTAAATTTCTCTTTTGTGGCCCTGAAGACGTAGAAATATATATCTACGAAACGTTGGCATTAGTTGAATGTAGTTTTTTGACCAACTGCTTTCCTCAAAGTCCCGTGAAAATCAATCATAACATTGATAGTTATGATGGATGATGTAGAAAAGTCAAACAATATTTCTGTGAATAGTATATTTTGCAAATTATGATTGATAACGCAAAAACCTCAAAAAATCTTTCCGGTTATATTCCATTTTCAAGAATAAATATGAACCTTATGCGATACCCAATTTTTTTATAATCGATATACCTTCATTGAACAAAATAACCTATAAAAAACTTGAATCTTGAATATCATCCAAAATAAATGTTTTTATTATTCAAATTCAAGGCATTTCCATTCTCACCTCCTTAACATTTCTCGTAACTTTATCCTGATTCCTTTTCGATTCCATGAAAATTTTAACCTCGTCTCTGATGTCTTCCTTATACGATTTAACGCTACTCCTAAATATACTCTTTCTCCTTTTCTCCAGCTTCCTGAAATCCTTAGAGTTGCAGTCCTTGTTCTCCTTGTTGTCCTTCTCAGAAAATGTGATATATACCTCCTCTCCTCCTTCTTCTTTCTCGCAGTTCTGCGCAGGGGGATTCTTGAAATACGTGAAATTCTTGTCCATACTCCTAGGGGTTTTTGGAGATATCTGATACTTTCTGTTCTTATTGATAACATTATCCGCACTACTACTTATTTTTGTATATTTATTGCAGTTTTTGCACCTTTTCCTTGGTGGTTTAGTTTTGGGATTTGGTGAAGCAGGAGGCTCATTACTGACTGGAAAATCTTCAATTATATTCTTGATGATATTTATATTCTCCTCCGTCATATCTGGGTTTTCCCTCTTCCTGTTAACTGAACTCATAACCATTTTCGAGCCGTTCTCCCGAAGTATTTCTCTTGAATATTAATATAGCGGTGTTATCTGGTGAAAATTCGAGTTTTGAAAAAGTGAAGCATGGCTCGTTCGGGAACCACAACACGCCGACCGCCTATATTCACCGAGCTGACTCCGGTGGTCAGTTCAAAATTTCGCGTCCGTTTTCACGCACTTCAAAAGCCTTTTCTTCGGCCACTCTAGAATTGTTGACAAGGTTCGTGATTTCCAAGGGCTCTGCATGGTTCGTCAGAGGTCGCGGTGTATAATAAGTTAAAATAATGGTAAATCTGACCTAGAGGCCGGGGTAAGTTGTCACGCGATCAATCCGAAGGTGAACGCAGCGGTCCCAAAACTGTTGGCAATGCGGAGGGGCCGGAGGACGTGCCCGAAAGGTCGGCGAAGCGCTGCCGGCGCTTATCGAGTGATATTTCGACGGCGAGTTACAGAGCGACGTCGAAATTGATAATGCAGCCGGATTTACGGATTTAGAATGATCGCGGAAGGTCGAAGACATTATGGGGATGGTTTTGGGAGTGGATGAAGAGTTAATGGGGATTTTGGCATTTCAAATGTGCTTTTCTGGCTTGTGTCAACTTGAATTATGCTGAAATTCGTGAAAGGAGGAATCTTTCAGTATTTCAAAGGTTTTCGATAGTTTTCGAAATTATTATGCATATCTCGTTTATTATCTACTATATAAAAATTAGTCGGGTTTTCTTTCCAGACGCAATAACTCCAGAAAGCACGAACCGATTTCCACGGTTTTGCATTCGTTGGAAAGGTCTCGGACTCCGTGAGGTTTATAGCTTGAAAAATTCAGTCAAAATTCAACAGAAAAGCTGGAAAATCCTTTTTCACATACAGCGCCATCTCTAATACAAAGCATGTACTACAAACCAATATTTTAAGTAGATGGCGCTGGTGCGTGATGCATTATTTGATGCGATTACGACGACTCTTCTAGATGGCGGTCGTACTGCACATTCTGCGCTCCATTTAAACACAATTGATACTTCAACATGCAATATTTCCCGATACATTGCAATGGGAAAATTGTTGATGCAATGCAAGCTCATTGTATGGGATGACTTCACAATGCCACATATATTCTCTCCCTCCGACAGCGATTGAATGGATAATGAACTTGCGTGTTAGTTTGTGATAAATATGTGTGGACTTGTTGTTTACAAATGCTCTGCAGGTCTTTATCTTTGTATGTTTTTCTTGGGCTTGCTGTTGTGATTGTTGCTGTTTTAATCTAGTTTTATATTGTAAAATCATGTATACTGTTGCCATACGCTAAATAAATACAATGCCACATAAGAAATCAGTTGAAGCACTTAACTCCACACTGAAGGATCTTCGACGAAATAACAACATCTTTGGCGGCTTGATGATATTGTTGGCAGGCGATTTCAGACAGACGTTGGAAGTAATTTACCGTTGTTGAAAACAAGATTTACAAAATCCTTTATAAATATCGAAATGAATTTTCAGATCAATTCGTTAGATCAAGACTTACACCTCACTTCAGTAAACCACCACATTTATATGGTCTACCAAAAAAACAAAGCAAATATTCCCCTAAGACCAATTGTGAGTTCAAGAAATTCAGCATGCCACCAATTGGCTAAATTTCTGCTGAAAATTATATCACCATTAAAAAGTAATTCAACATCGAAGATAAGAAACACGAAACACTTCATAGAAATAATGAGACATCAAGAAATCATGGAAGAAGACGTTATGGTCAGCTTCGACATCACCAGTTTGTTCACTAATATTCCGACAGATAAAACACTTATCATAGTTAGGAAAAAGCTTGAAGAAGATCAAACCCTTAATGAAAGAACTACACTAAAAGTGAATGCAATTATGAAAATGCTTTCTATTTGTATTGAAACAACATATTTCCAATTTGAAGAAATCTTTTATCAACAAGAATTTGGAATGGCCATGAGTTCACCACTGTCACCAATTTTAGCTGATTTATATGTGGAAATTTTCGAACAGAAGGCATTAGAAAAATATGTACTTAAAACCCAAACTGTGGAAAAGATATGTAGATGATACTTTCATTATTTGGCAACATGGAAGAGACACTATAGATGGATTCCTTCAATATCTAAACAATCAAGAGGAATCAATTAAATTCACAATGGAAATCGAGAAAGACAGACAACTTCCATTCTTAGATGTACTCGTACATAAACAAAATGTAATCCCAAGAACCACTGTGTATAAAAAGCCAACGAACACAGGACAATATCTACATTTTGATTCAAACCACCAACTAAACACTAAATTGGGAGTAGCAAAATGTTTATTTGATAGAGCAATAAATATTTGTAGCACTGAAGAAGACCAAAATGAAGAAATAAATAACATCTCGAAAACTCTTAGAAGCAATGGCAACCCCAAAAAGATATTAGAAAAAGCTTAACGAACAAGAGAAAGTCAACCTGAACCAACAGATATAAATCAGACCATTAAAACCGTAATTCCTTATGTAAAAGGTTTGTCGGAGAAAATGAGAAGAATTGCAAATAGATACAACATAACGACTGCATTCAAAACTCCATACACTATCAGAGCTAAACTTACAAAAGTTAAGCCTAGTAATGAGACACAAAGGACAAAGAACTGCATATATGAATTACCTTGTGAGTGCGGAAGATTTTACATCGGAGAAACTAAACGCCCTCTGAATGTACTGAATAAAAGAACATCGGAAGCTTCTACGAGTACTAGACAGCGACAAATCCAGGTTGGTCCAACATGCTGTAGATGAGAATCATCGTATAAAGTGGGATGAAGCATCAATAATATCCAAAGAAGAAAAACTTGCAAGAAGAAAAATCAAAGAAGAAGCATTTATGAAAATAACACCTGATTCCATAAGTGCTCCATCTATAGATCTGCTAGAAGTTTGGACGCCGATAGTTCGATCCAACAAAGATCATCATATCACAGATGAGTATATAACATCGTTCATTTTCTTTCATGGCTTCTGTCAATATTGACATTTTGAAAATCGATAATTTTCAAAAGGTTTTTTACTTTTCTTACTTGATAAAGATAGAAGATGTCTATCGAAACGTCGGAAAACATTGCATCCACAATAGATGATGGTAATAGCCCAAACAATCATTCAAAACAATCTCAATTAGCTCTTATTGAAAATGTTTCTCCAAACTTTAGTGAGAATTATCAGAGAGAATTATGCTTGGTTAAGTCAACGAAAATTTCTTGCCTCAAAGAATAATGATGTACACGCACTGAATTTCACCATTCAATCAAAAATTCCTGGTGATTTGGTGACATACACATAGTGAATTATCTTACGGAGTTACCAGGATTTCCATTACATAACTAGTAACTCAAAGTTGGAACAGTTATAATGATATTGCGTAATTTGAATTCACCGCGACTTTGCAACGGTATTCGACTTCGGTAAAAAGACTTCTGCCGAATTTGATTGAGGCAACCATTATTAACGGAAAGTACACAGGTGAAAATGTATGTATTCCTCGAATACCAATGACTCCGACTGATCTTCCGTTTGACTTCAAACGATTGCAATTTCCAGTTCGCCTTGCGTTCGCAATGACAATTGAGAAGGCGCTAGGCCCATCGCTTAGTGTTCGCGGAATAAATTTAGAAAATCATTGTTTTTTACATGGGCAGTTATACGTTGCTTGTTCAAAATACAAAAAATGGGATTCACCAAAGAGAATTTCAATGAAATGGATAATTTGCGAATACGTATAACACTGCGATTCAGTATTTACTTCGGATTCACTTACGTTTACTTAGAGAAGTTCAAATAAATAACACTTCATTTTTGTAATAGAAATGAATTCATTACTGTTGTGAAATGGAATAAATATTTCCTCTTCAAATATAAAACAAAAAATAATCTTTCCTTAATCTTTTAATCATCGAACGAAATGTTACATAAAACGAAGCCATCTGGAGGCGAAATGGAGTTCGTCGGGTTTGCTAGTTGGATCTATTTTATTTCATACTGAAGATCTTGGAGTGCCGGATTGCATACTGGCATAGTTATACGATCAAAGCCTTTTGCTTGAATGCCTGCCGTGAGACCAATAATATTCGAAGTTTATGATAGTTTTACTGTTTTCAGATAGGTTATCCGAAATTCTTGGGTACTTTCGTTACTAGACGAATCCGTCTAAAAGCAGAGCTGTGTTAAGCACCGAAAAAAAGTGCTTCGAGCACTAAGCCCTAAGCACTCGAAAAAAAAAGGCTTCGAGTCTCGAGTTCTAAGCACCGCTTTCGACAAAAGGCTCCGGATTACCGAGCACTTTTGCAAAAGTAATTGAATATTTCGAGCACTAAGCACTAAGCACTTTAGTGGGAACTATTTTATGTAATGTTGTTTGATTGAAATGAGAACTCTTTAGCTTCATCGACATATCTAAAATTATGATTTCGAGACTGGGAAAAACTCAAAAGCCATTTTATTTTTTTTGTGAAACGCATGCATTCAATATACATTCTGGTACTAGTTAATCTTATGCGTCGATCTGATTCTGAATGGCTGTTCCTAATCAATGCATAAAGTTGAATTAATAATCGAGGACCAATTATTTTATAAGCGAGAACACATTACTGAAAAAATGTGGAAAGCACTGACGTGAGATCAGGAGCTTTTACGCGCTTGTTCTAAAGTCTTTTCTCAGACTTAAAAAGAATGCGATTCAAAATCAGCCAGCACAATGAGTGTGAAAGAATCAATAAACATATATCTTAAATGGAAGTTGAGTGAACTTACAGTTCAGCAAATTCTTCGATCTGGCATTCTTTCCACATTTCTATACCATATATAAGTTGTTGTAGTTGAGTGTCATCAATTATAACCGAATTTCAGATTCATAATTGCTGAGCTATCGGACAGGTCTGGCCCAATAACTAACTTGACATATATTTGGATAATAAACTAATTCTATTAATATGGAATCTCTATCTCATCTCTTTCGGAAGATAGAGAATATTCAGCCAAACGTCAAATCCAACCGATCGCGATCATTTTCAGCTCGATATTCAGAAATTACAGACATTTGAGAAAAAAATAGTCCTCTTGTCGCAAAATTCATAATGACATTTCCATTCAAAATATGACAACTGCACACACCAGTATTTTAGACATGTTTGTCAGAAAAATGAACCCACAGAATTAGTTTAATTTTCGGCTCAATATTCACTCATTATGACAACTTGTCATGAAATTAAAACCACCCTCATAGAGATTTATAGTTGATGTGATGTGAATTCATAGATAGAAATATAATCTGTGACTTCATTTTCAGAAAAACTCTTATATCTTCTGGAGATTGTACGCTATGATGATGAAATTTTAAAATATTTTAGGTACCTATACCCTGCATAAATGCCCTAAATTGTTGTGATCTGACGAATAACTTATGAGATATCGTGTATTGAAAAAAAAAACATTTTGGGAATTTTTAAAAAATTTTTTCTCGTGACGATTTTCTCGAAATTTGGCACACTCCTTCCTTTTAACGCTATCTAGACATTCTCTAAGTTACGAATTGATAGGATGAATATTCAAGAAATTAATGTTATTAACTGCTAAACTATTCGATGGATTCGGCCCAATAACGAACTTGACCGAGATATTTGAACGATCAACCTATTCTGAAAAATGAAAACTCTAGGTCATCTCCTTCGGAAGATAGAGAGTATATGATCGGAGGGCCGGCCAGCCTGACCTACTTAAATTTGACCAAGGTTTCTCCATCAAGAAGTCGAACCCAATGGATTGAAACCATTTTCGGCTCGATATTCGGAAATTACAGACATTTGGACAGAACGATAGCCCGCCTGTTCCACTAGTAACAAGCGCGCAAAAACAAAAATTTTCTGGCCTTCATAACCATAAAGTCAAATCAATGGTGACTGAAGAAATAATGAATATTAATTCAAAACGATCATATTATCTATGCGCACATAAAAAAATCAAATACCATACCTGCTTATATTGACCCTACTTCAAGAATTCGGAAAGGCTTAGTGTTTAGCGGATTACTAAGCACTAAGATTTTCGCGAGAGTGCTCCGAAAAACAAGCACTAAGCACTAGCCTTTGAAAAGTGCTCATGAGCACAGTGCTCGGAAGCACTAAAGTGCTTAGAGTGCTTTCACGAGCACTAAGCACAATGCTTTGGCACAGCTCTGTCTAAAAGTTCTGCAACATCTGAAATATGATTTTTTAAATAACAGAAAAAATATAAACCTGATGGGTTTGGAACTTCACAATCGCCTTAATAACCTGAAGATTTTGCAAAATCATCTCTGATACCCATAAGTTGTTTATTTGAAAATACATTCCTTCGACATTTTCTTGTGAAACAGCGATCATTTTCTCTCAATGTCTAGTCGAAAATAGTCTCAAACGATTGGGCTACAGTCTGTCACAATGCCACTTTTTCGGCTGTAGTTGCATTAAATTATAAGAAGTTGAGTTGTAGTTTTCATTTTTCAGAAAATATCGTGCCCATTTTTGTCAATCAAGTTATTGGGCAAAATCAGTCCAAGATTTCCGGAATTATGCGTATCAGAAAATTGGTTTTCAGAGTAACTTGAAAACTATCTACAGAATAAATTCTCTGAATACATAAAAATAGTACAAAAATCTAGAGAATTCTTAAAAAGCAAGATCTTTGTATACAGGGCGAGTCTTTGACCACTGCGTTAATTTTAACCATAGATTCTTGAAAATATAAGAAACATTTTCTTCCTATAACATTTTTCCAAATTTGGCTTCGTTAATATAAATAATAAGGGTGGGCGTGGCTAAAATTGGAATCTTGGGGTCCCGTTAGGGACCCGCGAAGCGAAGCTGAGCGTGAGGCCCGAAGGGCCGATCAAGGGGCAATCTTAATATTGATCGAAAGGGCGTATCCCCTTTTAGGAGAAGCAACCGCGAAACCCCCCCAGGCGCTCTTAAAAGGCCCGAGATTTTCAAACGAAAATGTCGAAAAACACCGTTTTTCGCGAAATCGCCAAAGGTGATTATTATTATTAATTATTAATTATAATAATCAATTATTATTAATTATAATAATAATTATTATTATTAGGGAAATAAACTCCGAAGCCGGAACGGCCCGGGTACGTGAGTCGCTACGTATTCCAAGAGCGAGGACGAAAGGTCTCCTTAAAACCCATTAGAACTCCAGATCCCCCCTAGATCTACCCGAAAATAACGTAACTAAAACGGCAATTCTTAGATTCGCTTCGTGCGTCTTGGCCTGAAATCGAATATATGAAAAATTTCCTTAATCTGGTTACCTTTTTTTATTTCCAAGCGGCGAGATAAGATGGAGAAATTTCCGTTTCAAAATCGGTTATTTTAGATTTGAAATCGACGATACTGTCAGAATTTCCTGTCGGGTATGTTCGTAACCTAACCGAAGTCGTCGTCCTACGTCAACGGGTGGCAGTTGTCATTCCATTTCTGCACGAGAATTCAATTAAAAGAGTCCGCGAATAGTGAAATTATGTATATTCGGTTTTCATAACGATTCATTCTCTTTATTTTCAGTTAATAATACATCCATCCGGAAGGAATATCAAGATTTGATGCCATCGATATCAATCGGCGACTAATGTAAACAAAACATTTCCAGGTTTGACAATTGGCTCGAATTTGCTTCGAAAAGCTGTAACAAGTTTTTAATTCGAATAAAAATCAAAGATAAAGTAATCTACCATATGGTTTTCATTTCAGATATCTTTCGAGTGAAAATGAATATATTGAAATATGCCTATATTCTTCATTCATGTAAACAATGGATATTTTCAGAAAAACCTAAAACAGGTAGGATTTCCCTCACATATAGTATGACCTTTCTTTTAATTCAGTTCAAACGGCCTCAGAAATCACGGATAGACCGAGATTTTCCGATTTGAAATTTGCAATTTTCATATATTTTCATATTCATTCCATTGTGTCACAATTTCCACGGAGAAACCCGAACGGGTGTCGTGATTCAATCGTCTTAAAAACATAGACCTTGCGGCAATTGTATAGAATCACAGAATAAATCAGTTGCACCGGGTTCGGCCTGGAAACGCAAAACTTCCGATCGACGATCGGATCTACTCGGTTCATGCATGAACGAATGGAACGAAATTCCAAGTTCACGGTTACATCTTAGACCTTTATCGAATAATTTTCTATTTTACCTTTGTGAAATTTACCGATCGCGAATCGATCGAATTGAAACGATATTCCTTTGGTTTTTTTTTCATGGAAAAAGCATACACTGCGAATCAATTATATACAGGTGTCCTATATGCGTTATCTATTATTAACCAATACTTTCGATCGAGTTATTTCGGCTGTTTCTGCTTACGGCTTCTTAATTGATATAATATTTTCGATTCATATACAGGAGGTCACATCCTTTGCCTTTGGGCTTTTTGCAATCTTTCGTGTTTCTTCGCGTTCTTTCGTGTTTTTTTGCTTTCAACGGCTTTTCTTGCGTTCCTTCGGGCTTTTTTGGTTTCTTTGGACTCTTTGCTTTCTTTCGTGTTCCTTCGGGTCTTTTCTTGTTATCTCGCGTTCTTTTTGTGTTTTTTGTGTTCTTTCGTGTTTGTTCGGTTTCTTAGCGTTCTTTCAAGTTTCTTTGCTTTCAAAGGGTTTCTTTTCCGTGTTTCTGTACGCTTCATTGATCTATAAACTTCATTGATCTATGGTCCATATTGATCTATGGTCTATATTGATCTATGGGCCTATTGAACTACTGGCTTATGGATCTACTCGCCTATGGATCTACGGGCCTATGGATCTACCCGCTTACTAGGTTTAGATTTAATAAAAAAATTGCATTTTCACCTGTAATGTTCCAACGACAATATCAGTTGAAATGATCTCTTGCAGAAGGTTTTTGATGAGCCATGCATATTTTGGCATCAATAGATTTATTCCATTTCTTGTGGGTTTCTTACGACTACTGTACAGATTGGTCGAATTGCATGAAAATCAAATATCACTTGAACTAAAGGTTCGTATTTTGTACTTCCTATAATCATTAGTATTTTTTGCAGATAAAATCATTGTTCATGTCTTTTTCTAAATTGCATCATTTTGAGATATTTGAAGTTGAAAGGAATTACATCGATATAATCATCTGATGAAACATGAGTGAGTAATGTTGTATCATTATTTGGGCTATTACCATCATCTATTGTGGATGTAATGTTTTCCGACGTTTCGATAGACATCTTCTATCTTTATCAAGGAGGAAAAGTAAAAAACCTTTCGAAAATTATCAATTGATAAAATTGATATCAATCAATCGTTTCGACGTTTCGATAGACATCTTCTATCTTTATCAAGGAGGAAAAGTAAAAACCTTTCGAAGATTATCAATTGATAAAATTGATAATTTTCGAAAGGTTTTTTACTTTTCCTCCTTGATAAAGATAGAAGATGTCTATCGAAACGTCGAAACGATTGATTGATATCAATTTTATCAATTGATAATTTTCGAAAGGTTTTTTACTTTTCCTCCTTGATAAAGATAGAAGATATCTATCGAAACGTCGGCAAACATTACATCCACAATAGATGATGGTAATAGCCCAAATAATGATTCAACACGAGCTCCATCATCAACAATATCTCGTCATCAAATGAGTGAGTAAATTATTTCTTAGAGGGATAATAATGTTTTCATACAATTCAGATTCAATAGTGGATGCTGTGGAAGGTATTTTTCATTCAAACTAAACTGGACTACAGAGGGGTATTTGCCCAATGTGAAAACTTAAAATGCGTAAAAACTTTTTAACGCAGCTGAATATGGAAAAATGATATTGGAAAAAAGTGGTTCTTTTGATATCAAGAATCTGTAGTTAAAATTAACACAGTGGTCGAAGACTCACCTTGTATAATATAATCAATATCTCAATATCTGGTCTGAGATCCATCGAAATATATCATCTTTCATTAAATGAAATGGCATTATCCTCAATTGTAAAGATATTCAATGAGGTGATTATTAAGAATTTCTTTTTGAGGGAAGGAGTCCAAATGGATCGGTCAAGTTCGTTTTTGGGCAAAATGCGTCCTGTGGTCAGTGCTTATAAGCACCTGACATTTCGTTTCCATTATATTTCCTAAAATACTCTACGGATGAAATTATGACTTGGAAGATATTTTTAATTAGGTTTGACCTCAAATCGGTGTTTTTGATTTTTACAGTAAGCTTTCATCCACTCCTCTTTACCGATTGTACAAATTTATGAATTCCAGGAAATGTTCTTTTTTTTCATTAGTTTTCGCTTCTGTACTTAATGAAGGATCCACAAATGAAAATTCATAGCTCAAAAAGTCACCAATCGCTAAACACCAATGATTCCTGCCAATGGATAAAGGCATAATAACAATTTTGTTATCATAATCCGGTACCGAACTGAAAAAATCTCCTTCCAACTCCCAGAAGTGATTGAAAATTGCATTTACCTTATCCGTTGTTAAGAATAAAACACGCCCATTATCATGTTTTCGGAGTAAATAGTGAAATGATAAATTTATTACTGTGTCCATGATCCATTGTTTTGAGTTCAGCAATTGAAATCCTTCATGTAACAGTTCTGGCCACAAGGCTCCTTCAAAATGACCGATGACGTAATTCCTTTTCAGGTCGACATAATATGTTTCATTTTTAATGATACCATTTTCGTAAGTCTCAACTTTGTTATGGGTGGTTTCTGGTGTAGTTGTGACATTTTTTTTTGTCCTAAGACATCCAATCCCTTCTTTTTATGTTTTTATGTGGGAAAACGGGATCTGCAAATTCAGGAAATTATCAAGGGATATCTTCATTTGCTCATTCCAGAAGCGTTCAGTTCTATCTATGTGTGGAAACCTTTGTATGTCCATACTACACACCACTGTCTCCCTGAAATATGCAGAAGGCCCTGAACTTGATTAAAGTAGTCATGAGAATTATATAAATGTCCATCTCCATTCAAATATTTCACCTTCACCGGGTTGTCATTTTTTAGACTGTAGGGACATTTTATTTCAATTATTCCATTGCCGTTGATTGATCCGTCAGGTGAACCACCCAAAAACGGGCTACTCCCACTCACCAATAAGCCACAACAAATTATTTTATGTGATGCATTTTTTTTCGGTACATATTCAAGCAGGTTTTTCGTATTTAATGCCATGTGTAATAGCTGGAGTTCTTAATAAATCAGAATATAATATTCTTTTAACAATATTACGATTACTTTTTAGGTACTCGCTTTGCATACTGCTCCGAAATGAGAAGACGTGAGTCGCTTTTTTCTTCCTTCAAACCAATTATGTGTTTTGCTCTGTTTTATAATTTCACTTTCTATTTTTTCCAATTCTTTAATATTTGATGGCAAATTGGATGAAAACTGCAAGCATTTTTCTTTTAGAGTTTGGGTTGCCTTTGCAGTATTTCCTCTTTTTTCTTCTAGACCCATGATCAAAGAAATTTTTTCAATGTCGTTTATTCGAAGTTTCTAGCATTCTTCATTTTTTTTTCCATTCTTCTGTTTGCATCAGATCTACGTTTGAACTTGATTTCATTAATGACAGAGTATTCTTAATGTCAAAATCAACAATCCCAATATCGTCAGATGGTGCGACAATGCTCTTTGTGATTTTTGTTGCACTATACATTTTTTTTTCGTAGAAATTTTCAAAGTCCGGTCCTGCCCTTCCTGATGTCCGACAATCGATTCCATTGACAACAGAATATTCTTAATATCAAAATTAACAACTTCAATATCGTCAGATGGTGCGACAACGCTTTTTTTACTTTTGATGGACTTTGCATTTTTTCCAATCCCTCCGTACCCTCCCTGAAGCGCGACACTGGATTTCATCGATTCTAATAATTACTCAAGTCATAAATATCACCTTAAATCCATTAAACATATGCGACAACGTCTTTTCAGGAATTCGTCTTACTCTATCGAATAGCCCATTCCAAAGATTCAAATTCTATTTGTAGCACCTCAAGCGCGTGGCAATGGATCACGCCGAACATTTTAAATCATAGAGTTCCTTTATTATCTTATAATAACAACTCAATGAGTCAACTGTTGAAATTCAGAAGCGAATAATTCCTTAGAGCAAATTTCCAGCCGAGATCAATAGTTACAGCATGCGCAAGGCACCGTCCGCTAAGTGATAAAAGTTTAGCTGAAATCCGTTGCTGGATTGACGCTCATAATAAGACCTAGGATTCTTCATCAGGAAATCGAACCCAATAGATTGAAACTGTTTTCGGCATAATATGCGAAAGTAATAGACATTTACGTGAGACGATATTACGATGTTCTACCAGTCTCTACACTAGAAGAACCCCGCAACAAAAAGGTTAGTGTGGTGTAATCGTCGGTGTGATTTTTAGGGGGGTTCGAACTCATTAACATGCTACAGGGTACTTCTCGATATCTATATTAATTCAGCTGTTATCATCAAAGACAAGGAGCAGACTGTTCTACAATGACCTGATCAGATGCCCTCTTATTGATTAATATTTTGCTTACTTGCAGTCCCGATTCCGTTCACTCGTACACTCATTATTTATATTTCCTAACACCTAAATTCCTATACCTACTTAATTAATGCTAACATATATATTTCGCAAGAAAGATGTTATGGATTCCGACAGTTCAATATTGTTAATTTAACCTAATTAAAATCTTAACCAGATTATATTTATCCAATGCGATTCCACCCCATTAGATTAGACCCGAAGGTATAATTCAAATTGCGCATGTGCGTATTAGCCTCCTTGAATACCGTTTTCTGTGAATATTTTCGAATAATATAGCTTATATCTGAAATATTTATGAATATGTTACTATCAATACCTTTCTGTATCTCAGCCATATTGATGATGGGAATTCGGTACCTGAACTCAATACTTAAATGAACAATTTCAAAATGAATCTAGTGTGTTTTCTTTTATGTCAGTCATAAAACCACACAATAAACGTTGATATACTGAAGACCTCAAATTTATACACTGTCAACGCCAATTCATGATTTCGCACCAATTCAATGCACGGGTGCCTTCTCCATTTAGCAACAGAAAATTTAAGCTCTTATTTATTAAGGAGACAATATCTGCTGAGCTTCTTTTTGATACAAACTGACCAAGTTCAATAATCTGTATGGAAGGTTCTCAGATATTAACTCAAGACATTTTGAAGATGCCTCAATTCAGTTGTTTTTCTATACACTTTCATAGCTTATATGTGAAATATTTATGCATATGTTACTATCAATGTCTTTCTGTATCTCAGCCATCTTGATGATGGGAATTATGTATCTGAAATCAATACATAAATGAAAAATTTTGAAATGAATCTAGTCTGTCTTCATTCATGTCAGTCAAAAAACCTTACACTAAAATTGATATACTGAAGACCTCAAATTTATACACTTTCAGCGCCAATTCATGATTTCGCACCAATTTAATACACCGGCACCTTCGCCATTTAGCAACAGAAAATTCAAACTCTTGTTTATTGAGGAGATAATATCTGCTGAGCTTCTTTTTGATACAAACTGACCAAGTTCAATGATCTGTATCGAAAGTTCCCAGATATTAACTTAAGACTTTTCGAAGATACCTCAATTGTCTTGTTTTTCTACACACTTTTACCGTCAATTCATAATTTCGTATAACTTCAACCGACATACGCATCCGTCTTTGAGCATCAGAGGAATTTAATGTCGAATACATACTATAGGCTCCTTACCGAACCTCTTGCAAATCTCATATTTTCCATACACTTTCCAAGCCAATTCAAAATTGCGCAGCAATTCAATTGACGTGCGCTTCCGCCATTTAGCACACGAAAAAATATAGAGTCTTATTGATTGGGGAGATAATATTTTCCGGGACTGTGACTGACGTGTGTAATCTTTATTTCATTGGGAAAAACAAAGATAGCATACAAGTAAAGCCCTTATATTCGACAATATCCTCACGCAGACATCAAAGTGGAAATATATCGTAGTGAGACTACCAAACCGAAAATAGTTTTTGAGGTAGAGCATACTTGAACATATCAACAGAATATGAAAACAATGTAGAAAAGCACAAACTTCAGGCCAAGAGCTTTGGCGTGTGGCTAGGAGTTTTCGCGCGGTTGTTATGAAATCTTTTACCAGACTTTTGAACAATGTAATTCTAAAACAACCAGGGAGATATTTGGACAATTACCTTATTCCGAAAATATGGAAACTGTAGCTGTAGCTCATATTCTCCGGAAAATAGAGAGTAGGAGAGTTTGACCACGGATCAATAAACGTAATGTTTTTAGCGCAATATTCGAAAATAACTAGAGTTGGCGCGCTGAGAAACTTTTATATCTTCTGGTGGGTTTATTCTACGAAGATGAAATATCAGTATGTGCTATCTATCAATAATTTGTGAGAAAATAGTGGTTGATTAGCTGCATAATTTTCTCCTTCCTAACAACATTTAGCCGTCATGCCAGCATGGGTTTTTGCCGGAAAGATCAGTATTGACATGTTTGTGTCGATGAATTGGAGTAGATCTGTCAACTCTGGTATACCAGTCGATATAATCTATCCTGATTTCTCTAGGGCCTTCGGCAGGGTACCACTTCGTCGTCTCGCTCACAAACTTGAATACTTTGGTGTGGGTGGTGATGTTGCATTGGACTATATCCACTTTGCGATATCATTTAGTGAGGGATGAAGATGAACAATTAATGTTAATTACAAATTTAGAGGATCTTGTGATACTTCATGATATTTCTGTCTTTTCATTTCATGAAGTTTCATGATTGTTTTACTAAGCAATTCACATTCATACTTTATTATTTACGTAGTTATTTCAAATTAGCTTTATGTTCATTGTATTGTATTGAATTAATGCAGTATATGCAATAATGAACCGAGAGCTGAATATTCCTTTTCCAATCTCTTGTCTGATGATTTTTACATGGATTCTCCATCATATTGACAAATTCCATTAGATTTTGAAATAAGAAAAAATATAGAGAGCCGTTCCTCATAAGCTATCCAAGTCTAGCTTTTGTTTGTCTGGGTATATTAAATTTGTTTATATTTTGAAATTGAATGAGGCAAACAACCAAATTCAAATCTCCAAAGAAATATAGTCAATTTATAATAATTTGTTATAATGCAAAACTTTATCTACTCCTATCAAACGTTTCATTCTATAACATTTCGCATATTTCCCCAACACGGCTGATACAAGACACTCGTGGCATTTAAGTGGGAAATAACGCTAAAAATAACCTGTGAGCTAGAAATATAAAATACGTTGTCATGAATCGTGAAATAGTACTAAATCAAAAACGGTATTTTTCGAATTCAGCGCCTATTCATTCTGGACGATATGTGGTCGCTCTTATTCCGAATTCAGAATACTCTTTCACTGTGTAGTGAAATGAAAATCGAAAAAAACTAATATACTATTAAGTTTAGGTATAAGGAGAACCTTATGAAAAAATTATTAAATAATGATTGCAGGATTTTGGACAAATTCAATGTAATCAAAAATTTAACACATCGCCAACGTTTCGAATCTTTTGTGATTCTTTTTCAAGGCTAAAAAGTCAAATAATTACTCAGGTATAAATGGAACACCTGTAGAGTCAATTTTTCACTCACCTCGTTTTTTTGATAGCGTTTCTTCAATTCAAAAGAATTTTGTATGTTTTCATGTTAAGGGGTATCAAAATCTCAAATTGCGATTAATTTCAATTAAGACGTTTTGATATGAAATGTGTTATCAATACGACAGTGAGGAACACAAAAACTCGCCGACCGATATGTTCAACAAATCACAAAATGCAACATGATAATATTCAATTTTTATGTACAGAATTTTGATTAATACTTATATTAAGTGAAAATGAAAGGTAGCAAAATAAGTTTTGAAAACATCAGACTATATCTAAAACTATAGTTTAATTAATCCTCCTCAGAATTATTCGGAAATTGCACTGAGCATATCTCTCATGTGGACGTCTGTATACAAGGGAACGTCGATCACAATGGTACAGGCAGAATCTAGACTCATCTGTGAGGAGAACTCTTTCCCAATCAGCACCTTCCTATTGGATATGCTCTCTCGCAAAATCCAAACGCGCCCTTCGATGGATTGGGGTATGAGCTGGGCCTCTTGCCGCGGCACGAGGCCTTAAATCATATTCTCTGAGGCGATTTCTTATTGTCTGAGTGCTAATTTGCACCCCATGAGTTGCTCAAGCTGATTTTGAATGAGGCGAGCGGTTGCAAACCGTTGTCGAAGAAACTCTCAATTAACGTTCTTGAATGACAATTGTTACTCATGGTCTACTCTGTCCTGGTCTTCGAACATTCATATCTGTCTCCCTGAATCGCTTCAACATTCTGGACACACTCGTATGGGAAACTCCAAACCTATCTGCAATTCTTGTGTATGTCCACCCTTCTTCTCGCAAAACTACCGCTTGGGCACATTCCTCATGGGTCAAATTGTGTGTTTTGGGTTGCATAGCGATCGAGTGTAGAAAATCAAACGAAAGAAAAACTATTGATCACTAGAATTGATCAAGAACGACTTATTTCGGAATGGAGCCAATACATTCAAAATCTGATAATCTTATCTTTTTTTATTCCTGCTGGGAAAAAACACCTGTATTGAAGGAAAACGTTGAAAGTGGATAACATATTATGCGTGCATAATTCTGATAAAAATAAATATCATTGAGAACACCTTGGGTTGTAGAATGAATTGAGATTTCTCTAATTGACGTCAATTTTTTTGCGCAGCGTATAAAAGCAAAGATGCAGTTAATTTTACCACGTTACGAGAAAGTTTAATTATATGGGAGAAAAACAAATTTCAATATTCACGGGTGAATACTTCAACGTCAAAAGTTGCTCTAAGTTGAATTTCAAATGAAGACATCAAACGAAATAACGTTGAACCACCCTAAAAAAAAAAGTTGATTTCATTTCAACTCTGAAATTTAGGAACGACCTACATACTATTCCGATGAATCCAGATTCATCAATTTTTAATAAATTATGAAATTCATCTTTCATTCCATCCAATCTTTAACGGCAAACATGGTAAACAACAAATCAAATATATACTTCTCCTCATTCATGGCCAAAACTCAATTTTCGAAGTCCCCAATGGATTCCCCGGGAAGACGTTCCGAATATAGGACGTCCGTCAAAAATGTTTGATACCTCTGGGAATTCCGATCCCGTACCAGAATGACGGTGTACGACAACACCTGTTTCAACAACATGCGGCAAAGGGGAATAGATTAAGGGTAGGGGTTTTTGGAGGGAGATACGACTCGATGGGGTTGATATACCCCTCCAGCTGCTCCGTACGAAGCGGAGAAGGATACGGCGAAGACTAGAATTGAAAAGGTCCATACACTCGTAAGTCCAGTTTAGATATGATGAATAATATCTAAAATTAACAATTATAGTTTAACACTTCTTGAAAGTATCACTGATACCTTTATTTATTCTAGAAAACACTGTTTTCTTCGATGAATGAGAGAAAATTTTTCATTCTTATCATAACATCAAAAAATTCAAAGAAACTACAGAAAAATCAATCAAAAAATGAAATGTAATAATTTCGAAGTGAAGTGATGAATCCATGTTTCAATTTTTGTGATGCACTGAAGCAAAAACTTCTCTGGTGTGAGCAAACGTGATGCCCATTCGAAAAACTGCTTTTTCATACTTAAATATTCGTATATGATCAAGTGAATACTCCCTTTAGATTATTTCAGGTATAAGCTTCTTTTTATAAGTTTGCGATTGCTCAAAACGATTTTCCAGATATTTTCAGTGCTCTTCCCAATAACTGTGTTAACCATCATCGGTGTCCGTCCGACCAAGTTTGAAATGGACTAACCATCGCTTATAGAGGGCGCCATCTGGTAGTTAGGCCTAGGACTTATTGATGGATGTATAAAATGGTATCTTCGAAAAAGCACCTCATTTGCATCCAATATGATATTCATGGATTGTCATTAATTAAATCATCAAAATTTTCAATGTATTTCAAACCAGAAGGCATATTCAAAAGAAATACAATTTGTCTGATCTCATATTGACATGTCATTGAAGGTTAATTTTTCTTGGAAGGAAAAATGACTCATGGTAATCAGAAAAAATAGTGAAAACCCCAATATATTTCATCTCAATGCTTCTATTTTATAGTCGCAGAAATATATACAGAAGGAATATTGATCCTCGAGTTACCAGGTATACCGGTATGAGGTGAGCGTCAAGATACAAATGTCTTGATAGGAAACATTTGTTGTGAACGAACTTTTATTTTTTTTCTTTGTTTATTTGCTATGATATCAGTGAAACATATTTAGAATACATCAAGTCATTGAACAGACAACGTCATTTTTTTCATCGTGTTGAATCAGAAGCAATCGTGATGTGAGAAATGAAGAACGTGGAAGACCACCAAAAAACACTTTGAATCAAAAGTAAATGGCAGAAATGTTGAATGTTGAATGAAATGCTACTGAATAAAGAGAAATTTGGCAGATGTAATTAATGTTATCTATCATTAAAAAAAAAGAATGTAAAACATGGTAAATTTTTGCATGTGGCTCATAAGGAATTATTTATTTATCACTAGAGAGAAAACCGATGTCCGATTAGTTGAAATAAAGAGGTTTCCGATACAAATTCGAATCCAAATTCGCCATCTATTTAGGAACAACCTGTAACATTTTTCTCTTGCATATTAGGGTAGTAAAATCTAAAACATGGTTTAAGTAACACTTCCTGAAAATTTCATCTTTTTGGCTGCAGGGAAAAGAAATAGCTGAAAATTCAAGACGAAAAACAGTTTTTTGTGAATAACTCAGAAAATATCCACTTTAGGGCAAGGGTGTGATTCATACACTCACATTATTTTTTAACGTAGATTCAATATCTGCCATAAAAAATGGGGTTCTAATTTGAAAAAATTGATTTTTTACGATTTTGTCATCCCTAACTATGAAAGCAATTTTTTCACCCCCTGTATCATGAACCGCGATTTCGATTTTTAAAGTGGATACATCAATCTTACATCTTGAAAAATTTTCCTTCCAAAAACCTCGAAGTTATTCTTGTTTCAGCGGAGCTCTATTTTCGATTTTTTTTTCGAATTTTCCCGCTCAGAGAGAATTTTCCAACCAAAAGTGAAAAATGTTACATCAAAATAACTTGAAATTTTCTAAGGAATCTATTTCTGCAATAAAAAAATGGTGTTCTAATTCGAAAAACGGAATTTGACGTCATTTTCGGAAAAACCGGAGGTGCTCATGCCTTGAAAATATTTTACATTTCATCAGCATCGTGAAATACTTATAAGTGCTGAATTTCGTGAAAATAAGTTCAGTAGTTTCCCGTATAAATATGGGTGAGGTTCCTCGTGAAAGACCCTGTATAGAATGTATAGCTGTCCGCAAATACTCAAGTTTGAGCACGAGTCCTTCAGCAGGAAGTCAAAGCCAACAGTCTGAGACCTATTTTGGTTCGACATTAGAAACACACAGACGCGTCTAGACGTTTGAACAAAACGTTAGATGCCTATTCCAATAGGGACATGAGCGTAAAAATTAAATATTTCATTTCACTACATATTAAATTTATTATTCCGGACATTTTAGAGAATGAATAAATTTGGCCAATCAATAACTTTAGAATCCTTGTGTTTTTATATAATTTCCCTGTTTTTCCTAGTATCTTGAAATTCTGCAGACGTTTTCTTAACAGTAAAAAATGAAGACGTCATCAGACCTTTCAGTCTTTCTATCATCTAATAAGTTTCGGCAACGCATGAGTACATCCACAATTGGGTATGATAGGCTCCCATAGTATTTTGCCGGTCGAAGAAACTTTATTCGAAAAGTGCGCAGGAGGAATGGAAATAAATGGGCGAATTAATCGAATCAACGAAGCATTTATTCTATCAGGGCCCGAAACTGAGTTTCCTTTCCAAGAGGCCATCAAGTTAATTGTTTTGCAACCCATCGTTGGTCTGTTATAAAAAGAAGTTGATACCGGAAGGAAGTTGGACCCATCGAGAGAGCATCGAGAGTTTCTTTAATTTGTTGAACATTGTATATTCTAATCTATATTGCTTTCAAGAATAATATTAACTGAAGGATATTAAATATCATAGCTTTGCAAATGGAATCTTTTCCTATAGTATGATCAATGAATACAATTTTTCTGTATGCACAAGGGGTAGATTTTAAGTTCGTGGAATGGGTGGAAAAAAATAATAATATCCATTAAACAAGTAACTTATTATAATCATTTACTAACACTAACTGATTTTCAGAGCACTGAAACTTAACTAAACTAAACTTAATGTATTAGATGTTCAAACTGAGCACCACTTACTTCTTGACAATACGCAAGTCGGTTTGTAAATTCTCTAGTAACATTAGCTATTAGGTACTTCTAGTAGAATTCTCTGCATCTTGTGAATTATTCCTGCAGCTAATTCTTGCAAATTATGTGATCTATCAACATAAACCTCAGACTTTAAATAACACCACAGGAAATAGTCTAGTGGATTAAGGTCGAGACTTCGTGCAGGCCGTTCATAAGTACCCCTTCTTCCAATCCATCTGTGATGAAATGCCCTATCTGAATAATCTCGAACAAGGCGAACGTAATAAGGTGGTACTCTACCCTGCTAAAACCAGGTATTATTTGGTAATATGAAAGTGATTTAAACGTCTGTGAAAGTTAATTTAGAATCCCTGGAAGGCCCGGGTTCGTCACGGGTGTCGGCTGGGTCCTTTAGCCGGTATTGCGTATCCGCCGTCTGGGTGCCGAGATGAGCAAGCTCAATCGTCCCTAGGTGGTGGACCGTTTTACCTCGGTGGACTCCTGCTGTCCATCTCGCGGAGCTGACGTTGATGTACGAGATGAGCAAGCTCAATCGTGCTTAGACTGAAGTTTTTCCGTGGCGTGGGCTGTTGCGCGGCAGGCACTGGATTTGCCCGGTCTTTGGGGTGCGGGATTCGTCACGGGTGTCGGCTGGGTCCTGAAGCCGGTTTTGCGAACCCGACATCTGGGTGCCGAGATGAGCAAGCTCAATCGTCCCTAGGTGGTGGGCCGTTTTACCTCGGTGGACTCCTGCTGTCCATTTCTCGGAGCTGACGTTGATGTGCGAGATGAGCAAGCTCAATCGTGCTTAGACCGAAGTTCCGTGGTGTGGGCTGCTGTGCGGCAGGCACTTGGTTCGACCTCGGCCCTAAAGTTAAGGCATTTCGGAGGAAGGGACCCTCGTTACGGTTGGATAACGCATTACCTCGGTAGCTGCAGTCTCGAGTCTCATCCGAGGATGCATTTTTTCTGGAATTTTAAATGTCAAATTTCGTCTGAAATGCCCTAACCTCAATTCTATAACTATTTGGAAATCGTTCAGTTACCTCCAATGCTGGAATCACATGTGTCCCTAACTGCTTTAAATACCTATCTCCGTGTATAGTTTTTTGTAGGAAAAGAGTCCCAGGATTCTGTTGTCATAAATGCCAGTCCAAACGGTTAATTTGTTATGTATGAGCCTCTTGAACCCAATGAGGATTAGTTTGTGAAAGTATCCAAAATTGCTGACAAATAAGGTACTGCAATACTTGATGACCAGGATGTAAATATTTTAGGCGGAAATGACGAATAATGAGATTAGTCAAAAGATGTTGGCAGGAAAGTAACGCAGAGTGTTTGATCTCAAATGAGAGGCCTGAAAGAGATATTCGACCGCCCACCCTGAGAATATCATCTGAATCAAGAAAAGTATTCAGTTTTCTAAAAGGAAGGATTTCGAGCATTGAAGCAGAACATGAGAACATATGACAAAATCCTCTGAATCTTAGGAAGAGATGAAAACTTTGATACTAAGTCATCAGTCAATGACTTCTGCATAGATGTTGTCAAAACAATTTCTCGTTCTTCTTCCGGACAAAAAGAAGAATTCCGAGGAGTGAATGGCGTGCTCAGAAGTTTATTTGACCTTAACCAAACTGGCCCGGACCACCACATGGTGCAGTTTACCAATTTGGATGGAGTTAAGCCGCGTGAGCCAAAATCAGCTGGGTTATCAGTTGATTTTACATACATACCAGGTTTCGGGAGGAACAAGATTTTGGATTTTAGTTGTTCTATTGCTCACAAAAGAATTCCACTTCTGAGGTGATGATTTGATCCAAGACAAAAGCAACTGTTGAATCTTACCAAGCGAATAACCCAGAAAATACTGTAGAGGAATAGGTGGCTATAACGGGGAAATCAATTTGGCCAACAATAGAGCAGCACATAACTCGAGTCATGGAAGGGATATACGCTTAATGGGAGCAACTTTAGATTTTGCGCAAATGAGATAAGTTTCAATCTGTCCTGAGAAATAAATGAAACGAAAATAGAAGACAGCCGCATACCCTCTCTCACTGCTATCACCGAATCCATATACGTCACACCTGCTATAGGATTTTCCAAAAATGTAACGTGGAATCTGTAGATCTCGTAGATGGGGAAGTTCAAGCTTGCATTGATTCCAACAATTTATGACGTCGGAAGTGTGAATCTGATCTCATTCCAACCCCTGAATCCAAAGAACTTGGATGACATGCTTCATCAAGAAAGTGAAAGGGGTTAAAAAACCTAGAGGGTCATAAATTCTTGCAAGTTGTGATAAAATGGTACGCTTTGTGCAAATTGAATCTATTCCAGATAGAGCAACAGAGAAGGTATCACTATTGGGACTCCAGCATAGTCCAAGAATCTTCATGATTTCTCCATCTGTAAACGAAAAGGATTGGGTCAACTGGTGTTCTATTGGAATTCCTTTGAGAAGTTTAGGTTCATTACTCGCCCATTTTCACAGTTCGAAATCACTTCTATTCAAAAGAGAAATGAGATCATTCTCCAGAATTTCAGCCTTTTCAAGATTATCGGAACCCGTAACAACATCATCAATGTGCACATCCTCGAGAAGAACCCCTGAAGCTAAAGGAAAAATATGTTCTTCATCCGAAGCTAACCTGCGCAAAGTTCTAAGTGCCAGAAAAGGAGCAGAAGACAACCCGTAAGTTACGGTGTTTAACTCATAACATCTTATTGGATCTGAGGGTGATAATCTCCACAGAATTCGCTGATATTTACAATGACTCGAATGGATCAGTATTTGACGATACATCTGTCGTATATCGGCGGTAAACACATATTTATGATAACGAAATCTTAGAAGAATAGTAGTGATATCCTTTGCAGTTTTTGACCTATAAGAAGGCAGCCATTCAAGGAAGAATGACCAGCAACTTTCAGATGCTCAAAACTACTGAACCATCCGAAGGCATTGGCCGAATAACGAACTTGACCGAGATATTTGGACAATTAACCCATTCTGAAAATATGAAAACTCTAGCTCATCTCGTTTGGATGCTAGAGAGGATACGGCCGGCCAGACAGAGTCAACTTTCTTCACGGGTTCTTCATCGGGGAGTCGAACCCAATCGATTGAGACAATTTTCGGCTCGATATTCGAACATTACAGAAATTTGGGCAAAATTATAAGCACTCTACTATTCGGGTGAACAAGAGCGCGAAAAAGGGGATAATCATGTAAAACGTTAGAAAACTGTGGGGAGGAAAGGTTCCTAATAAACAGGGTACCTAACGAATTTCCTCTATTTGCCATCTAATGGAGTAATTATGCGACCATTTTAACAAAGTGTTGATCGACCGGAAAAACAGTCCGAGTTCTCCCATTCCATGAAAAAAACAATCACATTACAAAGTTCCATTAAAACGAACTACTTATCTCAGAAAAATCTAGCGTGCCACTTATCTTACATCAATTTGAATAATATAGAGCTGGCCCTGACAAGAAGCTCTCGTGGTTGAACAATGAAACAGGTCGTTGTGGAACAATTGAGGCAAATTGAAACAGACGACAATAGAATGAAATTCGCGGTGTGAAAAGGCTAATGTTCGGACCTATTCTACGACGGAACATTGAAGAGACATGTGGAATTATTATTTGGGTGAAACTACCATCTCTTTTTGCTCTTCAGCCGTTTCCATGACAGAAGAGCAGAAAATATTAGGAAATTTTTCAATTTTCATTCAGTGTTTTTCAATACTGAATCAACTAACAAGAAATCTACACGAAGAACAGCCACTATAAAAAAATTCTCAATTCCCACAATATACAGGGTGGCCGGACGATTGACGCCCATAAAAAAAAACAGGTCCCTCATGTCATGGGGTATTCGAATCACCCCCATGTGTGTTATCCGATTCTTTACGGACCGAGTTATGAATTTCTTTATGAAATTTGAGAATTTTCAACTTGAACATATTCCAAAATTTAAAAAAAAAGTACAAGATTTTTCTAATATTTTTTTTATTGTAAATAGATTGACATGAGTTGTACTTTTATACATAAAATAACCAGCATCGTAACTTTGATAAAAATTATGGGAATGTTGGTCTCAAGCGAGAAAGTTACGTATTTGGATCATGATCTTAATTTTCAGATTTAAATTAAAAATGTGAACAGTTTACTTCATGGTTTCTTAGAAGGCTTAGAAACTGCGCCTAACACGCAGCTTTTAGAATCATTAATAAAAAATGGTACTCAAGAGTCTACTTTTGCTAGAATTAGCTATCAAAGTCAGCGAGGTGGAAAAAATCAAAGAACTAGACGTTTACTCAAAAATTTATTTTGCCATTTTCAGATTTTTATGATCCAGCTATGATGAAAAATGCTAAAAATTAATGAAAATTAGCTTTAAAGAAAAGTTTTAGATAAGAAAAGAAGACATGGCAATAAAGCCCACATCATGTAGATAAAAAGAAATTTATTTATAAAAGTTACAATAGCTTTTCAAAGTGGCTACCTCCATTCTCAATACACATTTTACATCTTCGCGAAGAATTTTCTTTCTGTCGCATAAAACCTGCCATGTTTTCTCTTAGGATACGTTTGGCTTGTCTTATCTTCAGTCGCAGTTCGTCTTAATTAGAACATTCTCAGGCGTAAACGATATGTTTGAAATAACCCCAAACGAAAAAATCGATGGGATTAAGGTCAGGTGAGCGTGGGGGCCACTTGATAGGTCCGCTTCGTCCGATCCATCTGTTAGGGTATCGTTCATTCAAGTGATTACGGACTTGCGTTGCATAGTGACACGGGCGCCGTCGTTTTGAAATATCATAGTTCGACGAAGCCGAAGACAAACATCTTCCAGGAGCGAAGGAAGTTCATGCTCGAGTAAATTTTTGTATGTTTCTCCATCAAGTCTGGACGGCAATTCAAATGGACCAATTAGTTCGCCATTGAGGACACCAGACCATATGTTAACTCTAAAACGATGATTTGCATTTACACGCTTATAAAATTCAATCAACCCAGAAATTGAAATAAAGTGACCTTTCTTTTACAACGTCGTAATTTGGCTAGTTGGATTATTGAACAACGAACGTCAGATCCATTGTTTTCAAGCAAAATTTTGTTTAGTGGCGAAGCTCGTTTCACAATGGATGGATTCGTCAATAAGCATAATTGTCATATCTGTAGTGATGAAAATCTTCGTGTTATTCATAAAAAACTTATACACCCACAAAAAGTTACACTTTTTATGGACACAGTTGAGTCCAATTGATGTCTGCCAGTGGCGGCTTTTCAGGTGAAGGGAGTGAAGTGGCTCTTCACCTAAAAATTCCTAGGGTCAGGGTCGCCTAAAATGTTCATTTAGGATGATAATTATTATTCAGTATTTATACAATAATTTAATCGTTTCATTAGCTACATGTCAGAACTCAGGAAACGTTTATAGGCGGTTTGCATATTTGTATGTGGCGACCTCGGTGGTGGAATTCGACATTTTTGTTGTGAAAGAATTCAAATTCGCTGTAATTTCCCTGTGTTTTACATATTGATTTGGGGCATAATTTCTGATTCTTTTGTGGTGGAAGCGTACTTAAGAGTTTATGCAATTGTTGATTTACAAACCTCAATGTCGAAAATGAATGCTGAAGGCCTAGGAGGATAGTCTTCTTCACGAAATTCACGTATTCAGTGTTGTGTAGTTGGTTGCAACAATGCTTATTATAACACAGACAATTCTATTAAGTTTTATTCTTTTTCAAATAAATGGTTTGAGAAAGAACAGAAGCATATATGGATTAATAGAGTTAGAAGAGTTTGGTAAGGATATCTGATTGATTGGAGATGTTATCATAATTTCATTCATTCAAAACTTTAGTAATGATGGTACTTCCCAGCAATGGCAACCGACAAAATTCCAGAAGATATGTAGTGCTCATTTCGTAGGAAATGCCGAAAGTAATATACCTGATTGCCCGTCTTATAACCCAACGATTTTTCCAAAGGTTAGTTCAGTTTCAGTTATCTATGTCCGATCTCATTTTACTTAATGCAGATGTAAGTAGAACAAAGTGGATAATTCCACTATGAGAGTGGAGAGATTTGAAAGAAAAACAGCAAGATCAAGAAGAAAGGATGAGTCAAAGGAAGGATCTATTGTTGAATCTTTAATTGAAATAGGTAATAATAATCATTCAGAGCAAGTGGAAAGAGGCCAGAAGGAATTTTCATGTCTAACTGATCCATAAGATTCAGATGATGATATATTTTTATTTGAGAGTAATTTCATGGGAAATAGTGCGGAAGAAATGTCTGCCGTGGCAATTCAATGTAATATTGCCAATAAGACCAAATTATTTTGTAAAAACGACAAATGTGTTGGCATCGATGAACCTATTAAATGTATGGGCTTCCATGGTATTAAATCTCTAAAATGTGATGAAGAGTTGAAGTGTATTGCTGGTATTGTCTTCGATAGATTCAATTTTAGCTTACAGCGGCCATGGAAATTGTAAACTCAATGTTGAAAATAGATTGTTAATTTTTTTGATGAAAATTATACTTGGCTTATCATTTGTGTCACTAGAAGTTTTATTTCAACTATATTCATCGAGTTGCCAAACAATTTTTTTCTTCTCTTTTGGAAAAACAAGTTCAAAAAACAAAAATTTTCATATTTTGGCATAGACGAGAAGTGTGCTTACGGTTATTTCAACATTGTAAGGTAGCAAATTTATTGAAGTTTGTCTCGTTACTTTGGAAGTAATGAAACCAGTCCGCTCGATAATGTTGTAAACATAACCAGCTTTCTTCAAAGCTAGTCCTTTTTCTTCATTTCCTTTGGAGAAATGACCAAAATTTATTTTCAAAAATCCAAATGATCTCTCAATATCCATCCATCTTCTGGTTAAACCCACAAAGATACTTTCCAAAACAACTGAAAAGTTCTAGGAAATCTAATGTTATTACTGATCTATTGACAATTCTTTCACAACAAATATGCTGAAAGTCGCCAGCAGATGTCTCTTTTCAGATTCACGC
The DNA here is from genome assembly GCA_030674115.1 of Micraspis discolor. Taxonomy (NCBI): domain Eukaryota; kingdom Metazoa; phylum Arthropoda; class Insecta; order Coleoptera; family Coccinellidae; genus Micraspis; species Micraspis discolor. Next base: position 174,777 of record JARTUT010002201.1, read on the forward strand.
AAACCGCCTATTATCGAGAACATTTATTACATTACACGAAACCCATTATAAATACATATCTTGTCGCTTGCCGCGTCGAGTGAACAGGTTTATCACGGAACTTGCACCTCGCTCGCTCAAGCAGACTGCGTTGCTATGGTAACGGGTGACGTCACCGGGGCTTTCTATTACGGTTTCTAGCTGTAGTGAAGAGCTTCAGTAACCCTCTGCACCTGTTACGTTCGTCGGTGTTTTTTGAATTCATTGAAACTTCTGAACAGTCTGATGGAAAATCTATTCAGTTGCGAAAGGATTTTCAAGTGACTTCAATGATTTTGAATTTACATTTTAAGCCTTGTTATTTAATGATCTTTTTTGTTTCACCGATATATTGTTTGATGTTCTTCAAAAAAAATCCCTTGATATTACTTATTGCCTATCTCAGATGAGAAAAAACACGTGAAATATTACAAAATAAAAGAGATGATCAGTATTTTAAGAGAATGTTTGAAAAAGCTAACAAAATGACTGAAATAAACAACTCACGAAAATACGCTGCACTTACAAAAGATGCAATATCTCTAAAATATAAAGTGCTGTTTTACGAAATATTGGACCATATTTTAATGGAAATGGACATACGATTTCAAGACTGTGACAAGCTGCAGTTTCTTTCTCTTGGTGATCCTACAAAGTTTGAACAATATAATTTATGTTTTCCCTCTAGTGCTTTTGAGACTTTATTTCAATTTTATGGAAAAATATTCACAAAAAGTCAGCGCCTTAAAAACGAACTCTTGCTGTTGTATGCCGATGAAAGCTACCAAAAGGTATCCATGCAACACCTACTTCAAAACCTCAGTGAAATCAAGGACATATTTGCTGAAGCTTATAAACTGTTTTCCCTCATCTTAACCATTCCGTCGACAAGTGGGTCAGTAGAAAGGAGTTTTTCTTGCCTCAAGAGAATAAAAACTTATTTAAGAAACTCTGTATCTCAACAAAGGCTTTCCTCTTTGGCCAATATTTCCATTCAAAAAGAACTTTTAATTCAACTAACAAACAAACAACCATTACGGACAAATTTGCTGGTTTAAAGGACCGAAGGTTGGACCTGATATACAAAAAATAGGTGAGTTTACATAAAAAAGATGTTATTCTAGATTTTTCTGCTTGTTTAGCTCTTTACCTCTTTTTTCACCCATGAGCCGCCACTGGTGTCTGCTCCTATTTTCAGCAAAATGGTGCTACATGTCACACAACTCGAGAAAAAATTACGTTTTTGCGATCAAAATTTCCTCAACGTGTAACTTCACGGAATACAATTGGCCATCAAGATCATGAGATCTAAGACCATCAGATTTTTTTTGTGGGATTTTCTGAAAAGTCGAGTGTATGCTAATAAGCCACAAACAATTAATAATCTGAAGAACAACATTCAAGTTGCAATTCGTGAAATAACACCAGCAACATGTCGGAAAGTCATTGAAAATTTCTATATTCTGATTGATGCCTGCACACGCAGTCGTAGTGAACATTTGAATGATATTCTATTACATTTATAATTGTAATGGATGATACTTTTAATAAAAAAACAGCTTGAAAAAATTGCAAATAGTTTGTGTTTCATTTCAAAGAAACCTGTAGGCGCGTTTTTTGAATGACCCGTTACATGATATAAATGAGCGCAGAGACTAGAACGAAGTTCAAAAGACCCACATTGAGAAAGTCTCTGATTAAAATGACCAATGGAGAATGCATGGGAGAAGAAGAGATGAGGAAACTGCATTACAATTGCTAACATGCCTTCACACTAAATCGATGCAAAAGCTGAAACCTTTCTGAATCACTCGCCAACGCATCAGGTCCATCCTATATAAGAATAAACCCCTTTATTCACACTGCAAAGAGTCGCATCTGAAACTTAGAGCTGGTCGATTGTCACGTATTAAGAAGGTCCACTCAGGTCATGAAAGATTTTCATGTTGCCATACTGAGCAAATAGTCTCTATTCCCCTCTAATTGTGAATAAAATTTTTTTCTCCAATTTGCATTCAAAACATTGTATCAAATTTTATATTTTGAATTGAAAGTGTCTTATCGGATATATTAGCAAGAAGTGAAAGAAAAACTTTAGTTGATTCTGCTATTTCATCTCAGAGACCGCAGATGGAAAGAAATTCAGGTGAAAGTCAAGACAACGCTTTTCCATTCTCTGCTTGACAATTTGAAGGTAACATGTTCTAGAAGACACACGTTGCCATATCTGTATCGAAAATAAATACATGAATTGAAGAGAATTTGTGAGAGTCACTATTGGATTTTTAATATTTTTTATTATTTATTACTTTTCATCGCACTAAATATGTCTCGTAAGTGTGGAAGTTGTAGTAGAGACAGGAATTTTAATCCGAATTCATCGTTCCATAGGTAATAGTATTGTTAGAACCGAAGTATTTAGTTATTTATATGTTCAGTAGCGTAGAAAGTTTTAATAGGGAAGTTTTCAATGAGATCATTATAAGATAAAATGAGGTTTTTGAACTAAGGTTCCCAGATGATAATGAAAAAAGAAGAATTTGGGCTTCGCTATTGGGATGGTCAAGTATTTAATAGAATGAATTGATGACTCATTTATTTTGTGAAAATCCATCTTGAATATTGAAAGAAAACAATTATTTTTGTCTAATTTTCACTTTATTGATATTATTACACGACCGGTTTCGGTTGTTAAACCATCTTCTGGTGTTAGGTACAGACTAAAATATTTCGTGGGTTTTAAATCTATGGGATATTCAAAAGTGGTGAATGGTTTATTTCTATTTGGGTGTTAAGTGGGGACACATTGGGAATATTGAAGAGATTTGTTATCTCCATCGCTTCCAGCAAATTGAATGCAACAAAGCGATTAACTTTCTGGATTTGACCATAAGTAGAGATAGAAACACATTAGACTTTAACATCTACCGAAAAGACACAAACTCAGAAGCCATAATACCATATGATTCCTTCAGTCCTGATAATCATAAACTAGCAGCTCTGAAATCTATGATCAACAGAGCATTCACCATACCTTTATCGAACGCTAACTTACAATCTGAAATTGATAAAATCAAAGAAATTGCAACTAATAATAATTTTCCGAGAATCCTAGTAAACAAACTAATTGAAAACAAAAGAAAGCTGAAAACCATTAATATGCTTTACACTACCACAGAAAAACCTACTAATAAATTCGTACATATCACTTATTTCGGAGAATTATCAATCCAAATCCAAAATTATTTTTCTAAACTTGATTTCAAAACAACATTTTCAGGACGTCCAAACCTAGGTAAAATATTATATAATTCAAAATCCAAACTAAAACCCGAGAAAACTTCAGGTGTTTATAAAATCTGTTGTAAAAATTGCAACGCTGCATATGTAGGTCAAACCGGTAGAAATTTTGAGACCAGATTAAAAGAACATCAGAAATCAGGTAAACAGTCCGCAGTTTATGATCATATCGTGACTGAAGAACATCACATGGATATCGTAAATTTTAAAATCCTTCACAAATGCGAGAAAGGCCTGAAATTAAATTTGCTGGAAGCGATGGAGATAACAAATCTCTTCAATATTCCCAATGTGTCCCCACTTAACACCCAAATAGAAATAAACCATTCACCACTTTTGAATATCCCATAGATTTAAAACCCACGAAATATTTTAGTCTGTACCTAACACCAGAAGATGGTTTAACAACCGAAACCGGTCGTGTAATAATATCAATAAAGTGAAAATTAGACAAAAATAATTGTTTTCTTTCAATATTCAAGATGGATTTTCACAAAATAAATGAGTCATCAATTCATTCTATTAGATCAGCCAGTCGAGCAACACTAATGACAATGTACTACAGACTTCAAGTAAAATATAACAACACATCATTAAAACTGTGGTTCAACAAAGAGTGTGTGAAACGTAAAATAGTTCCGAACTACATCAAATTCCAGTTTAGTGTCCTCAACTCCACAACTAACAAGATTCGCCCAAGGATAGAAAAACTCTGGCTTACGGAAGAAATCAAGAAACATTACCATGTGAGAGATAATATAAAATTATATTTGAAATGTGTTCAAGATGAACTTAGACATACATTACACAACATAGAGTTCGATTGCTTAGAAAATAAGATTAAAGAAATGATCAGCGAATTTGCAAGAACCAAATATAATTCACTCTGTTTCATATTTTGGCATAGACGAGAAGTGTGCTTAAGGTTATTTCAACATTGTAAGGTAGCAAATTTATTGAAGTTTGTCTCGTTACTTTGGAAGTAATGAAACCAGTCCGCTCGATAATGTTGTAAACATAACCAGCTTTCTTCAAAGCTAGTCCTTTTTCTTCATTTCCTTTGGAGAAATGACCAAAATTTATTTTCAAAAATCCAAATGATCTCTCAATATCCATCCATCTTCTGGTTAAACTCACAAAGATACTTTCCAAAACAACTGAAAAGTTCTAGGAAATCTAATGTTATTACTGATCTATTGACAATTCTTTCACAACAAATATGCTGAAAGTCACCACCAGATGTCTCTTTTCAGATTTACGCAAACCGCCTATTATCGAGAACATTTATTACATTACACGAAACCCATTATAAATACATATCTTGTCGCTTGCCGCGTCGAGTGAAGAGGTTTATCACGGAACTTGCACCTCGCTCGCTCAAGCAGACTGCGTTGCTATGGTAACGGGTGACGTCACCGGGGCTTTCTATTACGGTTTCTAGCTGTAGTGAAGAGCTTCAGTAACCCTCTGCACCTGTTACGTTCGTCGGTGTTTTTTGAATTCATTGAAACTTCTGAACAGTCTGATGGAAAATCTATTCAGTTGCGAAAGGATTTTCAAGTGACTTCAATGATTTTGAATTCACATTTTAAGCCTTGGTATTTAATGATCTTTTTTGTTTCACCGATATATTGTTTGATGTTCTTCAAAAAAAATCCCTTGATATTACTTATTGCCTATCTCAGATGAAAAAAAACACATGAAATATTACAAAATAAAAGAGATGATCAGTATTTTAAGAGAATGTTTGAAAAAGCTAACGAAATGACTGAAATAAACAACTCACGAAAATACGCTGCACTTACAAAAGATGCAATATCTCTAAAATATAAAGTGCTGTTTTACGAAATATTGGACCATATTTTAATGGAAATGGACATACGATTTCAAGACTGTGACAAGCTGCGGTTTCTTTCTCTTGGTGATCCTACAAAGTTTGAACAATATAATTTATGTTTTCCCTCTAGTGCTTTTGAGACTTTATTTCAATTTTATGGAAAAATATTCACAAAAAGTCAGCGCCTTAAAAACGAACTCTTGCTGTGGTATGCCGATGAAAGCTACCAAAATGTATCCATGCAACACCTACTTCAAAACCGCAGTGAAATCAAGGACATATTTGCTGAAGCTTATAAACTGTTTTCCCTCATCTTAACCATTCCGTCGACAAGTGCGTCAGTAGAAAGGAGTTTTTTTGCCTCAAGTGAATAAAAACTTATTTAAGAAACTCTGTATCTCAACAAAGGCTTTCCTCTTTGGCCAATATTTCCATTCAAAAAGAACTTTTAATTCAACTAACAAACAAACAACCATTACGGACAAATTTGCTGGTTTAAAGGACCGAAGGTTGGACCTGATATACAAAAAATAGGTGAGTTTACATAAAAAGATGTTATTTTAGATTTTTCTGCTTGTTCAGCTCTTCACCTCTTTTTCACCCATGAGCCGCCACTGGTGTCTGCTCCTATTTTCAGTAAAATGGTGCTACATGTCACACAACTCGAGAAAAAATTACGTTTTTACGATCAAAATTTCCTCAACGTGTAACTTCACGGAATACAATTGGCCATCAAGATCATGAGATCTAAGACCATTAGATTTTTTTTTGTGGGATTTTCTGAAAAGTCGAGTGTATGCTAACAAGCCACAAACAATTAATAATCTGAAGAACAACATTCAAGTTGCAATTCGTGAAATAACACCAGCAACATGTCGGAAAGTCATTGAAAATTTCTATATTCTGATTGATGCCTGCACACGCAGTCGTAGTGAACATTTGAATGATATTCTATTACATTTATAATTGTAATGGATGATACTTTTGATAAAAAAACAGCTTGAAAAAATTGCAAATAGTTTGTGTTTCATTTCAAAGAAACCTGTAGGCGCGTGGAAAAAGATTTTATGCGGTGTTGCCGGGTGAGATTTCACAAGAGACTTACAATGGGGTTAAGACTTTCGATGAAAGAGCCAAAACTTATCGACATTTTACAAAGGAATACTTTGTCTATCTTATATAGTCTAAGGGTCCATAGCATCATGAACACCATCTCAACATATAACATGATGCTGAAGTAGTATCTAGCAGACATTATTTTGCAGTCAAGTATCGGGAATCAACAATCACTTCTTCAAGGTCAACTCCGGAGTCCCACAGTAAAGTATTTTGGGACCACTTTTAGATATCAACTACACTTCGGATGTACCAGAAAATTAAAACACCAGCAAAGCATCTTTTGCAGACGATGTAGCCATACTTGCATCTGATGAAAACGCTGAAAGAGCTTCCAAACAATTACAGAAACACCTGGATGACCTTGGGCAGCAGCATCGAAAATGGAGGCTCAATATCAATGAGGCTAAGTCAGTTCAAATTAAATTCACTACTAGGAGAAGTATAAATCCCCCCGTCAAGTTGCAGTCGATAGCAAGGTTAAGTATCTTGGCATACTGTTTGACCAGTGCCTCAACTGGAGACAACACATTAATGCCAAAAACAAAGAAATAAACCTGAAATTCTGAAAAATGTATTGGTTTATAGGGGCGGAACTCCAAATTGAACCTTCAAAATAAATTGCTAATTTTCAGAGCGATCAAAATAGGGACGTATGACATCCAATTCTGGGGTTGCACTAAGTCATCGAATATTCAAATCAGCCAAAGAGAATAATCAAAAGTACTACATGCATTAGACCGTTGTTAGTTTTACCCTACCGATATCTCGTAGTTGCGATAGTATTCCTGCTCAGTACGTGAGGACTTTAGGTTCTGACATTTGGTTCACGCACTCACTCGGGTGGACGGTGGTGCGAGGTTACCATCCATGGGATTATGTCTGAACGCGTCTATTCTGTCTAGTCAAAGATGGCAACGATATTTTTTGAGCTTCTAGAGTCGAAAGGCTCAAACAATGTGACTTTACTAGGCGTCAGATAACTATCTGATGCTGCACGAGCCATTCTTGCCGTCTGGGGCCAATGTGGGCGGCGGGATTCATTCTGCTTCATCCTCCTTGGCCTTTTGGAGGTTGATCATGGGTCATTAATTGCGATGTTGAAGCCAGGGGCGCAACAATAGGGAGGCAAGGCTGGCAAAATGCCACGGGCTTCAGACCTAACAGGACCCCCCGGCCTGGAAAACTGGGAGTTCAGGAATTTTATATTGTATTCAAGTAATATATTTTGCTTAAAAAGTAGATTTTTCGCCCAAGATCCAAACTGAGACAATCAAGAATCATAATATAATTTTAAGTTAATAGCTCAGTTTAAAAATTGGTGACGACAATAGGTTTGGCATGATTGCTCTTCCTTATACGGTTTTGACCAATATTGTATCCTTGTTCGCCAATGGGTCGATCAGTATTACCATTAAATCTTTGGGTCCAGAAAAATCAATGTTGAAAATACAAAATTATCCAAATTATGGTTGTGTCCAGAATCCATAAAAGTAATTCAAGGCTATCCGAATTTAATCGTTCAAAAACCTAATGCCTTTACAGCTGAATTAATAAGCCCAACTAAATTTCCAATTGTACCTAACAAACTCTGCTGCAATTTACTATATTATATCTGTCTGAACACTAAAGATCTTCGAAGAGTAATGAATTTATATCTTGTGAAATTTAAATCTATCTGAAAAGCAGATTACAGAAGTTCTTAAAAACTGATAAAAGAAAACAAAACACTACGCCGTATTAATTTTGAATAAGACGAACCGCTGACAACAATGACATCTATCTCTGCATTGACGAACTCTCCAATCACAGATTACAATATCCAATTCGAAAATCGAAAATGAAATCTATAATAATCAATAAGAAAATTGAGATGAAAACTATAATGAATTATGAGAATTGATTTTGAAAATTGAAAACAAAAACTGTAACGACATGAACTAGAATTTATGAAATATAGCATAACCGTGAAATGTAATATTGAATTTTGAAATTGAACAAATTGATGAAATAAATCAAGGAACAATATTTTTTATATAATTATTAAAAACAAACTGTTACAAAATCCATTTACACTTTTTATTTATATTTGAAAGTTTTGGTCTTTATTCACTTGACGTATTTTTTTTCTTGAGACCAATTTTTCCTAAACTTACAATGAAGTTACAAAGCTGATTATATTATATATCGAAATACAACTCATGGATATTTCACTGCAAAAGAAAAAAGTCTGAATAATTTTATACTTTTTTCTTCAGAATTTTTTTACGTGATTCAGGAAATAAGTTCTGAAATTTTCTGAAAATAATTAAAACTCGAGAACCGTGAATAATCGAGGAACATGCATGGGATATTTCGGATACTCCATGACACGAGATATATGTTTTGTTTAACGGCAATCTCCCGGCCACCCTGTATAATAAGGCAAATTTGAATGTACAATAACAGTTGAATGAATGAGAAATTTTTACAGACTACTTGGATACCTGAATTCTGCCCTAACTTACGCATATATGAATTTATATTCATGAATATACAGGGTTTTCCTTTTAAGTTGGCCTATTAGACGTTTTAGGAGAACTAGTGAATATTTCGTTATGAAATTTTAGGTGGAGCGTTGAGGGTAAAGGAACTTTTCGTCTAAAATATTTTCAAGTCGACAGTATTGCCACGTCTACCTCAAACGCACATCTACTTTCTTATTTCAAATGGAACTACCTAAATTTTTATATATTTATTGATTCAGAGCCAAATTCGCAGTATAACCTACTAAAAAAAATTTCTCTGCCATGCACTGTTGCCAAGTTATGTACAAATTATTGAAATTTTTGACAACCGCATAGCCAGTTTGGAAATGAAATATCTCGATTATTGTTAATGCGAACAGAACCAAATTTGGCAGTCTAATAGACAAGAATCCTATCATTTATGTGGTATATTCGATGTCTCGATGCATCTTAAGGCTTCTCGGAGATTTTGCTCCGAAAATGTGACATTTAAAATTGAAATATTTCGAGATTTTCAAATGGCAACGCCATATTTTTTTTACACCATCCGATTCAAAATAAAAAATGATTGGCAGTCTCTTTTTACAGCAATCAATTATTTTGGATAGATTTCGAATGAGGAGGAAAAAACTCAAATATTTCAGTATTCGAATCCAAGATCTGTGGTCACGTTTACGTTGAGAGGGCTCTGTGATTATGAGGTAAATTATTAGAATAGATTCTATGATTGAAATCATAAAAAGTGTTCGATGATCATGGATATCATAGAAAATTTTGTTAATCGTTAATCAAACCTCGATCGAGGAGGTTTATTTTGTAGAATAATTGTTTCATTGTTCTGTTACAAAATTTTGAAATGATGTCTTATACTAATGAACAAATTTTGGACCTTTACACAATTCACGGAAAATGTCAAAAAATTATCGAAAGGACCTGTAGGACCTTCAACAATCGTTACCCCCATGTACCAAGAATGACTGGAAAGAAATTCCGAAAGCTGTGGAGAAATTTTTTGTCTTTCGGTGAATCTGATCCGAAAAGAAGGCGATCAAAATACGTTGTGGAAAATGAAATTAATGTAATAAACGTTTTGGGGTACTTTCACGCCTATCCACGCCTTCCATTCCCGGTGCAAGTGAGGCACTAGGGATTAAATCAACATCTGTGCACAGAATTTTGAGGGAGCACAAATTCCATGCGTTTAAATTCATCAAAGTTCAATGTCTTCAACTTGCTGACGCAGCTATAAGAATAACGTTTTGCGAGAACATTTTAATTAAAATTCAGGAGCATCCACATTTTCTGAAAAAAATAATTTGGAGTCATGAGGCCAAGTTTGGTCAAGAAGGTGGACTTAACAGCCAAAATGATCATCACTGGTCTGACATAAATCAATGGCAAAATTTGAAAGGGGAATCAAGATAAATTCAGCTTGAATGTTTTTGCTATCATGAAAGATAATAAACTCGAATTCGAGTTATATGATGGCATTCTTAATAGTGAAAGATATGTAGAAATCCTTAATTCTACATTGAGAAATTTTGGACGAAATTCCCATTTCCGAGGCAATGAGGTGCTGGTTCCAATTGGATGGTGCCCCCTCATTGCACAAGAACAGTATCCATATTTTAGAAGAATTATTTGAGGATAGATGGATCCGTCGTTTGGGACCATGGCATTGGCCTGCACGATCCCGGACCTTACGCCTTTAGATTTTTTCTTATGGGGTTATGTAAAATCTGAGGTATACAAGGTACGAATCGCAAATAAGTCTGTTTTACGAAACAGAATAATAGAAGTTCTCGAGGCATATCCCCAAAATTACTTTGGAAGGCAACGATGTCCGTAGAACAGAGGATTTTAAAATGCTTAGAGGTGAACAGGAGCCATTTTGAGCATTTAATTTAACCAAGAGTTGTTTTATTAAACTTTTTTGAAATCTTTTGAATTGTTTTTCAAAGAAAGCAATTTTCATTTGTTCAGATCATTTTGACCCTGAAGATATAGTGACCTGAGTAAATGGAAAAAGATTTTATGCGGTGTTGCCGGGTGAGATTTCACAAGAGACTTACAATGGGGTTAAGACTTTCGATGAAGGAGCCAAAACTTATCGACATTTTACAAAGGAATACTTTGTCTATCTTATATAGTCTAAGGGTCCATAGCATTGAACACCATCTCAAATAACATGATGCTGAAGTAGTATCTAGCAGACATTATTTTGCAGTCAAGTATCGGGGTCAACTCCGGAGTCCCACAGTAAAATATTTTGGGACCACTTTTAGATATCAACTACACTTCGGATCAGAAAATTAAAACACCAGCAAAGCATCTTTTGCATGTAGCCATACTTGCATCTGATGAAAACGCTGAAAGAGCTTCCAAACAATTACAGAAACACCTGGATGACCTTGGGCAGCAGCATCGAAAATGGAGGCTCAATATCAATGAGGCTAAGTCAAATTCATAAGTATTTGCAGTCGATAGCAAGGTTAAGTATCTTGGCATTGTTTGACCAGTGCCTCAACTGGAGACAACACATTAATGCCAAAAAACAAAAAATAAACCTGATGAGGCCAAATTGAACCTTCAAAATAAAGTTTGGTCAAAATTAATTAAGAAGGTGGACTTAACAGCCAAAATGATCATCACTGGTCTGACATAAATCCAATGGCAAAATTTGAAAGGGGGAATCAAGATAAATTCAGCTTGAATGTTTTTGCTATCATGAAAGATAATAAACTCGAATTCGAGTTATATGATGGCATTCTTAATAGTGAAAGATATGTAGAAATCCTTAATTCTACATTGAGAAATTTTTTGGACGAAATTCCCATTTCCGAGGCAATGAGGTGCTGGTTCCAATTGGATGGTGCCCCCCCTCATTGCACAAGAACAGTATCCCATATTTTAGAAGAATTATTTGAGGATAGATGGATCCGTCGTTTGGGACCATGGCATTGGCCTGCACGATCCCCGGACCTTACGCCTTTAGATTTTTTCTTATGGGGTTATGTAAAATCTGAGGTATACAAGGTACGAATCGCAAATAAGTCTGTTTTACGAAACAGAATAATAGAAGTTCTCCGAGGCATATCCCCAAAATTACTTTGGAAGGCAACGATGTCCGTAGAACAGAGGATTTTAAAATGCTTAGAGGTGAACGGGAGCCATTTCGAGCATTTAATTTAACCTAGAGTTGTTTTATTAAACTTTTTTGAAATCTTTTGAATTGTTTTGTTTATAAAAATGAAATTGATCGAAAAATGTTAATTATCAGAAAATGAATGAGTTCATTCAACGGAACCGAATATAACACAAAAGCTATAGAGAAAGCAAACTAGAGAAATTTTTCGGAATAAAATGAGAGCCTTATGAATGGAAAAAAATTCCTTCCATAGTTGTGGTTATTCATGAACAACTATGCCTCATTATCTATGATCGACACAACTAAAAATGTAACTGTATTCCATAATATTTCATGTTTATGATCCCTCTTTTCGTGAATCTGATTAACATAGTTTAAAATTTTTCTATTATCCATGACCATCGAACACTTTTTATGATCTCAACCATAGAATCTATTTCAATAATTTACCTCATAATCACAGAGCCCTCTCAACGTAAACGTGACCACAGATCTTGGATTCGAATACTGAAATATTTGAGTTTTTTCCTCCTCATTCGAAATCTACCCAAAATAATTGATTGCTGTAAACAGAGACTGCCTATCATTTTTGATTTTGAATCGGATGGTGTAAAAAAAATATGGCGTTGTCATTTGAAAATCTCGAAATATTTCAATTTTAAATGTCACATTTTCGGAGCAAAATCTCCGAGAAGCCTTAAGATGCATCGAGACATCGAATATACCACATAAATGATAGGATTCTTGTCTATTAGACTGCCAAATTTGGTTCTGTTCGCATTAACAATAATCGAGATATTGCATTTCCAAACTGGCTATGCGGTTGTCAGAAATTTCAATAATTTGTACATAACTTGGCAACAGTGCATGGCAGAGAAATTTTTTTTAGTAGGTTATACTGCGAATTTGGTTCTGAATCAATAAATAAATAAAAATTTAGGTAGTTCCATTTGAAATAAGAAAGTAGATGTGCGTTTGAGGTAGACGTGGCAACACTGTCGACTTGAAAATATTTTAGACGAAAAGTTCCTTTACCCTCAAGGCTCCACCTAAAATTTCATAACGAAATATTCACTAGTTCTCCTAAAACGTCTAATAGGCCAACTTAAAAGGAAAACCCTGTATGTACCTACAACTCGACCATAAATCAAACTTCAACAGTTCATAACTGTATGAATACACACCCTCTAAAACAAATATTGATGTACGACGGTACTCATAAACACAATTTCCAAAATACCCCAACATTGTTGAAATTTTACGTCATCAAACCTTGGTTTCCAACTCCTCCCACTCCCCTCTCCATTATTTTCTTCCGGCATGCTTGAAACAATTGCCACGCGCTGAATGAATTCGCCACCCGTGATTCCGTTCTGCATAGAATATAGAATGCAAAGTCTACATTGGATTTATAGGAGGATGGTCCGTTATCGATTTTGGGTGGGCGAACGGAAGTTTTCCTATAGTAACAATTATATCTGTTACGTCCTCTCAACTTTAATTGACACAGCTAAAAGATTGATGATATTAAGAAGTGTAATTGTGAAAAAGAAAAGCGAAATAATGCAACTCAAGTTATTGAAACTATCGATTGAATTCTGGGCTGTTATGGTTTCCCTGGTGTCAGTGGCGGATTTACAAATTTGCCGCTAGTAGGCCATTCAATTTTTGCCGCCCCTACTGACTTTTGAAATTCAATACGTTAGTTTAATCCCGTTATTAGTACTATTGTGAACTTAATGATATTTCTGTCAGTTACTAGATTATTTTTGCAACCCGCTATGTACTGAAGAGTTTACTGTTGACCTAACAAGTTTATTTGGCAGGCCAAACAAAAAATCCCCGACTTTACAGCGTACAACCTCTGTAACTTTCAAACGGCTCAATCGATTTTCATCAAATATGTCTAAGAACACCCGCCCGTAAAACACCTGTAATACAAAAAAAATAAATTTTTATTCCAATTAAAAGTTTAAAAACAATACAAACAATTTCTATTAAAATATAATATGTTAACAATCAGTTAATTGTGACAGACAATGATATCAAATAAGTTTTACATTATTTTCTTGTGACATTTTAAATTTGCAAAATCATCAATTATATCGTCGTATGAAATCTTTTTCATAAGTTCTGACTCTATGCACAAAAGAGGTAAAGCAATAAGCTTTTCTTGACTTAAAGTAGATTATAGATAGTTTTGTCACACGCTGTGCACAGAGCCACGCGAAGTGCTATATATAAGTTTGGATAAATATTCTCCAAATTGTGTTTTCGCAGAAACAAATATAGACTTTGTAATGATCCAGAATCTGGTTTTATTGAAATTCTTTCAGAAGAAAGGTGGCATTGAAAATGTAAGCATTCCTGAACTAAATCAGATTTTAAATCATTAGGATACATTTTTTCCAACGCAATGGCTTTTTTCGTTAGGGTCGATGGTAACAATTCACTTATTTTGGTTAGAAATGAAAACTTCTCGTTAAACTCGTGGTTGGCCTTCTCCCGTTTCTCTAACTCGGAAACTAGCCGATCTACGAGGACGAGAAACGTATTAACCCCAAAAGATTCACTTGCAGTCATTATAATAACTTCTTCAGATGTTTCATCAAATCTTTTTTTTCTTGTCGGTTGTCTTTTTCCAATCTCTATTGTATATTGCTTCGATACACTTAATTCCATCGCTTTTTCTTCAAAATAATTAAAATTCTCTCGTTCAGCTACAAAAAACTTACGGAGTGATTCGTAAAGATCGGCAACAGTGATCAAATCTACAGTGGAGGCCTGAATTTGAAGACTCATTTTGTTTATTCTTTCTAAAAAAACATTCCACACAACTACCATTACCGGCTTTTCCAGTTTCTCCAAATTCGAAAGTATCATCTTTGATTGATTTCAAAGTCTGAATAACAGCGTGTCAAGAATCTCTTAAACTTTTACATGCGTCCTCTCTGGCTGACCAACGTGTCAAATTCACTCTCTTCCGAGTTTTGCCTTTGCCGATTTCACTCATTAATTTAAGCCAGCGTTGTGTCGACTTTACAAAAAAAAACCTAAATTTTCTGTAGCAGCAAGAAAAAGCGACAAGCTTCTGAGCATGATTCAGCAGCTGCAGTTTCCACTAAATTCAAAGAATGGACAGAACAAAGCACGTAAAGTGCAAATGGTGCTTGGTTTCGAATTTTTGCCTGCAAGCCATTGTACATGCCAAACATGTTCGCGGCATTATCATATGACCGTCCACGACAGTCCTGTATATTTATGCCCAGTGTTTCGAGTTCCGAAATAATGACTGAAAACATTTCATCAGCTTTATGTCCTACTGACGGCAAAAACTTGAGAAATCTTTCACACGGTTCACCTGATTCCAAAACGTATCTAATGACAAGGGTAAGTTGATCCACGTGTTCTGGTGTTGAATCGATGATTAGAGAGAAGGATATTTCGCTCTTCTTATTTCGTCTGAAATCTGTGTAAAGACTTTTTGACCCATCAAGAAAATGAACTCATCGCAAACGGCCTTTGATAAGTAATTGGTATTGTCTGATCCTTGATTCCCAAATCACTCGGGTATCTGCCCCCGCTCCGCACCTCACCAGAGCTATTGCCACCCCACAACCGCCGAATTGAAAAAAATAAATATGTGGCCCTCCACCAATTACTTTAAAGAATGTCCATGAAAAATTTCAAAGAGATTGGACCACGGAATCACGTAGTTCCATACAAACGTTGACCCCCTTTTTGACCCCCTTAAGGGTACAATTTTGATAAATCTTTTATGCTAAATGTTAAACCGGACTTCAGACTACACAATTCAAGGAGACTCATGTAAACATGCCCAGTAGTTTTTGCGTGATGTTCATTCAAACAAACGGACAGACAGACAAACAAGAAATTAAAAAAAATCTAAATCTACTCAGTTACTCATCTTAAGCCATCCTAGCGAAGGTTTTTTCGAATATCTTCAATGTACAGACTATTTTAGGTTTACGATTTTATTATAGTATAGATTGTGTACACGTATAATTATAAAAAAAAAATTGCTAAATTTGCCGCCCCTCTAAATCTGGCGCCCTAGGCACCGACCTACTTGGCCTATTGGTAAATCCGCCACTGCCTGGTGTTGATTATGTACGATGGGCTATCAATTCATTCACCGGTTCAAATTACATATTTCAGTCCTGTATCAAGCATTCTCGTTAAAAAACGATATGAAATGTAGATTGCAAATGGTAATCCTATTTTATAACTCTCATAAAGGGTGATTCACTTAAAGGTACTTTTTTTTCAATAATCAATATTAATTATTAATTCAATAATCTTAATCAACAAATAAAAGAACCATTCTTTACCTTGACCTTGACCTCAACTACGGTTAACAAGATCCATTCGATCCAATTTTCGATGACGCGTGTGAGTATTTCGGGTGACTCGAGTAATATTGGCCTCCAATACCTAAATTGTAGCCGGCTTGTCCATGTAGACTTTGGACTTCACGGAAAATAATCAAGAGGTGTGATATCACATGATCTAGCAGGCCAATTGACTGGTACGAAGCGTGAAATGATCTGCTCGCCGAAATGCTCTCGCAGTAAAGCCATGGTTTCACGGGCTTTATGGCACCATATTGTTGGAACCACATTTCGTCGAGACCACAGACTTCAATTTCGGGCAACAAATATTCTGTTATCATGGTGCGATAACGGTCACCATTCACAGTAGCATTCCGGCCGTCCTCTGATTTGAAGAAATATAGACCGATTATTCCACCGGCCCATAAACCACACCAAACAGTTTTTTTTTTCTGGATTTAACGGCAATTCTTGAGACTCTTCGGGTTGTTCATCGCCCCAGATTCGGGTATTTCGTTTGTTCACTAAGCCAAAAATGGGCCTCAACAGTGAACAAAACTTTTGTCGAATAGAGTGGATCCTCTGCAAACTTGTTGAGCGCCCAACGACTAAAACTTAAACGATTCGGTAGGTGGGTCGGCTTCAGTTCTTGAACATATTGAAATTTGTAAGCTTTCAGAGAAAGATCCTTACGTAAGATCCACCAACTCGATAGGCCAAGCTGCTGAGAACAGCGACGAATCGACACTTCAGGGTCATCACGTACACTCTCCCCCATCGCCGCTATATTCTCTACACTACGAGCTGGATGTTGTCTATTTGATGGAGTATTATCAAATAACGAATATTGAGTCTCAAACTTAGTGATGGTAGAGCGAATTGTGTGTTCGGTAGGCCGATTATGTGGACCGTAATTCACTCTAAGTTCCCGCTACACATTAATGCAAGAACGCCCATTTTCGTAATAAACAATTTATAGACGCTATGCCGGGCTAAGTCGTTCCGTTATGAAATATCAGACACTACTGTACAAGAATACCACTTCAGTTCAAACGACGCAAGCGCGATCTGCAACTAAATCCCCACCACAAAGAGTACCCTTTATAATGAAGGTTGCGGAGGTTCCCAAAAAATGATGAAGCTTAAAATAAGTGGGAACCATGTTTCGATATGAATCTGAGGGCAATAGATTATGTTTGTCATTTGCACTTCAAGTTCAAATTATGTGACAAATTTCCCAAGTCAATATGACTCTCCTGATAACGAAGAAACTGATTGATAATGCTTACCCAACCATTGAACAACAATTCATTGATTCTTATCCATCATGAAATACATGTAGGGGTTAAGTTAATATCCAGTTAACTTTCCCCAAAAATTGGGATATTTTTCATAATTCTTTTGAAAAATATTTTGAAATAAAAGTATTGATTTAGCACTGGTCAAGTAGTCCATAATTTAGGAGTTCATTTAAACAATCAGTTATAGTGAGAAGACAGACGATTTGTGATAAAGATCATTTTAGAGTAGTTGTGCTTCATTGAAAGTTTTTCTCAATGTTTTACAGAGAATCACTTTATTTTTCTCAAAGAAAATTGAAAAAATTTGAAAAATATTAGGAAATAACCTAAAATAATAGCTAGCTATTCTACTAATTTCTGAACTAAAACAAGCACGTTCATATGACCACCATGGGCCCGTTTGAAGCGGTCAATTCTCAGGACCCAATTTTCGATGACTCGGCCACACATTTCAGCCGAAACGGCTGCTATTTCGCGTTGAATGTTGTTGGCATAGACTGATGACTTGACGTAGCCCCAAAGAAAATAGTCCAGAGGCGTCAAATAACGCGTATTTTGCTTATTGGAAGAGTTATCGAGCCAAAAATGAGCGTCAAATGGTCCAACGCGCCTGAGCTGAATTTTTTTTCGAATGAAATGCAAAAAGCAACACTTCCCGCAAATGACGCATACTCTGCTCGAATTTCACCATTTTCGCACACAAACAAAACAAAGAGTTGTTTACTGATGCCTCAGGTGACTATGTAATGTAATAAAACCGAATATGAACCTTTTAATGACTACTACGTCAACAGAGTTCCGCTTCATGCGCCGACAAAGGGATTAAGAACATGATGAAAGGGACCGCTCGCCATAAAGTTGTCACATAAAAAACGATTAATGGTGACATCAAAGAGACCGCTACGATCGTTCTGGAATGTGAAGCATCTTTCTGGTAACTTCTAGAAAAACAGCGCTGGATATAAATGACTGAAGCCGATTCATGGATTCATTCATGGACAGAACTTGCCGACGAATAAATAGGTGATAGATAAATTGTGTATATGAATTATTGATAATTGTTAGTTAAGTGTGAATATAAATTAGTTTAAAGAGGACTAGTATTGTTTTTCTATTTCGCTGAGGAAAAACGTAACAGTAACGTTTCTGTTGGTACTTATCGACCGATTTGCAATGCTAGGGCAATCTATGGTAAAACGACGGTTTTCTATTTGTAGGCGTGACATAAGTATAGAAAATGAGGACTAAATTATTAAGAAATTTTGAGGGTAATTAACAAATACGCAATCAGTATATACGATAGCTCTATAAAGATATTTGGACAACTTATCTATTCTGAATACTGGACAAGCGAGCAAAAAGGAAGTACACCGAATTAGCAGATGAGAAGAAGAAGGTGGAACTTCAACAATCGTACCAGATGAACTGATATAAAAGTTTCTTTGAGTGAAGAGATCAAAGAAGTTGATACAATAAACTTTAGAATGAATATTTATATGAATTCCACGAATGATACGTTATACAAATCGAAAGGTGATGAATTGAAGTTCATGATTCTTCATTGGCTTAACCATAAGGCGTCTTATTTGAAATAAAAGGATAATAAATTCCCCGACATGTCCTAAATGAATATCCCTTTTAAGAGCCATGATTTGTAGAACAAATTGTCGAAATGATCAATCAAGAACTTTTCGTAATTTCCCCACAAAGTATTACATACTATATATCAGATTATTCGAAAGAAGATCTGAATAATAATTCCTCTCACAATAAGATTGAGTTGTCAGCAGACGTTTCCTTCGTTATTTGGACTTTCATAAGTGAGGTATCGCAGATTGATAAGCTTCATTATGTGCACTGTGTTGAAAAAATTCAAAAACTAGTATCGGTACTTGATACCTACCTTGACGGGATTTAAGACGATTTAGGCTTAGTGCTCCTGGGGTGGCGACCCTTAATATTAAGATCCAGTTCAGGGCACTTGAAAACTCTCGAACTCATAAAGTTTCTCGAAATTTTTATACAGGGTGTCTCAAGTTCGAGTGCCTATTAGACGTTTCTAGAGAACTAGACATATTTGAACTCTGAGAATTGGGATTATGACATTGTTTGAAGTTCTCTACAGAAAAATATTTTCGAAGCCCAAAAACTTCCGGTTGTAGAGGGCGTGAAAATAAATTCGACGAAAAAAATTTTTTTCAAGTTTTCCATTCCTGTTATGATCCAGTATTCATTAGTGAATACATTTCTGTTAAAACCATTTAATTAAATCGAATAGTTTTCAAAATATAAAAAAAAAAACTGGAGAACACAACATCGAAGAGGAAGGATGTGAAAAGGTCATGCATCTTTTGGATTTCAAAAATATCATCACAGGGTGTTTCAAATTTTGTGTTGAAAATTGTGATCTTAAATTGGCCATAACTTCTGTTTTTCAGATTAGAACCCTATTTGTTTATAATTGTGTTGGATTCTGGGGTCAAAACTAATGATAGTTTTCTCACATGATTATGCTCCTAAATTTCTGAGTTATTTGAGATTTTCTGGATTTATGATACGTAGAGTCAAATTGATGGCATCTAAAAAAACTCAATGAATAATCTTTCGAAACCATGGGAACACTCTGTACCCATAGAAGATAAATTATCTGATAATAATTCACACGTGTCAGGTGTTATTGTTATTCGTTATCTTCATCTTCATCTTCATCTCGATTCAACAAAATGAACAGTTATTCTAATTACGAAATTCTGGATCTATTTTATATGCATGGTGAATGTTCAAAATTATTAGTAAAACCTACCGGGCCTTCAACGAGAAATATCCCTATTTACCTTTCATGACGGAGAAGATCTTAAGAAAATATGTTTCAAACTTTCGAAGTTTTGGATGTGGAAGAGCCCCTAAAGAATACAAAAGAATTAAGGGTAGTTGATGATGAGGAAAATAAAATTAGTGTTTTGACGTTTTTCGAAGCGAAAAATGCATCTATTCGAAGTGCAGCTCATGAAATCGATTTAGACAGAAATTCAGTGCACCAAATTTTGAAAAAACACAACATGTATGACTACAAATAAAAGAAAGTTCATGCATTAGAACCAGGTGACTACATAAAGAGGTTGAATTTTTGTAGAGGAATATTAGAAAAACTTGAAAATGATGAAAATTTTCTGAAAAAGATCATTTAGACAGACAAAGCAAAATTCGATAATGAAGGACTATTTAATTAATAGAAAGAATTGCCACATTTGGAGAAGTGAAAATCCTCATAGAAAAAGACAAAGAAACCCCCAGAACAAATTTAGTTTTAATGTGTTTGCTCTTTTGATGAACAATAAAGTGCGGTACTACATTTATGAAGAAAATTTAAATACAGAAAAATTTTTGGAAATCCTGAGATATTTTGTTTCTGAGTTTTTGGATGAACTGCCGTTGAGTATGTCGACTACCGCATATTATCAATTGGATGGGGCTCCGGCACATAGTTCGCACGAGGTGTCTGAAGAACTGAATGCAATGTTTGGTAATCGGTGGATCGGACGCTGTTCTTCACTGTTTTGGCCCCCACGATCTCCCGATCTTACTTCCTTAGATTTATGGGGTAGAATAAAAAACACAGTCTATGAATCTCTTATTGAAAGCAAAGAAGATTTGAAACGACGTGTGGAGGATGCTTCCACTCACTACATTTAGAGGGAGGAAATTGAGCGAGCGACTAACCGAGGTGTTTCAAGACGTATTCGAAAGTGTGTGGAACAAAATGGTTACCATATTGAAACTCTTACCTGATCATTTATTTTGTTAATTTGAGTTTTGAAACGTATTTTTATTTTTATTATCATAATTTATTTATAATCATAATTCGGTGTACTGAAGTAGCGAATCTATTTAATGTGTTTCTTATTGAAGAGATGAATACTCATTCGCTTCGAAATAAGTCGAAATATCTACTAATTTTATCAACTGCCCTTTTTTTGTATTCTTTGAAAAATCTTTTCAGAAATTGTAAAAAATGGGGATGCTCCTCATTGGATACTCAACTTCTTGTGTCATCCACCATGGATTTGAAATAAACAATATCATTAAGTGCATTTGAATCTGTATTGCGTATACAATTGAAAAAATACAATATAAGAAATATATTCAAAATCTCATTATTAGAATAGCAACGATTCATTTTGTGAAATCAAAAAATTTCATAACGACTAACAATAAGACCATTCTGACAATTGTGAATTATAAATGGGATGATTTATCTTCTATGCTCACAGAATATCCTTATGAATCCAGAAAATCTCAAATAACTCAGAAATTATTGAATTCAGGAGCATAATCATGTGAGAAAAGTATCAATATTTTCGACCGCAGAATCCAACATAGTTATAAAAAAATAGGGTTTTAATTCGAAAAACCGAAGTTATGGCTAATTTAAGATCACAATTTTCAACACAAAATTTGAAACACCCTGTGATAATATTTTTTAAATCCAAAAGATGCATAACCTTTTCACATCCTTCCTCTTCGATGTTGTGGAAACGGTTTACGCTCAGGATATTTAAAATAAGAATAATGAACATATTACTGACCAAACATATTTGACTTTTTCTCCAATTTTTTTTGGATATTTTGAAAACTTTTCGATTTAATACAATGGTTTTAACAGAAATGTATTTACTATTGAGTACTCGGTCATACCAGGAATGGAAAACTTGAAAAAAAATTTTTTCGTCGAATTTATTTTCACTCCCTGTATAACCGGAAGTTTTTGGGCTTCGAAAATATTTCAGCTCTGTAGTGTCGAACACACTTTGAAATAGTTCAAAATCAAAATAAAATTCTTAGGAAAATTGTCTATAACTCAAAATGAGAATTGAGAAAAAAATACTGTGTGTAATTAATAAACATGAATTGCACTTCGAAAGATTATGAACGATGATAACGAATATTTCAATATACACGACATACACACGTGTTACGTTGTTATGAGTATCCTACCAATACATATGCGCGTGAACATGTACAATTAATAAGGAAGAAAAAGCCAAAAATGCTCATTTACCAAATTATCCCATTAAAATGAAATATTCCACGAAAAGGAATATACTATACAGGGTGTCTACTATAATAGGTGCCAAACTTCAGTAGGTGATAGTACAAGTCATTTGCAACAAAAAATGTCCTAAACACTTTTTCGAATTGTAAAAGTATTGTAAAAGGGTAAATGTAAAGGGTAAAAAACTGAAAAGAGTGCAAACTTAGTGCTATTTTCTTGTTAGCTGTACCATT
Organism: Micraspis discolor; assembly: GCA_030674115.1. NCBI lineage: Eukaryota > Metazoa > Arthropoda > Insecta > Coleoptera > Coccinellidae > Micraspis > Micraspis discolor. The sequence continues at coordinate 197,642 of JARTUT010002201.1, forward strand.
GAAATTTGATAAATAAGTAGTTGTTTTTTTTTCTAGAAAAAACTAGTACGTGTAATAGACTTTTAAACGGTATATCAACTTTTCACTTTACCTTTTGTTTTTCCGACAATATTACGGTTTCAAGTCAGAAAAACAAAAAATCAGAAATGAAAATTTTATGATAATTCATTTCAAAACATTATAGGTTCAGAACAGTTATGAATATTATTGATAGCATTGAGTATAAATCTAGTGGTAGAGAAGATTAATACTCAATGTTAATAGTATGATAAAAACAGCAAAGTTGTAAACAAAGGTTTGAGGAGGAGGCGGGTTGGAGGGTGTGTTGGTGTGCTTCTGGCGGCCCCGCAGGGGCCGCCGGAAATGAATACCACAAATGAAAATGAACAATATGGCGGAACTTAATCTCGAGTTAAATAAACTTGACATTTGCATGGGTTGGAGGATATGCAAATCAACTTAAATTTGACATAATTTGTCATTAAGTAAACTTAAGGAAAAGATCATTTACTTTAACGAATTAATTCGACTTATACGCATTTACAAAAACAAAAGAATATGCCTGTTTTCTCAAATATTGAATGTCGGGATATGCTGTTTATTTACGGGTTCGCTAACGGAAATTCGCGAGCAGCAGTGCGGGAGTACGCGTTACGTTTCCCCAATAGACAACAACCTAGCAGAAAGGCATTTGTAGAAGTTTTTAGGCGCTCAGGTGAAACTGGATCGTTTCGAGGTATACGAAATAGAGAAGGTGGTCGAAATGCTCAGCACTGGAGGCAAACACCAGCAATACTTTGCGCTATTAGAGAAGATCTCACTCGGAGTGTTGGTGCCACATTAGGGCTTCACCATTCCACAGTACACAGAGTTTTGAAACAAAATAATTTACACCCGTATCATTTAAAAAAAGTACAGAATTTGTTACCTGTGGATGGTGAGGTCAGATAAGAATTCTATAGGTGGTACCTAAATAAGTTGGAAGAGTGGGGATCTGATCAAATATTATGGACAGATGAGACAACATTCACTAAAAGTGGAATAATAAATTTACGAAATTCCCATACATGGGAAACGAAAAATCCACATGCGACTGTTATATCTTATTATAAGCATGAATTGAGAGTCAATGTTTGGTTGGGATTCATGAGAGCACGGCTAAGGCCGGTAATACTTCCCGATCGCCTTAATTCCAATTAATTCACAAATTTACTAAATAATAACGTAGTTGACATTCTAGAAGATATTTCCATAGCGGATAGATATGAACTTTATTTTCAACTGGACGGATGCCCTGCCCATATTAGTCGAATTATGAGGGACAGAATGCATCAATGCTTTGGGGAGAAATGGATTGGAAGATATGGTCCCTTGAGATGGCCACCTAGAAGCCCTGATCTTAAGCCATTAGACTTTTATGTTTGGGGCAGTTTGTAAGAAAATTTATTTGAAAATCGCATTAATGAACGAGAAGAACTAATCAACAGCATTCAGTAATGTTGTGATACAATGCGTCGAAATGAAATGAACTTCGAAAGGTTGTGGATTCTGTACGAAAAAGATGGATAAAATGCATTGAGCAAAGGGGTAGGCGATTTAAACAGTTTTTATAGTTCTTAATTCGGTTTTGCAATAACATTGATTTTTACGTTCATTAATTTTCATTCAAAGTTTATATGATGTATTTATGTTACTATTAATAATATTCATGACTGTTTTGAACCTACAATGCTTTGAAATGAATTGTTACAAAATTTGCGTTTCTGAATTTTATGTTTTTCTGACTTAAAACAGGGATATTTATGGATAAACAAGAAGTTAAGTAAAAAGTTGATATACCGTTTAAAAGTCTATTACATGTACTAGTTTTCCTAGAAAAAAACTACTACTTATTCACCAATTTTCAATGGTATAGCTTACAAGAAAATACCATTAAGTTTGCACACTTTTCAATTTTTACCTTTACCCTTTCACAACATCCTGTATAAAACATTTTTTCAACATTAATGAGTACCTATTTTATAACGTGTTTACTGCTCTTTCTGATGATAGGATCAGATTTGACGTAGCTGTAAGAAAAACAGAGATATTCTTGTTTTTGAAGGGGAAAGCAAAAAATTTCGAGAAACCAAGAAGTGTTGAATAACTCGATAACTATCAACTTTTCGAAAAAGTGTTTAAGACATTTTTTGTTGCAAATGACTTTTTATTTTCGATGAAGGTGTCTTTTTTCAAGGAAAAGATGTTTGGATTTCGAACAAATCTGAAGAAAGACTGTGAGACTGTGAGTGGTCATTTCGAATTTGAAATTTAGGTTGTGTTGAATCTTCTTTGGCCGGTTCACGAGTATCACACAGCTCCGGAGTCCAGGAAATACTTTAGAACAAGCGCATAGAGCAGCTCCTAAGGATCGCCTATGGCAATCGTACATTGCATATAGGAAATTGAATCGACAACAGCATTCGATATCTCTAGGCAATACATATATGAGTAAGCGAACATTGAGAATATCAGATCGTCTATTCATCTAGCTGGAATATGAAACGGCGTAACCTCTTGAGTTGATTACCGGAAATATCAGCGAAACGTCTGGTATTATCCATATCAAACCTAGGATGTGGAGTTCGCTATTGATCAGCCGTTTCGAAGTAACCGGTCGTGAAATCCTTGGTCAATTCGAACACAATTTGTTTCACCCCGTATAAAACCGCTTATGCAATAACAAATCTTGGAGATTCAATATGAATAAGCACAGAACTGGAGCGAAAATGGATCAAAATAGCAAATTTCTTCCATTTGTTAGGTGAATCTTTCATTCACGCAGCCAGAATTCAATTGAATATTGTCAAAAATTGCGCTGAACTTTCACGAATCTTGAGAGTGAAGTGCTTGTTTTCAGAACAAAGCCTGCAATAAATAGAAAATATCTAAATATCACAATTATAGTAATGATTCTTGAAAGTATCACTGATACCTATATTTATTCTAGAAAATACTGTTTTCTTTGATGAATAAAAGAGAATTTTTCATTCTCATCACAACATCTAACAATTCAAAACAACTACAGAAAAATTAATCAAAAAATGAAATAGAATACGACTCATGTGTTTCGAGATTTGAGTATAACACTTTTCTCTCATCAGGCATTCATATTCGATTAACAATAATTTAAATAATTCTTGCTAACACTAACTTTGTGAGATGCCGTAAACGGAACAAAACTGAACATGGTAGTTTAAAATCAGCTAATATTCTAGAAACTAACCTCAAATATAAGCATAGAGTACAGTGCTGGAAAAATGGCTGCAACTAACGAGTCTGCAGTATGTGAACTAACTAATCTGACGAAATAGTATATTATATACCGCGGGACTGAAGTAGTACATTTAATCCTGAAGGTAAAGTTTATGGCTCGACCGCAGAGAGGGCCATAATTTACCTGAAGGATTAAATGTACTTCATTCGCAAGGTATATACGATACTTTTCATACTTCCGGTATGATTTTATTAATTATTTCAATAATTTCAATCAGTTTTTTTCTCTTCAACTCATTTAATAAACTGTCTTTAAAATAAGTCACCATAGTAACATTGCGTTGTGACAATTATAATTTAGAAACATTGTCATTACTAGTGTCATTGTAATGAAACATTGTTATTGATAATTATTGGTATCATGAGTGAAGAAGGTGTATCTGATATTGATAAAAGAGCAGAGGAAGTAGGTGGAGAATTGTTACCACCGAAATCTAGAAAACTATACGAGCAGTAGTACGATGCTTTTAAAAAGTGGTGCCGCTTAAAAATGTGAGACAACCTACTGAAAATGCGCTGTTAGTCTACTTCAATGATAAATCAAAAGCGGTTTGTGTCTCAACTCTCTGGGCACATTACTCAATGCTGAAATCGGTTATTAACATTAGAGAAGATATTGATATAAGTAAATTTACAAAATTATTAGCTTTTTTGAAGAGAAGAAATGAGTGATTTAAGCCAAAGAAGTCAAGAATTCTCACGTCTGAGCAGGTGGATCAGTTTTGAGAGGCTCCGGATGATAAATATTTAATGCTTAAGGTAAATTTGGAAATGTGTTTATATTCAGAAATTTTAAGAAATCGATTTTTTTGTAGGTTGCACTTATTTTGGGCGTTGCGGGAGCTGGTCGTGGAAAAGAGTTGGTTGATTTAGAAATCGACGATGTGAGAGATTTGGGCGATTCCTTCCTAATTGCGATTAGAAACACCAAAAATAAAATTGACCGAAATTTTGTGATCAAAAATTCAGAAAACAGTGCCATCAGTTTTGTGGCGATATTTCGAAAATATGTGGCATTGCGGAAAGCAGGGACACCTCATTCAAAATTTTTGTTCAATACATCAACAAAGAATGTACTACGCGAGTAGTAGGAAAAAACATGTTTGGTACATTTCCACGGCAAATAGCAGCTTTCTTGAAATTAGAAATTGCGACGTCTTATACGGGACATTGTTTCAGACGCACATCTGCGTCTTTGTTAGCTGATTAGGGAGCAACAATAGACGTGCTGAAGAGACATGGAGGATGGAAATCCTCCAACGTGGCCGAGGGATATATTGAATCGTCTATTAAAAATAAACAAAAAATTTCAGATAAAATATTTGGTCAAGTCGCCGATTCGTTCACTATAGTTATGCCACAGTCCTCATTCTCGCTTCCTGTTTCCGCAGGATCTTCGAAACAAACACCAGTTCAATATGATAAGGACCTATCTGTTACTAGTCAGGTACCTGCTGCATTAACCCAGGAAAGACTGGTCAATATGACGAACTGTCACAATATTTATTTGAATATTAACGTTAATTACCATTCTAATTAATTGTATTTTTCAATAAAATATCCCTTAAATTCGTTTGTTTGTGATTTAATCGTTCCGGGAGTTTCGTCAATATTTAATCCCGGAGGAATTAAATGTGACACTTTAGTACCTGTCACAAGTGAAAGAAGTTGTCACTTTAGGCCCGGAAGCACGAAAAGTAAATTAATTGAAATAATTTTGTCCAGAAAAGCTCCAAGTGATGTGAAGCCCAGTGATTCAACAGTAAGAATGATAAAATTTGGAAATATTCCGGAATATATGGATAATAGTGATAATTTCGATGGATCAAAGCAGGATATAAGCTCCAAACTGATGTCGATTGAAAGTGATCTCAAATGTGCCAATTATGAAATCGACTGTCTCAAAAGAGTTATTGCTGAGATGGATCGTTCGATTTTGAGTCAACAGAAAGCAATTGAATCTCAGGATTTCACTATTGAAATTATAAGCGAGGATGTGAGTAATAAACATAAATACAACAGTGTTGCCACTTCTTCCGAATTGTGGTCAAACTCCAGGAAAACTTTGCACGGACTGACGTTACAAATTGTTGCAGATAATTCCAACACAAATGAAGAGGGATCGGCGATGATGAGTGATAAAATTATACCACAGAATAAAAACATCTCGAACAACAGAGATGGAAAACCTCAAAAAGGAAGAGAAGAAAATCCTTCCAGGGAAGACGTCGAAGAGAAATGGAAACTGGTCGAAAGGAGGAAACGGAGGGATATAATGGTAGTAGATGCTGGAGATGAAAATGAGTCCGAAACAAGAGTGAGAAATGTGCCAAGATGTGCCAAGAACAACCTGTCGAAGCCTCATTTCAGGGAAGTCGTTACGAAGAAGATCGACTCAAGAAATCCGGAGGTGTATTCGTCTTTCAAGGTGACTATTTTCCAAGATAATTTCGAAAGAGCCATGAATGTTTCAATATGGCCTAAAATGCTTGTGTTAGGCGTTTTTTATACCTTCGCAAAAGGAACAATCAGGAAATCAGATGAACTTTTTTCCAACATTGCTCCTTTTGAATGTTCAAACCTTGAATAACAAGAAAATAAGTGAACTTGAAATTTTTCTCAATGCTATTAATTTTCTATGCCTTACTGAAACTTGTGTGAGTGGTGATAAAATAGATCAGATGACTATTAGCGAATTCAAGATGTCTGCTCGTTATTTTCGCTCCTCCAAACTAGGAGGCGGCATGGCAATTCGGACTCAACTGGCATAATATCGGATGAAATTTGTTTGGAGAACTAGTCTGTAGAGGGTCACTGCGAGTGGGTGCAATCTCATTCAAATGCAAAGACTTTGTTTATGTTATAATTAGTTGTTATAGAGCACCTAGTGGTGATATAAAAATATTTTAGTCCAACTTCACAAAAGCTATTTGAATTTGTTATCAGACCTTAAATAATGCTGATATTGTGCGGAGATTTAAACTCCAATAGTCTGAACAGTAGATACTCAGCATTATTATTAAAAATTCAAAAAAAAATCAATCTAACATGAGAATGCATACTTCTGCAGAATTATCTAAATGTTCACACATAAATATTTCAGTGGTTATCTCTAACTTGCAAGCCCATGGGGAACCAAAATAATGGCTTAGTGATTATTCAAACAGATACGAATATCTCGAGAACTAGACACGAAATTTGGTATTTATTCTTCTCTTTTCATACACAATACAACTACATTACTCATTTCCACATGCACCCACTGGGGGAGGGCCGACTTACAGCCGAGTTTTCTTTGAAAAATTCATATCTAGCAATTTAGACATGGGATTGACGTCAAATTTAGAAATAACATAATCAGTAAGCTGTTATATTAGCCCCCTTTGGGGTGGCAAGTCTGAGATAACTACTGAAATATTTCTTTGTGAATATGTAGATAATTCTATACAGGGTCTTTCACGAGGAACCTCACCCATATCTATACGGGAAACTACAGAACGTATTTTCATGAAATTCAGCACTTATAAGTATTTCAGGATGCTGATGAAATCTAAAATATTTTCAAGGCGTGTGCACCTCCGGTTTTTCCGGAAATGACGTCAACTTCCGTTATTCAAATTACAACACCATTTTTTTATTGCAGAAATAGATTCCTTAGAAAATTTCAAGTTATTCTGATGTAACATTTTTCAGTTTTGGTTGAAAAATTCTCTCTGAGCGGGAAAATTCGAAAAAAAAATCGAAAATAGAGCTCCGCTGAAACAAGAATAACTTCGAGGTTTTTGGATAGAAAATTTTCATTTTTGGGATTTTCCAAGATGTAAGATTGATGTATCCACTTTAAATCAAAATCGCGATTCATGATACAGGGGGTGAAAAAATCGCTTTCATAATTAGGGATGACAAAATCGAGAAAAATCAATTTTTTCATATTAGAACCCCATTTTTTTATGGCAGTTATTGAATCTTCGTTAAAAAATAATGCGAGTGTATGCATCACACCCTTGCCCTAAAGTGGATATTTTCTGAGTTATTCACAAAAGACTGTTTTTCGTCTTGAATTTTCAGCTATTTCTTTTCCCTTCACGCCAAAAAGATGAAATTTTCAGGAACTGTTATTTGAACCATGCTGTAGATTTTTCACTCCTTCTTGAAACCGACTTCAAGTTACTATTAGGAGAACTCTCGCAGTTATAACTAGAGAAGCTCAGTTGTTCAGTAGTTTCGGCTAGAACTCGGCTAGTCCGCCCCAGGAGGGGTCAATTGGAAGCGAGTCATATTATTATTTTGTGTATACAGTGTGGAACAGCCAAATGGAATAAATTCGATAACGGATAAATGAGAGCGTGTTTGGAAAAACGCTTGGACACGGCGATTTGTATTTTTAACTGACCATTTATTTAAGAAAAAAAATTATATAGGGTGCGTCATGTGACAGTGGCCAATACCCACTTTCTTATTTTAAATGCAAGCCCCTGTATATTATTGATTTTTTTGGATTCTTCAGAGAATTCTAGACATAAATCATGTACAATGTCCTTTACCTATCTTCAACTGTTTCGGAAATATTAAGTGTTTTCAGATTTATTACAGAAATTAACATTAAAAAACAAAATTATTTCATTTCATAAATTCTCTACATTACACTAAAATCCTTATAACTAATATTGATTATTTCTTAATAATTTAAGAAAACAAACAAAACATATTAATGTCAATGTAGTAAATGTTCAAAAAATGCTCGCCGCGAACTTCTTGGCAACATGCTAATCTGGTATAGAAATGTCTTCTTACATTACTCAACATCTCAGGTGTAACTGATCTAATCGCAAGCGTGATTAGTCTCTTTAAGTCATCTTAATTGAGGGGTTTAGTAGTCTAACAGCGACAGATCAGGAGATCGTGCTGGCCATTCTATCGTTCAGGTACTGCCGGACATTGATTTGGTAATGGGACGGTGCTCCATCTTGCTGTAAGCATATTGTATTGGCAGGAACTTGTGGGTTTGCTGGATCAGGATATAAGTTTGTCAAAGTTGGCACGACCTTATTTTGGAGCAGTTCTAAATATTTACCTCCATTCAAGTTGCCATCAATGAAAAAGGGATCTACGATATGATTTCCAACAATTCCTGCCCAAACACTCACTTTTTCAAGATATTGGGTATGTTCCTCTCTCATCCAGTGAGGATTCTTATCAGACCAATAGCGGCAATTTTGACGATTAACATTACCATGAAGTGTAAATGTGCTCTCATCAGAAAACAAAACATCTTCTAATTGGATCACATTGTTATTTTACATTTCCATCATTTGCTCACAAAAATACGTTCTCCTATCGAAATCGTCTTCAATGAGCCCCTGAGTTGGTATCATTTTATAGGGATGTATTTTACTTTCCTTCAATGTTCGAAAAATTGTTGTGTGGCTAACGTTGAACAGTGGGGCTGCTTTTCCACCAGAATTATGTGAGTTTTCTTGAAACTCAAGCATAATATCCAATTTCGTATCATTACTTACTGCATTTGCAGCTACTTTTTTTATCTGTCTCACATGACCAAGCTCGCGAAACTGCTTTTCTATTTTGCTAATTGTTCTTTGGGATACAGGAGGCAAATTTGGAAATTTTTCGTGAAATAAGCGAGAAACTTCCATTTGTATCCTTGTGTTATCTCCATAACCAATCATTTGTAGAATGGTTATTTTGTGCTTTTCTGTTAAATGAACCATTTTTCTTGTATTATCACGTACCGTTAACGAAATTTGAACGACAATAGCACTGACACTGACCACTACTGTCATGCAGACAGACAAGTTGCTATGGCTATCAGTTTTATACGAAAATAAACAATGTTTTCATACTTCCGGGCCTAAAGTGACAACTTCACTCCCTTGTGACATGTACTAAAGTGTCACATTTAATCCCTCCTGGATTAAGTATTGACGAATCTCCCGGAACCATTAAATCACAAACAAGCGAATTTAAGGGATATTTTATTGAAAAATACAATTAATTAGAATAGTAATTAACGTTAATATTCAAATTAATATTGTGACAGTTCGTCATATTGACCAGTCTTTCCTGGGTTAATGCAGCAGGTAACTGACGAGTAACAGAAAGGTCCTTATCATATTGAACTGGTGTTTGTTTCGAAGATCCTGCGGAAACAGGTAGCGAGAATGAGGACTGTGGCATAACTATAGTGGACGAATCGGCGACTTAACCAAGTATTTTATCTGAAATTTTTTTTTTTTTTTTAATAGACGATTCAATATATCCCTCGGCCACGTTGGAGGATTTCCATCCTCCATGTCTCTTCAGCACGTCTATTGTTGCTCCCGAATCAGCTAACAAAGACGCAGATGTGCGTCTAAAACAATGTCCCGTATTGTCGTGACGTCGCATTTTCTAATTTCAAGAAAGCTGCTATTTGCCGTGGAAATGTACCAAACATGTTTTTTCCTACTACTCGCGTAGTACATTCTTTGTTGATGTATTGAACAAAAAATTTTGAATAAGGTGTCCCTGTCTTTTGCAATGCCACATATTTTCGAAATATCGCCACAAAACTGATGGCACTGTTTTCTGAATTTTTGATCACAAAATTTCGGTCAATTTTATTTTTGGTGTTTCTAATCGCAATTAGGAAGGAATCGCCCAAATCTCTCACATCGTCGATTTCTAAATCAACCAAGTCTTTTCCACGACAAGCTCAAATTAAGTGCAACCTACAAAAATTAATTTCTTAAAATTTCTGAATATAAACACATTTCTAAATTCACCTTAAGCATTAAATATTTATCATCCGGAGCCTCCCGTAAGAACTGATCTACCTGCTCAGACGTGAGAATTCTTGACTTCTTTGGCTTAAATCCTCATTTCTTCTCTTCAAAAAAGCTAATAATTTTGGAAATTTACTTATATCAATATCTTCTCCAATGTTAATAACCGATTTCAGCATTGAGTAATGTGCCCAGAGAGTTGAGGCACAAACCGCTTTTGATTTATCATTGAAGTAGACTAACAGCGCATTTTCAGTAGGTTGTCTCACATTTTTAAGCGGCACCACTTTTTAAAAGCATCGTACTGCTGCTCGTATAGTTTTCTAGATTTCGGTGGTAACAATTCTTCACCTACTTCGGCTGCTCTTTTATCAATATCAGATACACCTTCTTCACTCATGATACCAATAATTATCAATAACAATGTTTCTTTACAATGACACTAGTAATGACAATGTTTCTAAATTATAATTGTCACAACGCAATGTTACTATGGTAACTTATTTTAAAGACAGTTTATTAAATGAGTTGAAGAGAGAAAAAATTGATTGAAATTATTGAAATAATTAATAAAATCATACCGGAAGTACGAAAAGTATCGTATATACCTTGCGACTGAAGTACATTTAATCCGTCAGGTAAATTATGGCCCTCCGTGCGGTCGGGCCATAAACTTTACCTACAGGATTAAATGTACTACTTCAGTCCCGCGGTATATTATATACTATTTTATATTTTTTTCATATCATATCAGTAAAAAGAAACGCAGGAATGGTTTTTGTTTACTTTCTCATTATCAAGAGCTGAATGGGAAAAAAGTATCGAATGTAATGTAGCGAATTTGTGAAATAAAATAATTTTCTTTTTTAATGTTGATTTTTGTAATAAATCTGAAAACACTTAATATTTCCGAAACAGCTGAAGATAGGTATAGGACATTGTACATGAGTTATGTCTAGAATTCTCTGAAGAATCCAAAAAATTAATAATATACAGGGGCTTGCATTTAAAATAAGAAAATGGGTATTGGCCACTGTCACATGACGCACCCTATATAATTTTTTTTTTTTTTGAAAAAATGCTCAGTTAAAAATACAAATCGCCGGGTCCAAGCGTTTTTCCAAACACGCTCTCATTTATCCGTTATCGAATTTATTCCATTTGGCTGTTCCACACTGTATAGAAAGAACAAAATATACCAAATTTCGTGTCGATTCTATGTGTAGTTTACGAGATATTCATATATCTTTGAATAATTACTTACTCAGCAGTTATTTTAGTTATGTCAGAGATACCTACTGAAATATATTTTTTTTCAATAATTTGATAATTCTGCATAAGTATTTTAATTATTTATATTTTATAATTTTCAATTATAAGCTGAGTACCTACTGAACCACCTAGGAGGTGCTAGTAAACGTGGTATATGCAGTATTTATGAGTAGGTTCTTCTGAATATTAGTGCCAAATTTGACCACCATTCTATGTCAGGTTTGATAGATATGTTTTTTTTCATGGTAAGTTCGTCCGTCATTCGGCAAATTCGACCCAAGGGGCAGTCGAATGAGTGCTGGTGATGGATTTATCATGGGTCATCTTCGAAGAGAATGTACCATAACCAGATTTCAACATATTCATGTGTTCTCATGTTATTTTCTAGTGATATTTTTCTACCTCATCAATAAACTGTGTATCGAAAAATCAATATCCATAGCCTTGTATGACTTGACTATTTTGTTGGGAGCCAGGCTTAATATAAGCCAAGATATAAAGAAACAGTTGACAGAGGAAACTTGCCTGAAAGATGAATAACAGAAAACAAAAAAATATATAATCGGTATATTTACCAAACTCACAACAATTTAATTTAGAAAAAAAAATAAATAGCTGAAGGCTGAACTAGATGATAAACAGAACGTTAACAAATTTTAGAAATATTTACGATTGATCTTCTATTCCACAAGTTCTGGATGGAGTATTCTTCTGGTGCCGGTGTAATGGCGAATTTTCATTAATGAGATACTTCCGGTTTAACCGAAAATGACATTTTTTTATTTAAATGGGACACCCTGTATATTTCTGCAGATTCTGAAGGAGCCCCTTGTTTCGGATCTGTATGTGCAAGAAGACAGAATTTCTTCTTTTAACAGAGAATTTTTACATGGAACCCGATATGGACAGATCCGAAGCAAGGTGCACTTTCAGAATCTGCAGGAATATACAGGGTGTCCCATTTAAATATTTTTTTTTGTCCTTTCCGGTTAATCATCAGATGCATTGTGGTCCAATACACTCAGCTGCCAAATTTAAAAAATATCGCCTGTTTCGTTTTAAAGATATTAATTTAGTGCCTAACTTTATCCCAACCCTGTATATTCATTTTATATACAAGGTTTTATTAAAATTCACAGGATTCTACTCAATGGAATATGAAGGTGATAAACTGAAGCAATAGGTTACTTTAAAGGTAATAAGATTATCGCTATAAGAACTAGGTATTGGGTACCTTCATTCGAGAAATGGATGTTGGCATCATTATTTATGAAATCGAAAGTTGAATATTTTTTCGATGAATTCCTGTCTCCTTATAAAGTTCAAGTATAAAATCGTTATATCTCAAATTGTCGCTCTGACAATTAAATTCGGTGCCGAAGATATATAATCAATTCAGTGGCAACACTTCCGAGCTTTCAGTTCTTTCATCAGGCTAAAACACAAAATTTTTAAAGGATTTTTCTTTGCATTATACATCATTGTAACGATTTTAATGAAAGGCCACTATTATCCAATGAAAATATGGGAAATATCAGATGACGGAGTCAATAATGAACAAGAACAAAATAATCCGGAACGTCATTGATAATTTGGTTTTAGCCTTTAATTACTATTCCTTGTGACTAATATTATCTATGAACGAGATCAATTACAAAATTCGGACTATTTATCCAAAGTATTCTTTTAATGAACATGAATCAACTAAGAAAAAAATTTTTTACTTACTTGTGCAACCTTCTCTCCCATCTTTGGAGTATGAATCCCACTTTGAAAGTATTTGGCTGAACCATTATCCTGGAATGAAAACTAAAACATTTTCGTGTAAAAGAATGCTAATGTATTTACAATTTTTTGTGATTCATGCACAATAACTCCTCATTTCAGAATCCATGCAACGATTAAATGAATCGGTGTTTTTAACAAAGAAGTTGTAACTCTTAGGTTGTTGAATATCTCCCGTCCGCTTTTTTTGCTTTTTATAAAGTGTTACAGTGATCGGATTTAGTTCAGATATGCGCCGTTTTGTTCGTTGACGGAAACTTCATAATACCTCCCTCGTAGAAACCCCTCTCCTTATTTTCAAGAACTCGGACAGCCCCTTTTCACAAGCCTCTTTTGAGTTCAACTTTAGACCACCAAGGGCGTTCGCCATGGACAGGAACAGGTGGTTATCACTTGGCGCTATGTCCGGGTTATATGGTAGATGCGATAAATCCTCCCATCCGAGCTCCCGTAGCTTCTGACGAGTCATCAACGAAGTGTATGGTCTGGCGTGATCTGGTGGAACACTACACCCTTCCTGTTGGCCAATTCTGGACGCTTCTGGTCGATCGCCTGCTTCAAGTGGACCAGTTGTTCACAGTAGATGGTAGAATTAAGCGTCTGGCCATATGGGAGCAGCTCATAGTGGATGATTCTCTTCTAATCCCAACAAACACACAGCAAAACCTTCTTAACCGTCAATCCCGGCTCCTCCACTTTTTGGGACGATTCACCTGCCTTCGGTCACTACCGTTTTCGCTTGATATTGTAGTATGTGATTCATTTATTGTCGCCAGTCACCATCCGCTTCAAGAATGGGTCGAGTTCGTTGGGTTTCAGCAGCATATCGCAGGCGTATATTCGATCCAAAAGGTTTTTTATATATATATATATATTGGCGGGGGTCCTACAGCCTATGCCGCATCCCGTATTTTGATCTCCACACCTCCCTATCCTTACAATCTTCCTCCTCGATGGCACGATCTCTCAATTTTTTCTCAATCCCTTCTATCCACTGCGTTATCGGTCTTCCTCTTCTTCTCCTGTTCTCTGGTATGTACCTTAAAGCTTTCTTGGGCCATCTCGTCTCCTCCACATGCCCGTACCATGATAGCTGATATGTTGCAGTCTGGATGTATTGCACGACCTCCTCAAGAAATCCATTTCCACTGTGTCTATCATCCTTCTCTCCCTCTCTGAGAGTTGCCAGCACTCACATCCGTAAGTCAAAATTGGCTCTACAATCGCTGAGTAGATAGTCATCTTTGTTTGAAGTTTTATTCTGGTTGACCAGAGTAACGAGTTTAGCAATCGGATTGCCTTCTTTCCTAACTTTGTCCTGTTTTCTATATCCTTTTTTGATGTTCCATCCTTCGAAATGATGCTTCCTAAGTATTTGACCTGATTACATTTTTTTAGATTATGGATTTGCAGATCGGGGTCTTCTTCTTGTTGGTCTCCTACTTTTAAATATTCAGATTTGTTCATGTTTATGGTCAGACCCCATGCTTCAAATTCTTCTTTCAACTTTCTGAACATATAGTCAGCATCGTTCTCATCATTAGTTACGATAACTTGGTCATCGGCGAATAGGAGGGTTGATAGACATTCATCATTCATTTGTATTCCCATTTCAACTGTTTTCCTTCTCCAGTTATAAATTGCTTCTTGGATATATATTCTGAACAATGTAGGTGATATGCTGCATCCCTGCTTAAGCCCCTTTGTTGTGTGGAATTTTTAAGATTGGGTGTTCCCCATTTCTACCAGGCTCTTACTGTCCTTGTACATATTCCATATGCCGTGTACATACGTTTTCCTCAGGCCAACCCTTGTCAATACTTCGAAAAGTTTCTTTAAAGGTACCGTATCGTATGCTTTTTCTAGATCTACAAATACGAGGTGGGTAGAGAGACTACGACACATTCGTTTTTCTAATATTTGTTGTAATACAAATATGTTGTCAACACATGACCTTCCAGCATGAAACCCTGACTGCTCCTCTATATCTTCTATGCCTTGTTCGATTCTCTGTTTTATTATTCGGCCGTACAATCTCCCCACTGAGTTAGTCACACTTATACCCCTAAAATTTTGACATACCCTTTTGTCGCCTTTTTTATGAATAGAGCTTATGTGTGCTATATTCAATTCATCTGGAATGTTATCACCGTCCAGTAAGCACTTATTGAACAGATTTGCCAGATTTTCAAGTAGTATACTCGGTCTATACTCAATGTGGATATTTCCGTCCCAGCTGCCTTTCCATTCTTTGACTTCATTAGAGCTTTCTTTATTTCTGCTACCGTTACTTCTTTTATTTCTCAGTTTCAGGGCGTTTCTATGTCCATGTTTATTATTTTGAATTCTTTTCTGTGAGTAACGCCTTATAATGATCTACCCATTCGTTTAAACCTATCAACGGTATTTCACTCTTATATTTTCCTTCCTTTCTTAGGCTTCCTATAGTACTCCTGTCCCGCCAATACATCTGTCAACTTCCTCGCATTTCTGTTCCCACAGTTCATTTATTTTTCAAGGTTTTTTTGCGTCAAATCATGCGGCACCCAAACATCAAGTTATTGTATTCAGCCTTCTTCAGATGGTTTAAAATGCTTTGGTGACGAACTCCCATTCCTGGGCGATGTCACGGGATGTCATATGCCGGTCTAACTCGATGTATTCCATGATTTGATCGGTATATGTCGTCACAGGTCTTCCGCCGGCTGGCTTATCCATGGTGTCGTTTTCACAGGCTCTGAATCGTCGAAACCACTCCTCCGTGGTTCGAACTGATAGAGTACCATCCCCCAAAACATCATGAATCTCACGAAACGTTCCTCTAGCGGATTTGCCTTTAACGAAGGAAAACTTTCAAATAGCGTCAATTTCGGCGTTAGTGAACTCCATGTTTACACGTCTATAACTGTTGAACGCAATATCCAAATTAATCATGCATAGTGTCGTTTTGTAGGTTATGTCAAGACCTTTCAAATTATGTATAGTATTGACAGTTACGAGCTCTGTAGGGCTTTGTACATAACCGCGAAATTCAAGAGACATAAAGGCGGAAGGGAGATATTTCGCAACCTATTATATTTGCATGAAGGATATTTCTGTGCGAATTCAACAAAGAAAGTTGAATCATGCTCTATTTATTGCAATAGTAAACATTTCAAAGTGTGTATTGAAAGTGCCATCGAGATAGAATAGAGAAGAGACGGCATGACATGCTTTCCAACATGGAAAGAAATGGGACCCCTTGTTTGACATAAAAATGGCGCACCTATATGGCGGAAAAATCAGTCGGATTTTGTAAACTTGAAATATATATGCTTTGATGAACTTCATGAAAGATACATGAAGGGTTTGCGTGAAATTTGACTGTATTAATTTACAAAGGGTCTTTCAACAAGAACTTTTGTTTTTAATTGTGGCCACAGCTAACATATGAGAGCATTGACAGTTAGTTTTTTGACATATTCGTAGTAGATGCTTTTGCAGTCGTTACAATGAATTCAATTTGTCTCGAAAATCGCATTAAAATAAATAAAACTCACTATGAAAATGGTGGATCTGTTAAAATTACATACCGTAAAATTGATGATATTTTCGGACAACATAATCGACCTTCTGAGATCGCTATTAAGAATTTGATCGCTAAATTTGAGTAAACGGGCTCGGTACGAAATGGGCCAATACCAAAGCGTGTTCGACCGGGCCGTTCAATTGAAGACATCGTAGCCGTGAGCCACAGTGTTGAAGAAGATCCAAATTTGTCAATTTCTCAACGTTCACAAACCACCACATGGCGAATTTTGCAAAATTATTTGGCTTTAAGTCTCATAAGATTTAACTAGTGCAGAAACTGAAGCCGACCCACCATTCACGTCACCGTAGATTTGCTCTATTCATTCTGGAACAACCCGCTGGTGTCTCTGAAATAATCATTTTATCAGACGATGCCCATTTTCTTTTGTCAAGGTACGTCAACAAGCAAAATTACCGCATTTGGGCTTCTGAAAATCCTAGAACGATTATTGAGAATCCTTTGCAGGCTCAACGTGACACTGTGCGCTATGTTCTCTGGAGACGGGATTGGGTCGTTCTTTTTTTCGAAGGTGAGGCTGGAAATGCAGTAACGGTCAATGTATCACGCTATCGCGAGATGTAAACAACTCAATTTTGGCCTATTATTGATGACATGGATATCAATGACATGTGGTTTCAACAAGACGGTGTCACTTGTCATACAGCCAATGAGACGATCATTTATTGCAAACCAAATTTGCTGATCGCATAATTTAACGAAATTAAAGCTATTTAATGGCCAGCTAGATCGTGTGATTTAACACCACTGGATTATTTTTTGTGGGGCTATCTTAAGGAGTCTATCCGGAGCCAATCGAATCGATTGCAGCCTTAAAACTCAAAAATTGTTATGTGAGAGAGGAATTTTCTTCTGTCATTGTGGTAATAGTGGACATTTGCCTGATATCATTTTTTATTCATAATTCCTGAACTTTTCGTTTTGTAATGCAATACTCGAAAAATCTGAATCATCGTCATCAACATTTTTTGTTTTAAAAAACAAGGTTCGGTTGAAAAACCCTTCATAATCAGTATTTTATTTAGTTACATAAAGTCAATAAAAAATTTAACAAAGGTCAAAGTTTGATTCGAATCGCGAACCAAAATGGCGGAACTGATCCCATATTTGTTGATTCATGTCATCTCTTTACTATTCTGCCTTGATGGAATAAGCAGATGAAAATGAGCAAATGATTCGGTTATACACAATACTAAGTCACTCTCTTGTGACTGGAAAAAGGCGGTTCAATACAATTATTTCAATTACATTTCTTATTAATAATTAATGAGGGTTTAGTAAATAAATGAAATTATTTCTTTAAACCAAGTCATATTGAAACCAATATTCACAAAAATTCGATTATTTTTTCGTTAGCTCCATCATGAAGATGAGAAATTCAAATGATTCGAAACATCGACCGCTGAGAAGTTATGACGAAACGATGTGTGAAGCTCCTACTCGATGACAACAGTGGTATTATATTATTGAATGATTGTTTGGGCTATTACCATCATCTATTGTGGATGTAATGTTTTCCGACGTTTCGATAGACATCTTCTATCTTTATCAAGGAGAACAGTAAGAAACCTTTTGAAAATTATCAATTTTTAAAAAGTCAATATTGACAGAAGTCACGAAAGAAAATGAACGATGTTATATACTCATCTGTGATATGATGATCTTTTTAAGTTGGATCGAACTATCGGCGTCCAAACTTCTGGCAGAAGCTTCTACGAGTACTAGACAGCGACAAATCCAGGTTGATCCAACAAGCTGTAGATGAGAATCCTCGTATAAAGTGGGATGAAGAATCAATAATATCCAAAGAAGAAAAACTTACAAGAAGAAAAATCAAAGAAGCAGCATTTATGAAAATAACACCTGATTCCATAAGTGCTCCATCTATAGATCTGCCAGAAGTTTGGACGCCGATAGTTCGATCCAACTTAAAAAGATCATCATATCACAGATGAGTATATAACATCGTTCATTTTTCTTTCATGACTTCTGTCAATTGACTTTTTGAAAATTGATAATTTTCAAAAGGTTTCTTACTTTTCTCCTTGATAAAGATAGAAGATGTCTATCGAAACGTCGGAAAACATTACATCCACAATAGATGATATCAATAGCCCAAACAATCATTCAACACGAGCTCCATCATCAACAATATCTCGTCATCAGTGGTATTATACTGATCTCAGTATCTGTCAACTATTATTTGAAGAATTTCTACCATCTTTTCAGTTCACAAATAATAAATCATCTTGAGGTGCTGATGCTGCAACTCTTCGCACAGCCCTAGTCTTTTCTGCAGCTGAGTATTGTTGCTCTGTTTGGTTTAATAGTGCACATACACAAAAAATCAATGCACAACTGAATACATCCATGAAAATAATTACTGGCACCCATTGACATATTATCTATGAACCAATTCTGAGAGAGCGAGAGTACGGAATGCGAATGAGATGGATATAAGGTTAACTCGTCAACCCTTCAATGATTTACGACCTTTCTAACCGATTTTTACGTCACGTGACGTCAATTTACTGCAATAATCAATAACACCTAGTTCGGATCCAATGAAGTGAATTCAAACGTATAATTAGAATAAATGAATTGATTTCATTCAAAAAGAAGGAAAATGCACATATTTATGAACATAGATATCATAACCAAATTCCTTTTTGTTTACATCTATCTGAAATCTCATCAATCATTCTTGTGACATACAAACCTTCATTCGCTCTCTGTTTCTCATGTATGAAACGCATAAGATCATTTCTCTCTAATTGTTATTACGGGGAAGTCTTAAGAAAGCTCGCTTGGCACCTAGTCTATGGTAAATAACGTCTTTGCTGGCACCATAAGATCTACACCTGTTCATTGGTTACCAGTTTTGTCTAACATTGTCCCTCCCCATATTCACAGACAGACTGTAGCTCTCAATTCTTGGAGCAAATATCATTCTTATCCTAATTTATTTCCAATTATTTCATACATTTCACAAAATACCGGAGGAGACCGTCAGATTTTAGGTGAAGTATACAGTAGTCAATATAGTTTCGGAACAATGTTGGGTTTATGGTTCGGGGCCTTCATTGAGAGTCTACAGGGTGATTTGTCCGATTAGACCGATTTTTTTTTATTCATAACTTTCGAATGGCTTGATCAATCTTGATGAAATTTTCAGTGTAGAACAATATGATTATCTTCTTTCAATAATTTCAACATTTTCTCAAAAATACAGAATGGGAATTATGATAAGTTTAGATTAAGTATGCAGGTTGAAAAAACACCCTGTAGATTCACGTTTTCAGAAATTTTCTACTTGCTTCAGATTCTACTATAAATTTACATTACTGGAGCGTTTTTATTTTTTTGGCACACGTCCATTTTTCCTAGAAAAAGTTTTCAAACATGAACAATATCGTTTTTTCGCTCTAAGGTATTGAGAATATTCTGAACTAGATGGTAAAGCTGTATCGTCCAATAATACAAAGCTCTTCCTGAGTCCTAAAATAAATTTTCCGAATTCGAAATTAATTTTTGATCGCTCATATTCAGATGTATAAAATCATTTAATTCAAAAAATTTCTTTATACGTACGTGAACCAAAAAAATCTACATACTACTACTACAAATACAGAATGAACATTCGAAACATATGAAAAGCAAAATTATGGATTAATATAAAATTGAGTCATTATTCAGGTGATTTTCGGCACACTGCCGGTTTTCTATGAAGAGAATATTCCTAAAACAGTAGTTTCGTTCAAAAATGTACTCACTTATGGCGTTATGGAGTATGTAAAATATTGAATCACGAATGTATGATAAATAGTTTTAATGAAATTGAAAATTCTCCATGAAAATTAAATCTCTATTTATATCAAGTTCTTTAAGATCCATGGTTACCATCACAGTGAACCACATAATGAGAATATTTAATAAATAATCTGTCACAAGAAGTGTATTTCAACATGCCTCAATTATTTACTCATGCGGAATATGCGGATATGATTTTTGTTTATTGTTTTTGTAACGGAAATGGAAATGAAGCCAAAATGGAATACCATAGACGATTTCCCCCTTGACGTCAACCAAATAAATGTAGTTTCGGACGAGTATTCCGTTATTCTAAAGAACATGGGCAATATCCTAGCAAGGCAGAGCATATTGATAGGCCTACTCAAAATGAAATTTCGATTCAAATTGTTGAACGGGTGGAGGAGGAACCGTCTATTAGTACTCGTCAAATTAGTACTGAATTAAGAATATCGCAGAGCAAAGTGAGCAAGACTTTGAAGAAAGAACCAAAAGGTGCAACAAGATCTGCCCCAACGATTACAATTTTGTCGCTGGGTTATTAGTCACCAAGGAACTATTTTTCGTATTCTATTCAGCGACGAGGCTATGTTCACTAAGAATGGAATTTTTAATATCCACAATTCCCACGAATGGACAAGAGACAACCCGCATTTGAAGAAGAGTCATAATACACAACACAGATTTTCTGCCAATATTTGGCTTGGAACAATAGACTGAAATTTAGTTGGCCCTCACATTTTTGCGGAAAGATTGAATGGAAAAATTTACCTAGATTTTTTGGAAAATATTTCACCAAATCTATTGGAAAATGTACATATCCGCTTTATGTACTTTCCGCATGACGGAGCACCACCTCACTTTGCATTGAATGTGTGAAATCACCCGGATGTAAATTATCCGAACAGATGGATTGATCGTGGAGGCCCTATTGCTTGGCCACAAAGATCGCCTGATTTGAACCCTTTAGACTATTTTGTGTGGGGATATCTGAAAACAAGAGCTTATAAGGTTGAAATTAGAAGAGGAGAACACCTAGTTGGAAGGATTTTCGAGGAATGTAATATCTTGAAGCAAAATCAATCCCTCATAAGAAGGTCAATTGAAAATTTAATAAAATGGTCTCGAATATGTATTCAAAAAAGTGGAAATCATTTCGAACATTCTATGTAAATTTTGTGTTAATCCTTAGTTTTGCCGTTCATGATATGTTTCGAATGTTTATTCTGTATAAGTTGTAGATTTTTTGGTTTAAGTAGGTAGGTATAAAGATATACCTACCAGCTTTGTATCATTGGACGACACCGGTTTACATTCTAGTTCAGAATATCCTCACTGCCTTGGAGCGGAATAACGATATTGTTCATCCTTGAAAAATTTTTCTAGGAAAACTGGATGTGTGCCACAAAAACTAAAAACTTATGATAGAATCTGAAGCATGTAGAAAATTTTTGAAAACGGAATGTACCGGGTGTTTTTTCAACCTGCAAACTTAATCTGAACTTATCATAATTCCCACCCTGTATTTTTGAGAAGGTGTTGGAATTATTGAAAGAAGATAATCATATTGTTCTACACTGAAAATTTCATCAAGATTGATCAAGCCATACCAAAGTTATGAATAAAAGAAAAATCGGTCGAATCGGACAAATCACCCTGTAGACTCTCAATGAAGGCTCCGAACCATAGACCCAACATTGTTCCGAAACTATATTGACTACTGTATACTTCACCTAAAATCTGACGGTCTCCTCCGGAATCACCCTGTATAAATTTCAAGATGGTTTCATGGCTATTCACGGTGTTTCCGATTCTTTCTAGGAATGGGTTATAAATTTAAAACAAATTTATACTCTGTATTCACTTCTTTTTTCTGCTTTTGTCTTTGTTTTTCCAGATTCGATATGTGCAATTTGAAGAAGCCTCTCTCTCTCATTACTTGAAGACTACTCTTGAAGAAAGAAGTCCCACAAAAGCATTTAGGCTTATTTCAGTACACACAACAATACGTATGCGGGGAGCCTGGTTTTTTTTTTACTGGGGTTTTTCCCTAGGCTTTTATGTCATACACCGAATTGTATGGCACCCCGTCACCAACCCCAGCTAACATTTGTTTGTAAGCCAATAGTTCGAAAGAATATACAGGGTCATGATAAAGTAATGCACAAAATTCATAAAACGTACAACGATCACTTTTGAAAAAAATGCAAAAACACGTCAAACGGTATTTTATATTTCGCATCTCTTGACATAAGTTACAAAAATAACAAGTCAAATTTGTCAAAGTTATGACGTTGTTAGCAATGGACTTATTTGTCCAATAGGTAGCAAGAGCAGTGAACTCTATTTAGTTTTGGCGAAGTATAGCAAAACTATCAAATTGAACTTATATTATTTTTTAGCAGGATGTTACAAGATTTCTTTCTCAATACGATCGTGCAATATTAATTTTGACAATGTTAATCTCAGTCAGCCCATATGGCGAGATTCTTTCAATATAAGCATGCGTTATCAAGACACATATTCGCAAAATTGAACAATTACATATGTACAGGTGGTCATAAGAGATTATCAATTTCAATCCCTAACATACGTCATCAACATATTTTTAATGGGAAGCTAAGTTTTTTATTACATTATGAGAAAAAGCATGTTTTTTTACACTAGGGAAAAATAGTTGCAGTAGGGCTCACATAAGAAAAAAACGAGAAAATTAGTAAAGACGAAATAAACGTATGTTTCATAATAACTTTTCAATTAACTGAACAGGCCATTACACCAAAACTATTTCTTATAGTAATTGTTCAAACTGTGTCTCGTTTACTAACTGACATAGGCCAAGACGATGGTAGACCGCATTTACAGAGTTTTCGATCATCTGCGGAATTATAAAAGTCATTTCGTGTCTAATTCGTTCCGTTAAGTCTTCTAAATTGTCTGGCAGGTTAATGTAGACCCAAATTTTCAAATGTCCCCACAGAAAAAGGGGGTAAGATCAGGTGACCTAGGTGGTCACTCCATTGGTCCACGTCTTCCAATCCACCGTTCTTCAAACTGTTTATACAGAAACCTTCGAACAGTAAGACCATAATATGGTTGTTGGAACCAAATACTAGGATCCAAGTTTTTCCCATTATTTGGATCCGAAAATGCCGCAAGATGTTCAAAATATCGTTCAGCAGTTAAATTCCGAGAAAGTAATGAGGACCAATAAATCTTCCCCTGACGATTCCTACCCAAACATAAATTTTTTTGGGGCGCTGGGTGTGTTTTGTCTGCATCCAGTGGGAATTTTCCCGACAATTGTGTCGATTTACAGAATCACTCAGACAAAACGTTATCTCATCGGAAAATACTATTTCGAAATTTGGATGTTCGTCACAAGGCCGTATGAAGATTTCACAAAATTCCAAACGTCTGTCCGGATCATCTTCTGAGAGTTCGTGAACAAGTAGAACTTTGCATGGGTGTAGTTTTTCTTTTTTAAGATCTTTACTACGAACGACTGACTAACATTTTCTGGTAAGGCAATTTCTGTTGTAGTTGCGTGAGGGTTGTCTTCTACTGACAGCAAAATATCTAACTTCACATCGTCGCTTATTCCTGGTCGTCCAGATTTTGGAGCATCCCTCACGCTTACGGCAACCATTCTGCTTACTGGACTTCTAGCAATTGGAGGTCTTTCCAAATGTGTTGCGTTAAATGAAGAACATGCTTCTTCATGACTTTGAAGGCAATCGCCGTAACCTACCATCATTAGAATTTCTATCCTTCCTCTTTCATTTAAACGAGCCATAATAATAAAACTGGTGTCACACTAATTGTACGACTGACACTGACACCGTTGTTTTAATAAATCAATCGAAAAAATTGATAAGAACAGATGTTCTTAAGAGATAAGTTTAAGTTTGACCTCTTTTTATAATTGCTTTTGTTATTTCGATTTTTATTCATTTTCTCGTTTTTTCCTAAGGTTAACCCTACTGCAACTATTTTCCCTATTTTAAAAAAACAAGTTTCATCACATAATATACTAAAAATCTTAGCTTCCCAATAAAAAAATATGATGATGACGTCATAACTTTGACAAATTTGACTTGTTATTTTTGTAACTTATGTCAAGAGTGCGGAATATAAAACACCGTTTGACGTTTTTGCATTTTTTTCAAAAGTGATCGTTCAACGTTTTATGAATTTTCTGCATTACTTTATCATAACCCTGTATATATGCAAATTACATCGTATGGGGGTGAATAAGGAACGGTATATCGATAACGCGACTTCGGAACGGTATCTTAAAGGAACGCGAAGTAACCGGTTGCTGAGTAACAGAAACTACGAGTAAATCGGTGAGTCGAGAGGAAAAGGATGTGATCGCCAAAGGATATTTCAAGAAACATCGCAATGTAAATGGTCGAAATCCATCAACGGCGAAATTCGTATTTTATAACGGCCGATGTACGATACTGTCGATACTGTGGATTCACATCGTGGCTATCACGTAGATTAACAGATTGAGCAATTTTTCAACTTACTTGGTGGAAATTCATTTTAAATAAACAATGAAATTCGGACCATACATAAAATGACATTTCAGAATTTCTTCTCACCCAAATGAATCCGCAAATTTCAAAATTATATTCATTAATTAAACTTCATATGGAAAATAACCCCATTAGACCAGTAGTCTCCTTCGTAACATCACCAAGCATAAAATTATCTCGAGCACTTATTCCGATAATATTAACAGAAACTAAATTCCAAGCAGAATTTGCAATGAAATATTTCTTTGAACTAACAAAAAAACTGAAAAATATCAAATTATCTGATGACACAAAATTTTTTCATTTGATGTTCAAAATATGTTTCCTAACATCAATGAATGAACACGTTGTTTTGATGATTTGTGTTTTGCCTCAAAAAATTTCCAGACGGAGTTTTCCTATGTTTCCGTACATGTTCGATTCCAATTTGCTCAACAAGCTAATATTAAGATCTCATGTGTGTAAAACATAAATTCGACTTTGCCCTGAAGAAGTAGAAATATATCTAAGAAAGGTTGGCATTAGTTGAATGTAGTTTATTGACCTACTGCTTTCCTCAAAGTTCCGTGAAAATCAATCACAACATGTCTCTCCAAGGAAATGATCTATCAGACCATGAAATCGTTACCATTTTCGTGCGATTACTTTTTACAACTTTCGACATGGGTAAACAACATCAGTGCATCGATGAATTTAATTTTTGGTAGTCAAAAGTTACAGACATTTCCAACAAAATTCCACGGTATTGTACTAGATTTGTGATCTGAAATAAGCGCGCAAAAATACAGAATTTCGCGATAATTTGTGAGCAAACCTCATACAATATTCAAGTTTTAATTGAATTGCGAATAAAAAATGTTGACCTCATCACATAAACTTATACATAAAGATAAACTCAGTACCCTTCATGCTATTTTGATGAGATCTTCAAGACTAAAACTCCCATATACAGGGTGAGTCATTGACCACTGCGTAAATTTTAACCATAGATTCTTCACATCAAAAGAAACATCTTTTTCCTATAACATTTTTCCAAATTTGGTCCCGTTCAAAAGATATAGGGTGTTGAAATCTCATTAAAAAAATGCATTTTCACTTGTAAGATTCAAACGACAATATCAATTGAAATGATCTCCTGTAGATTGTTTTTGATATCAGTCATGCATATTTTGGCATCATTAGATTTATTCCATTTCTTGTGGGTTTCTCACTACTACCCTAGTTAAATTGCATGAAAAACAAATATCGCTTGAACTAAAGGTCCGTATCTTGTAATTCCTGGAATCATTAGCCTCTTTTGCAGATAAAATCATTCTTCATCTTTCCTCCTAAATTGCACCCTTCTTGAGATATTTGAAGTTGAAAGGAATTAAATCAATATAATTATGTCCAAATTTTCTGATTTTCCCAAATCCAACTCTGTGATGAAATGATTCAATAATCAGATTTGTTCAATGTTGCCATATTTTATGTCTTTATTAAATATTTCTACAAAAGGTTAGGGAAATCTCTCCAGTCTATGGTTCCACCACTAAACACTATAGATGAAATTAACCACTGAACAATTTTTGTCTTACATTCACTACACAATCTAAATTGCCATTTGCTGTATTGATTATTAATGATGTCTAGCACCTTGTTTAATATTTAATTCAGTGTAATATTCCATAATAAATAGAAAAAAAGATTTTCATCACTCACATAGGTACTTCGGTATAATCTCATGACAGTTGAAATAGGTAATGTATTTTCTGACAGGACCTGTTAAATTGAAGACTTGTCTTTATGAAGAGCTGTTTCTTTATAGCTTCAGACTTTCAGGGTTCATCAAATTATATCTATTCTAAAATAAAAAATCTTCAAATTAGGCTCATATGAGTTTTAAAATCTTCGAACACAGTCTCCTAGATTTGTTTTGTACCTTTATAGAAGTATTTTCACATCTTTATTTCATACACCGATTCAACCTGGTTCACAAACATAGGAGATAATAGAATTTGACTTAGTTTTAATATTTCTCAATGTTTGTTATGATACATGGTTAATTAAAATTCTATCAATATTGAAACTGGGAGCTATAGGCTCATAATCAAGAAAGATTAGAATAGAAATGTATTTTCTGACCATAATCATTTCATACTGAATTGAATAATTTCAAACTATCGAAATAATTATTATTATTTTATTATAATATTTTCCACAATTTTTAAGGTACAAATAACTGTTGACAGTTTCAAACAGAATCAAAACAACAAGGAACCACAGAACACTATTTTATTGGGAACTACCCACCACAGAGAAGTCATAATAACATTTTAATGTGATAATAATTCACCCTATTTATTCTGAGAAAAATTATAACTGAAGATCAATAATGGTTACAGATATTATCTTTCATTTAAAATAACTTTGCAAATATGAATTTTTTCTCTCCTGGGGTTCGGTAATGAAATAATAGTCTATGGTAAGGTACTAAAATTTGACATAATGTATGAATAACCATTATTCAATATTTTTGTTTTCGTTTACATAATTAAAACAAATACTCTGATTATAAAACCCAAAAATTTGTTCAGTAATTAATTATAGTCAAAACATAGTCTAAATTCTTTTATTAGCGAATACCTAGTTGGTTTTCCAGAAGCAAATTTAGGTGATCAAACTCAATTTCTTCAAGCAAGTATAATTGCACACCTAAATCTGGGAATACTTGTAATCTATCCAAGTAAATTAGTCTTGGGATTCAGTACAGAAAATAATAATCAAGCAAAGTGGCATCACTTTGAAATAGATATTCGTAGTGACATAATTCATTGTTCTTAAGATTTCGAAAAAGATTTTCAAAATTTTAACAGTATGATATCAAGAGACCTCATAGACCTGTTCACTGGTCTCTGTCAAGGAGAAGACACTTCAGAAATATCAGTGTTTGGAAAATCATAGATGATTTTTTCTGGCTTTGAGTGAAAAAAAGGAATTTTCATAGAAATGATGTATGATGATAACATTCAATAATTCTGAGGTGGTTTTAGAATTTCTGACTAGAAAGGGATGGATTATAACCGTGAAGTAGAAAGAAATTATAGTAGAACAACAAAAATCTATGTTTGTGGTGTTTTACCAGATACCAGAAATTGGTATTTTGTATCTTCTTTCTGAATATGGACCTCATCGGATGAAAGATGAGTGAGTAAATCATTTTCTAGAGGGAACATAATGTTTTTAAACAATTCAGATGGAAGGTATTTTTCATTCAAACTAATCTGGACTACAGAGGGGTATTTGCCCAATGTGAAAACTGAAAATGCTTATAACTTTTTAACGCAGCTGAATATGGAAAATCCGTAATGAAAAAAGTATTTCTTTTGATCTCAAGAACCTATGGTTAAAATTAACGCAGTGGTCAAAGACTCACCCTGTATATATATAAATTTTCCTACACTTCATTGCTGCACATAATAGACTCTAGTTGTCCGACCAACTCCGTCGACATGGAGCAAAACATCGGTTAACATAGTTCGTCTCGAATTCCAAGGATTAACTTCCCAAACTACGATAAAGGCAGTTGATCTCTCCTGCAGGATACTGAAGTTTTAACATTGCCTTGTGTTCTAAACTTTCTTGGTCCATCCTCCAAGCACCAAACATAGTCATGGATCTTTTGTATAAGATAATTAAAGCAATCTTCGCTATTTTTTGTCACTAGTTCACAGGAAACAATAATTCGATTGTATTACACGAACACGTGTTTGAATGATCATTCAACACTATACTACATCGTCCAATGAAATCGCTCAATTTTTGAAAACGGACCAATAGAAACAAACTGTATCTGAAATCACTCAACCTCACAGTGTTTTCACTTTTAGAAATTTGTTTTATATATATATTAATACGTCCGGATAGCTTTGGCCGTTGGTGGAAGCAGCGGTCGTCATGGTTACGATAAACAAGCAGTTGTTAGCGATAACAGCACATTTGGCAGTTCTGTCAGTTTATTTTCGTATTTTACCATAAAGTAGATAAAAATAAAACGTTTTGGGAATTGTAATATTACTTCAATTGAGGAAAGTGTGAAGAACAGTGTGCCGCTCAATACAGTGAAGTCAAGATCCTACATTTGGAAACAATTTGAAGGATTCTGTTCTGCCCGGGAATACCTTGTAATTGAGAAAACAAGTTTGTCAGAGCTCAATAATATTATGCTAGATTGGGCTTTCAATATGAAGAAAAGAGATGGATCACACTACAAGGAAAGTGTCGTAAAAACCTTGTGGAATTCCGAATGGGGCTTTAGGTTCGCTCCATTCACAGACGTGGCTTTTGAAACGGCGTGGGATGCACGAAATGCCCAGCTAGTGCCAAGGCGCTGTCTTTGGAGCAACACAAAAAGATGGTCAACTTTTGTAAAGAAGATAATCCAGATGGTTTGAACAGAAAATTTTATTTTATTGTTGCATTGGAGCTTGCTTGGCGCGGAGGAGAGGAATCATCATGCCTAATTTCGCATTTCCAATTCAAAATTGAAAACGATGGTAATCCCGCGGGCGGAATTGCCTACAATCCGATATTTTCTAAAACAAGACAAGGTGATGCCCAAAAATGTGCGGTATCGAAATGGCTGAGTCCCACTATTGAAGAAGATATTTGCCCGGTGAGGTTATATAAGCTACTTGTATCTAAAAGAACTGCAAACATAACCACTGAAAGACTTTTCCTTACACCACATAAGAATTGAAAATATGATTCACGGTTCAAAAACTCCCCAGTCGGTCTCAATACGATAGCTAAATGAACAAAAAAATCGGCAGAACTCATTGGCATCAACACAACCAAGTCGAAGATAACCAACCACTCGCATCGAGCTA
This sequence comes from Micraspis discolor, assembly GCA_030674115.1. Taxonomy (NCBI): domain Eukaryota; kingdom Metazoa; phylum Arthropoda; class Insecta; order Coleoptera; family Coccinellidae; genus Micraspis; species Micraspis discolor. Next base: position 227,607 of record JARTUT010002201.1, read on the forward strand.
CTGCTTTCAGCCAATTAGCCAAAGCAGGGATTGGCGAGGAACAGCTGATAAAGATAACAGGCCATTCCTCTGCAGCGTCAGTGAAACCGTATCTCCAACTCACCAACATCACAAAAAAATAATCACAGCCATACGGAATGAAAAAACTGTCCTTCAAGAAACAACATCAGTATCTACTTCATCATTCGAAAATAATGCTCGTAATGTGTATAATAGTTGTACTATCAATAATTATTATTTTTGTAAGCCAAAAGTTCAAAAGAATACATATATATATTTTGAGAATAAAGATGAATAATTTGTTGTTATGCTTCTATTCGGTTATTTTTGAATAAAAAACAATTTTTTATTTCGTTTGATTTATATTGTCGAATGATCTTTCCAAATACCACACGAGATTCGAATTTTTTCCGAGAACACTCGTTTTGTCGTTTTTTGAAAATTATACAAAGTTCACTTAATAAAGTGATCCCGAAATACCACTCGCCTTCGGCAAGTGGTATTTTAAGGATAAATTTGTTTCGTGAAATTTAAACGCATAATTCCCAAAAAACAAGAGTGTTCTCAAAAAATTCTCACCTCTAGTGATATTACCTACCCTTTATAATACTTTTTTTATCCTTTCACCGGAGTACGGTCTATATTCGATTATTTTCAGAGGTCATATCCTAGTCAAAAATGTTTAGAATGGGTAATTCAAGAAGATTAACAAGAATCGCTTAATACCTGATTGTTCGTTCGAGAGAATACTTTGTGAATGCGGTCTGCGCATTTCTAGGTCTCCTCAATTAATTGATCTGGAATTTTTTCATTCTACGTAGAGGAAATCTTAGTGTCCATTTTCGTGTAGGTTTGGCCTTTGAGGAAAGTCATTGAAGTTCACCCTCCATAAGCTTCAGAATGATTCAGATTATCAAGTTTTTAAAGTAATGAAATCGGTTTATTCCCGCATTTGATATTAGTGTGGCTGATAGCACCAAAACAAGTCGACTGCCTGAGATTCTTTGATCGATTTTCAACGCTGTGGAAGGTTCTAAACCGGTTGAATGAGTCTCTTTCAATTAAGATCCTTTTAAATGTTCATTACCACATTGTTCACAGACATACTACTTGTGAGAAGGTTCAGGTTGACGCCAGAGCGTGTAATCCCGACCATTTTAAACTATCCCATCAATATATGGTTATCATTATAAAATTCATTGTCCCATTTTCTGAGCAAACACTATTGAATGTCACAATATGTACAGTGTAGTCCAAATTGAATACTTTTGATACGAAACACAAATTTCTAGAGGAGTAGTAGATAGACTAACCTACATGTTGCGAGGTTGATTTTTTTGAGAAAATGAAAGCCGAAAATCGCACATTGATATCTTGGCTAGTTCGAAAGATACAACGTGTTTCTAAATTTTGCATTGGAAATCCAACCTTGTAACTTGTTTATTTTTAATATTTCTCGTTCCTGTGAAACCATTTTCAAGACAGCTTTATGAAAGGAATCCAATGGCGTTATTATGTTTTCATTAAAAAATATAGTTTTGAAGCTATAACATAAGCTTACAGCTTATAGCGTCAAACTATTCCTGCTCATCTTCAGTCTGTTACCTATTTTTAAATTTAGTACTAATAAATTTTCTATATTGTTGAAATCCATTGATATAATATTGTTCCTGCAATAGCTTAAATAAGGGTATTACACAAATGTACAGCTTTTTAAATCAGCTATTTGTGAAACGCCTTGTATACAAATTCAACAGAATGAATACGATTATTCATTCAACTTTTTTTAATCCATATGGCATAGGTTATCTTTGATATACAAAAAATGTCTCGATATTTTGCAAAAATACTTCTGAACCGCCTTTTTCCATGACTTCCAAATTAAAATCAAGTGCCTTAACATCCTGATCATCCAGAAACGGATTGAAGTTAGTGGTGTTGCCATCGAAAACACACGAAGACCACACACATAAATGGATATAAAATGGAATAACCTGATGACGTACTTGATGACGAACCTTTTGCCTGGAAGAATCCGTGTTTGGATTGCTCAGGCTTGGACTTTTTCTATCGTGACTTTGTTGTGCTGTTTTGTATTTTTGTAGATCCGATTCCGAGGAAACATTTGGGAATTGTTTGGTGATTTGGGGTTTATTGGCTGAAACATATAAAAAAATTTAGTTAGTATTTTTTCAATAGTCACACTTGAAGAGTAAGACATAGTATATAACTTTCAATTCTTTCGTAATCCATGTAAATAAATGATTTTTTTTTTATTTCGAGGGTATGGAATCTTTTTTTTTAAGACGTTAAGGCTGTCCTTCAAGCTACGATTCCCAACTTTATTTGTGCTTCTTCAAAGTTCAACAAACACACACAGATCATTATAAAGGTATTCCTATAGTCATTAAACCATGTTTTTTATAATAATCTGTGTGTGTATGTAGAGCTTTGAACAAGCAACAAATTTATTTATTTATCGTGATGAGGTCCTGTCCAGTGACAATTCCTCTTCAAGTCTCCTTCAAATCTGCTGGCCATTTTCTTTTAAGTCGCCGATCGTTCTGCAATTGAGTCAGTGGTTGTAGCAAAGTGTTTGTGTGGCTCTCAAGCTTTGTGTGATGTTTGGTGCTTTTTCTGTTATGACGCTCTTTACATAGGGTATCTTCAGGTCTTCATGTAGTGTTTGATTTGTAACGTACCACGGGGCATTTGTTATCATTCTGAGGATTTTAGATTGGCTTCTTTGGATGATAGACATCTTCGAATTGCTGGTACATCCCCAGATCTCGATTCCGTAGGTCCAAATAGGCTTTATTATAGTTTTATAGATCAGAATTTTATTTTCCAGTGATAGTTTTGACTTCCTACCAATGAGCCAGTATAATTCCTTTGCCTTCAGGTCTATTTTTTTTTCTTTTTTTACTACATGCTCCTTCCAGGTAAGCTTTTTATCCATGTGTAATCCGAGGTATTTCACTGTAGGGATTCTGGTATCTGGACGTTGTTGATTTTTACTGGTGGACACTGGCCTTTTCTCAGTGTGAAATTGACTTGTACAGATTTGGTCTCGTTGATCTTTATTCTCCATTTATGCAGCCATTCTTGTATCTGGTCTAAATGAGTCTGTAACAAGTGAGAAGCTTCTACCGGGTCTTCATCGCTCGCTAGTATGGCTGCGTCGTCCGCGAATGTACCCAGTACTGTGTTTGGGTTGGTTGGTAGGTCTGCAGTGTACAATAAGTACAAAATGGGGCCAAGAACACTGCCTTGTGGTACCCCAGATGATATGGGAAAATTGCTTGATGTTTTGTCGTTCACTCTTACCCTGAATTTTCTTGTATCTAAATAGGACCTCAAAAGTTTGAAATATGTTATTGGAAGATATTTTCTAATCTTGTACAGTAGGCCGGGGTGCCAAACCTTATCAAAAGCCTGACTCACGTCAAGGAACGCTGATGTGCAGTATTTCTTCTTTTCGAGTGCTTCGTTTATGACATGGCTTATTCTGTGGGTTTGTTGCACTGTTGAGTGAGCTGCCTGAAATCCAAACTGGTGGTGTGGTATCCATTGTTCAGTATTTGGGTCTGTGTTGATTCTACGGAGGACAAGTCTTTCGAGGACTTTGGAGGTGACAGGTAGCAAACTAATTGGCCGATATGAGGTCGCACTGTTGGGATCTTTCCCTGGTTTTGGAATTAAAATAATTTCTGCTATTTTAAACTGCTGTGGCCAGTGATTCAGTTTCAGTATAGCATTGTAAATATACTTAAGTAGAGTGATTCCCTTATCTGGTAACTCTCTAAGCATTTTCGGTGTTATTTTGTCAGTTCCTGCAGTTTTTCTTGTATTGAGGCGACAGAGTTCGTCCTGGACTTCAGTCGTAGTGAAAGGTTTAATTGGTGCTGTGATTTTGGGTACCTCTAGGAGTTCTCTTTCTATCTCGTTGTCTCTGGCGTCGTTGTGGGGGGTGAATACTGTGGCTAGGTGTTCGGCAAATAGCTTGGCTTTTTCTACGTCACTTCTAGCCCAATGTGTGTTAGGTGCTGATGTATTACGTAAAGCTGATATATGAGTTGTTGGTTTTTTGGAGTTCTTTATTGGTTTCCATATTGAATTATCGAATCTGCTTAGATTTGAGATATACTCTTGAAATGAGTTTTCTTTTAATTCCTTGATTTTCGCTCTAAGTCGATTGGTTGTTTTATTCAGGTGTTTTTGTCAGCTGGGAGTGCGTTTGCTGCCATCTTGCTCTTGCTCTTCTCTTCTGTGCAATTAGTTCCTTGATTCCTTCAGTGATATTGTAGGTATAATTTGTCACATTGATTACAGGTGTTGCTTGTTCCACTGCATGAAAAATCAGGTTGTTGAATGTTGATAGCACTTCTTCTATTTCATCAGAGGTTTTCAGGCTTACGTTCAGGCTTACCGTCTCGTCGATATTTTTTCGATATTCGTCCCAATTGGTGCTCCTATTGTGCAGTCTGGGAATTTATTTCTTGTGGATTATGAAAGCACTGATTGTTGCAATTATGGGAGAATGATCCGAAGACAGGTCATAGCTTGCTTTAATGTCCATGTTAGAATGAGATAACCTTTTTGTTACGAAGAAATCCAGCAGGTCCGGAATCTTATTAGGATCCGTCGGCCAATATGTGGGAGTGCCTGTAGATAAAAAGTTGTAGCCGTTTTCTTGTATGAGACTTGCTAATGCTTTTCCTTTCGATGTTGTAAGGCGTGAACCAAATAGGGTATTTTTGCAGTTGTAAACTCCTCCGGCGACGAATTTGAGGCCCAGTGTTGAGAAATAGTCGTTGAAGTTTTCTTTCTTAATATTGTGACGTGGGGGGCAGTAAACTGCGGACACTGTTATTTCGAATGATGCAAGTTCTACCTTTATTGTTGTGGCCTGTAACAGATCTTTCCTATATTCCGGCAGTTCAATATGCCTTATCGAATTTTTCACAATGATAGCTGAGCCGGCGTGAGCGGTGTTATCTGGATGATTCGAGTGGTAAGTGGTATATTGCGGCATTTTGAAGTGAGACTTTTCAGTGAAGTGAGTTTCGCTTATCAGTAAAATGTCTATAGAGTTATGATGGAGAAAAACTTCTATTTCGTTTTTGTGTTGAAGAAGGCCGTTGGCGTTCCATTCTGCTATTTTTAGAAAGTTATTGAATTTTATTGATGAGATTGGTTAACATGTTCAACTTCATAGTGTTTTGTTGAATTAGTTGTTGAAACATAATTTTGAATTCACCCAGGAATCTGTCCATTATATTAGTGATATCATATGATTCTTCAGGTTTGTTTATGTTGTTGGTTGCGTCTACATAGCTCCTTGTGTGTTGCTGGGCGTGATGTGGTAGTTGGGATGATTGTTCCTGGTGACTTGGTTGTAATCTTGGAAATTGTTGGCTATTCAGAGCTGGTGGTGTTTGCTGTATTTGTGTTGTGGAGGATATGTTGTTGTTGAGTTTCCTATTGGAGTGTTGGATGTTTTTCTATTGTTTGCATTATTATTTGTTAATAGTTTGTGATAGAACTCGCAACCCTCAAGCAACAAATAAAGTGGAAAATATTGATATTAAGAGGTATAAAAATTTACTGGCTTCTTGGACCGAAATTCTGAAAATTACATGCCTAAAAATCGGGAGGTTTTAGTAGAGAAAACCTTGCCCATTTTCTAAAAGAAGCTTTCGATGGGCAACTTTCAAGAATAAGGTATCATCGATCGTTGAAATTGCTGCAGCGTGCGGAAAAGGTAAATATACTTTTCTTGGCGTATAATATGAGGTCTGTAAATTTAAACTTAATTGTGGAGATTTTGCCGACTTTTGTAACTGAACTGAAGTTTATTTGGGTTCGTGGCAAAGGGGGCTATTTGATTCAAACAACCATTTTGAAATGCGTCTATATTTTGAAACTATATTGGCTTCTTCATCAGGGCGCTGAAATATATCATAAAAAGAACAATTATATCAAACAGAAATGTCAAACTAAAAAAACATGCAACCTCATAGACGCGAACTTGCAAGATATCAAAAACATTACATTAAAACATATTACATTGGACACGAGTGAGTAATATAACTGATATAATGATAATAATAATAATAATAATAATCTTTATTTGATCAATTATCAACAGATGTAGATCACGTCAATACATACCAATACATATGAATACTACTTATAATGAAACAAAATCCCTTTCACTCAAAAAATCCCCAACACTATAATAACATTTTCTAACCAAAAACATTTTTAATCTTTTTTTTTAATTGCAATAGGCATGCATTTAAAATTTTGAGGAAATTTATTCCATACTGTGATTATAAAATATACAGCATTCTTTTGTATATAACTAAAATTTGTTTTTCTCTACTGAGATCATTTTTTCCTCTGGTATTGTATTCATGACTGAACATTAATTCTTTAAAATCATTGAAGTTGTTGCTTACATACATTACACATTCATAAATAAACAGACTGTACAATGTCAATAAGTTATTACCAATAAATATATTTCTACAGCTCTCATTGTATTTCATTTTGAAGATAGTTCTCAAGCATCTCTTCTGCATGATGAATATTCTCTCAGCCTCAACAGAATTACCCCAGAAAATTATACCGTATCTGAGTTTGGATTGAACGTAGGCATAATATAGTAAGCTGTCAGGGCCGTCTCTTCACTAATTGTATTGGCCAATATCCTCAAAGCATAGCAATATCCTGCAATACTTCTAGACAGATTTTCAATTTGTGTTTTCCAACTCAAATCCCCTTATATCCCCAGGAAGGTACTGCATCCTCTGTCTTGATTGTGTTACCATGATATGTCAAGCTTATGGCATCTTTATTTATTTATTATATTACCACTCTAACCATGACTGGAAAACCAAAATAAACACGATCCCAAATTTGAAAAAACAGAGTACTACAAATCGCCCACCAGGAGTTTCATTAATCATCACTTAGGAAACTTCTTAACATCCTAAAATATAATGGATACCCTAGAAGACTTCTCAATACGTTACTATATAGCACCAACCTAACGATAGATGAACCACCTGAAATCACCCATTTCCTGAAAGGAGCCATCAACCAAGTAATGCAATGGTCAGCAACCCAGAACTTGAAAGACTGAAATTTGCCTCTCTGCCATATATCCCTAGACTCACTAACAAATTGGTCCACATTTTCTCAAGTATCGACAACTTGAAAATAGAGAAATATAACATCTTCTCTAACAATGCCCTGTTCTCCAAACGAAAAGACCGCATTCCCATCTCAAATAGATCTAATTGTGTCTACTGTATCTCTTGCACTAATTGTGCTAGCTCATACATAGGGCATACTTCTCAATGCCTAAAAAGACGTTTCTCCAGCCATAGAAGTGACATCAGGTCCCTCTTTGATAACTGTGCCTTAGCGTCTCACGCAATTCAATTTGATCATTCGTTCGATTTCTATAACGCCAAGGTTCTGGCTTGTTGCAACAACTATCAAAAAAGAATTTTCCTAGAGATGTGTTAAATTAAAGAAGACACTAATTCTATCAACAAGCGAACTGACATACAAGGTCTAAGTAATATATATAGCTACCTCCTGGTCTTAGGCAGAAGAGATGCCCCCCGTAGCTCACTAAATTTAATACCACTTCTTGAAGTTAGAAACGGAACTGTGTGCCAACACGTTACTCTGTGCTCTCTGTATCTGTGGTTCCTTTTTTGCTAACCTGTGACTGCTTACTGAAGTGTCATATTTCTCAATGTGAATTTCTGCCAAATGGAAGCGTGCTAAGTTTCCAACTGTTCTTTCAAAGAATGAAACCATAACAGACAAGATAGTTAGATTCCATGAAGCTGACCGTTCGTACACAACTGATAAAAATGTAAGTTTCAAATGACGTAGGTTCTTGTTTTGTGTTTTTGATATCTTGCAAGTTCACACCTATGAAGTTGCATGTTTTTTGTTTGACATTTCTGTTTGATATAATTGTTCCTTTCATGATATATTTTAGCGTCCCGATGAAGAAGCCAATATAGTTTCGAAATATAGACGCATTTCAAAATGGTTGTTTGAATCAAATAGCCCCCTTTGCCACGAACCCAAATAAACTTCAGTTCAGTCTGTAAATTAAGTAATGAGATTGATTTTCCTCAAATTTTTAATACAAAAATAATAACAATTGAATATTGTCATCTTCAAAATAATTTTCTTCTGAGGCCACACAGCGCTGAAGACATTTCTTCCACTCATTATAGCAGTGCTGGAACTCCGATACTGAAATAAGTTTCAGCTGATCGAGCACAGCCGTTTGAATTTTTTCGACTGACCCAAAATGATACCCTTCAAGTAATTTTTCAACTTTTGAGAAGGACTGAAGCCGGGCGAATAAGGAGGCTGAGGAGCCACAGGAATGTTTTTACTAGCCAAAAACTCGTTAATTGAAATGGATTTCTGAAACCGGTTTTGCGCAGATTTTTGTCACTATCTCCTTAGGCCTGCTGATATTGAAGAAGAGTTTCCGTTGCACTGTGCCCAAGTCTGAGGCAACACCTGATAGCACACCGTTGCTAGAAACTGATGACATTCATTTTTAGAACACAATAGAAAAAATTATTTCACAAAAACAATCACTACGTACAACCAACTGACTCGAGCGAGGTCAAACTTGTACTGAAGGTGGATCACATGTTCCTCTACCGCCCCACTAAGCCTCGGGCTTCCAGTGTTGTCAGATCAAACGCAACGTTGCCAGTCTCATTACTTAATTTACAGACCTCGTATATATTTCAGGAGAAATTTGAATTTGATATAACCGCTGAAGCTTCGGACGGTGTAAATTCCATCGAAATGGTTGAGAAAATACTTTAACCTAAGGTCATCAAATGTCAAGCATGACAGATTTTTTGCTAGATATTTGAATGGGAGGTGTGGAATGCAACATTTGGGAATTCATAGAAAACTATCGCGCAGTTTTTTAAGTTGCCAAATCCTTCTTTGTAAACTGGTCACTGGTTTCGGTGGTGATGGACTACTCTGCTTGCGGATTATGGAGCTGATTTGCTGAGAATCAAACAGCACGGAGGATGGAAGTCTATTCCGTTGCTAAGGTTACGTGGAGAATTCCATAACTGATAAACAAAAGATTGCGATAAACATTCTTGAACAATACCCAAATTAATGCTATACACAAAACTTCCTTGTCCGTTGGGGTCAATATCTTCAATTCTTAAAATTGTTTATTTGATCATTAAAATTGGTTTTCCAAAAGGAACTTGACAACTTTGAATCTAAATAAAAAACACAAACCGTTTGAGATATTTCCAAAACATTATTATTGGCTTGAAGTACAAACATAACATTAATGAATGGACCTCGACTTCGTTCATATGGCCACCAAGGGCCCGTCGTTTGCAGCGGTCAATTCTCTGGACCCAAATTTCAGCCGAAACGGCCGCTATTTCGCGTTCAATGTTGTCTCTGAGTTCTTGCAATGTCGTCGGCATAGACCAGTGACTCGACCTAGCCCCAAAGAAAATAGTCCAGAGGCATCAAATCTCACGAACGAGGCGGTCAATCGACAGGACAGTTTTTTGAAATTACACGCTCACCAAATGTCTGCTTTAATAAACCGATTTTTACGTGTGCTGTGTGGCTAGTGGCACCGTCCTGTTGAAACTACATGTTGGCCAAGTCCATATCTTGCAATTTGGGCCAAAAAAATTCGTTATCATGGCGCGGTAGCGATCGCCATTGACCGTAACGTGACGATCGTTGGCATCAACGAAATAACACGCTCGTGAATCATGTGTGGATTACTGCCTGTCCAATAACGCATATTTTGCGTATTGACAAGGCCATTGAGCCAAAAATAAGCTTCATCGCTGAAGATACTTAATCGATTAAAATCATGATGGTGGCTTTTCTAGAGCCCAATGGGAGAACGTACGTCGCTTCTTATGGTCCAACGGCTTCAATCCCGGAGTCAGCTTGGTCTTGTATGGGTGTAACCCAAGATCCTCACGCAAAATTCGCCATAGAGTGGTCAGACGGATGCCCAATTATTGAGAAGGCCGTGCAATTGACTGATTTGGGTCATCGGCTACAGAGGCCCGAACGGCAGCGATGTTTTAGTTACTGAGACCGGTTCTTTGTCTCACTGGCACGACAACATCTAACAGCGAATATGTGGACTCAAATTTTTGCGCCAAACTTGTGATTGCCTGTCTACTAGAGCGCGAAATTGCAGTTAAGGCTCTTGAAGTTGCGGTCCCGACTCAGACTTTCGGTAGTAAATTTTTATAACTTGCAAACATTGTTCTTTCGTGTACTTGACCATGATGAAAATGTTCTCTTTACTGAATAAATTGACGTTGACAGTTCGAAGATTAGTCTGAGGGTGCGTTCACAAATTAAATTCAAAGTTGTCAACTCCCCATTGGAAAACCCGATACATAATTTTTCTATTTTCTATTTCACATGTAAATATTACCTAAATAATAAATCTATTGATCTTCATAAAAAGTAGTACATCAATTAAATGACTCATAGGTAAAGAAGTACATGGTTCAAGTAGTTTAGTGCCACAATGATTCTGTTTTTATCACAATAAATGGCGAAATTTACTTTACATCACCAGTGGCGAAATATTTTACATTTCGCAATTAATAACGAAAAGACGATTAGCATTTTGTTGTCAAAGTTAGTAAAATTAAATAAAATGCCTTATCGGAACAATGATTTTTCAATATGATTTTGAATTATTGTTATTAATTACACTCATTATTATGATATAGGATAAACTAATTCCAAGTCGAAAAATCGAAATATTTCATAATGTTCATCAATCGACAGAAAACTGATCAACAGAGACAAGATTTCTGCTTTCTAACACAGTTCCCACATTATATCGATTTTCCAACTACGGTTCCCTACTTAAAAATAAAACACACATTTCGATCAGCTCGCATATAGATGGCGCTACTGGGATCACTAGAGGATTGTTCTGAATCTAGGGGTTAGGACGTTGACTTTTTCACACTTACAAATGCTAACAGAAGGGTATCCAGTTCTAAAACACTGCCTTCTAGCTATGGCATCTAGACTCGTTGCATGCGATACTTGGTTCTGGGGTGGATTCCTAGAAAAAAAACTAATCTATCAGAAAATATATACAAAAATATTTTTAAATTTTCCTTTAGGAAAATGAATATTTGGATTTGAATTTTTCGAAAATTACGAGATTGGGTAAACTTGAAAGAGTAACGTTCAAGTCATTTAACTCGTATTGTGACCAATGAAATCGCTCATTTTTGAAAACGGACCAACAGAAACAAACTGTATCTGAAAACACTCAACCTCACAATGTTTTTACTTTAAGAAATTTTTTTTTATCAAATGCCTAATTTGCATAGGAATATTAATACGTCCGGATAGCTTTGGCCGTTGGTGGAAGTAGAGGTCGTCATGGTTACGATAAACAAGCAGTTGTTAGCGATAACTTCAACAGCACATTTGACAGTTCTGTCAGTTAATTTTCATATTTTACCATAAAGTAGATAAAAATGAAACGTTTTGGGAATTGTAATATTACTTCAATTGAGGAAAAAAGTGATATTATTTGCCCGTGTTGTTCTCCCCATGATAATCGAGAGGTAATTGGGCACTCATGAAAACTTACTTTCAACAAAGAATTAAAGTCCTTTAACACAATTATTTCCGGGAGCAACTCTGAACGAGTCCTACCTTGTTGGCGACATAACAATATTCAATATCAATAATCTTAAATAATTATTGTTAAGAATGGTTCTTTTATTTGTTGATAAAGAATAAAATTGTTTTTATTAATTTCTTTTTATTAAAAAAACCTCTAAATTATTCACCCTTTATAATGCCAAGTAGTCTCAAAAATCATCCCACAACACTCTTCATTTATTGTTCGAGGCCGCTCTGAGAATCCTTCACCCATGGTGGATATAACGTTTGAATAGTTCCATAAATAATATCGTCAGATTCGCATCGACTTCTCTCATGCCGAAAGAGAAACATAGAACTGTGGAAAATAACAATTGTACACCTCTGACCAAGTTGTAGCTTAACAGCGATAACTTTTAAATTCTGGCAGGAATCAAAACAAACTCGCACATTATAAATGGCTGAAGCGAATTCCCTGAGTTGAACAAATAGTATAGCGTTTCTCGCTCCACACTCCATTGAACACAACTCAGCCTGGGACAGACAGTTCCGGAATTATATATCTGCAAATTTGTTGTCGAGAAGTTCTGGTATGCAATCTGTATGTTTTGAAATTCTCCAAGGAAAAATGAAAAAATTGCGCACTTTGGTGGTGGAGTTAGGATGTTTCCAACTGGAAAAGGGATAATTGTTTTTGAAAGTTACTGTGAACAGCTCATGAATTCATAACATTGATCAGCATCAAATTTGTAATCGTGAATTACAGGTTCCCAATTGAGAAAATAATATGAAAACCTTTATCGATTTTTTGACTGATAAACTGACCTCGCCTTTTCTTGCGCGTTTGTTCTGGTAGAAGAGCGTGATATCATTTTGTCATAATGTCTGTGATTTTCGAATGTCAAGCCAAAAATGGTCTAAATCATTAATTCGAACAAGTCTATTCTTGAAAGTGTAAATAAACAAAAAATATCTAAAATTGACCATTATAGTCCTACACTCCTTGAAAGTATCTATGATTCCTTTAATTATTAATTTCAGACATTTTAGCTTTATTTACACTTTCAAGAATAGACTTGTTCAATTTAATTATTTGGATTGAGGGAAGAATTCCATTTCAAGTCAATTTCATTCTTTTATAATAAATTCAATGCTTCAGAAATCATAGAATGCAGTTGTAATTTTCTGTGTCGATTCGTTCAGCGAAATAAAAATCTATGCTTATATTTGAGGCTAGTTTTTAGAATATCAACCGATTTCAAAGTAGCAGGTTAATTCATTTGTTCCGTTGCATTATGTCACAAGTAAGTTTTAACCAAGAAATGTTTCAATTATTGTTAATCGATTATATATATTCTCTTGTACTTTTGGCTGACAATATTTAGTCAGCAAACAATAAAGCATATAGATCAGGGGTTAGTGACGGGGTGTCATACAATTCGGCGTATGGCAAAAAAGCCTAGGGAAAAAAACCCCAGTAAAAAAACCCTGGCTCCCCGTCTAAGTGTGAAAATACAAAAATGAGCTGAAATATATTTTAGGAACTTCACTCTTCAAGAGTGGTCTTCTATTGATTGAGACAGAGACTTCTTCAAGTTGCTCACATTGAATCTGAAAATAAAAAAACAGAAGCGGAAAAAAGAACTGAATGACAATAATACGTATCATATTCGTTTGAAATTTATAACCCATTTCAGGAAAGAGTTAGAAACATCATGAATAGCACTAAAACCACCTTGAACTTTATACATGGGACAACTATTGATGAGATGAGGAATTGTTTCTTCTGCTTCTCCACATTCACAACTTGCGCTAGGAACTGAGTTCCATCTAAATAGCATGCTATTGGTACGACCACGACCTGGTCTCAAACGATTAAGAACTGTCCAAATTTTTCTTGGAAGATCAAAACCAGGAACTTTTTCAGAAGGATCAGAAACGAGATACTTCCTGAACATTTCGTAAGAGTTCCACTCAGTCTTCCATAATTCTTTATCACTTATGTTGATATTGAAGAACGTATTATGCCATAATGGTTTACGTGACTTCAATCTGGGAATTCTATTTTGTGGAATATATGAAATAATTGGGAATTAATTGGGAGAAGAATGATATTTGTTCCAAGAATTCAGAGCTGCAGTCTGTCTGCGAATATGGGGAGGGACAATGTTAGACAAAACTGGTAAACAATGAACCGGTGTAGATCTTTTGGTGCCAGCAATTATTCTCATGGATGTATTCAATTGTGCATCAATTTTTGTGTATGTGCACTATTAAATCAAACAGAGCAACAATACTCAGCTGCAGAAAAAACTAATGCTAGAGATGCTGTGCGAAGAGTGGAAGCATCAGCACCCCAAGACGATCCAGCTAATTTCTGAACAATATTATTCCTAGTTTTCAGTTTTAGGCTCAGATAATATAAATGAGCCTTGTAATTGAGAGATGAATCTAATTTAACTCCTGAGTATTTTGGATAGAAATTATGTTCGATAGGAGAATCTTTGAAAGCTACAGCTAATTTCCTTTATGTTTCATGATTATTCGGTTGGAAACGAGATACAGTAGAAGTCCATTAGTCCGGCATCCAATAGTCCGGAATGCCCGATAGTCCGGCATCGCTCCGGAAAATTTTACAAATATTGTTTTTCTCCAAAAGTATCTTTAAAGCAAATAAAAAGGCTCGAGAGCTATTCCGAAGTTTTTGGGGTAGTTCGGAACCATCCGGAAGCGCTTGGTATTGTTCGCAAACAATGCAATACCATCTGTCACAAGGAAGTCAGGTGCAGTGCAGCACTGTCATTCCATGCGTCTTCGCCATTTTTTTTTGCTTGGTGTTTTGTGTCCTTCAATGCATCGCAGTAAACGTAGCTTTTGAAACTGTTTATAAAAAGTGATTTTCGTTCTAACTATACAGTGACCATGTTTTCAAAACCTAAGCCTTCGAGTTTAAAAGGAGAGAAACGAAAACACGAAACAATGACTCTCAATCAGAAACTAGAAATCATCAAACGGCTGGAAAAAGGCGAGAATAGAAATATTTTGATGAATGAGTTTAATATTGGCTCATTGTTTGGGTTATTACCATCATCTATTGTGGATGTAATGTTTTCCGACGTTTCGATAGACATCTTCTATCTTTATCAAGGAGAAAAGTAAGAAACCTTTTGAAAATTATCAATTTTCAAAAAGTCAATTGACAGAAGTCATGAAAGAAAAATGAACGATGTTATATACTCATCTGTGATATGATGATCTTTTTAAGTTGGATCGAACTATCGGCGTCCAAACTTCTGGCAGATCTATAGATGGAGCACTTATGGAATCAGGTGTTATTTTCATAAATGCTGCTTCTTTGATTTTTCTTTTGCAAGTTTTTCATCTTTGGATATTATTGATGCTTCATCCCATTTTATACGATGATTCTCATCTGTGATATGATGATCTTTTTAAGTTGGATCGAACTATCGGCGTCCAAACAATCATTCAACACGAGCTCCGTCATCAACAATATCTCGTCATCAACTAATATTGTCTCATCGATTATTTATGATATTAAAAACAAAAAGATGAACTAATGAAGTTTGCTTCTCACTCGTTAACAACTGACAAATTGGCTTCTAGACATGTTTGAAAAAGCCAAAACTGGAACAGATAGATAGTGTATTGTTCAAGTGGTTTAGTGCAGTACGTTCTGAAGAGAAGACGGTAACAGGGCCAATGATTGTTGAAAGGGCTAAGGAATTCAGCTAAGATTTAGGACTTGCGGAAAGTGAATGTAATTTTTCTGATGGTTGGCTCAGGAACTTTATATTTCGGCATGAAATTAGAAGACTTGATGTAACTGAAGAATCATTTTCAGCAAACAAAACTCTGCTGAAAACAACAAAGACGAGTTTGAGAAAATCGTGGTTGATAATGATTCAACACCTGAACAGATTTACAATGCTGACGAAACAGGGCGTTTGTGGCGATGTTACATTACGTGTATATACATTATGTTATATGTATACATTTATATTATATGTAAATTAAAATAAATTTAGTTATTAGTATTAGCATAGTGTATTAGTACTTTATTTATTAACCTATAATTACCACCTGATCGAAGGAAATTTTCGGACTGCCCGATAGTCCGGAATTTTCGGTAGTCCGGCACCGAGCCGGTCCCGAACGTGCCGGATTATCGGACTTCTACTGTACCTCTGTTTTGGTGGGATTTGGACATAATCGCCACCCAATAAAATAATTCTTTAAAATTTCCAAATCAGATGACAGTATGTTTTCCAGAAAAAATTGCATTTTCACCTATAATATTCAAATCAAAATATCAACTGAAATGATCTCTTGTAGAAGGTCTTTGATATCAGTCATTCATATTTTGGCATCATAAGATTTATTCCATTTCTTATGAGTTTCTCCCTACTACTCTACAGATTGATTAAATTGCATAAAAAACAAATATTACTTGAAATAAAGGTCCGTATCTTGTACTTCCTAGAATCATTAGTCTTTTTGGCGCTCTTGTTCACCTGAACAGAGTGCTTATCAATTTGCCCAAATGTCTGTGACTTTCGAATTTTTGGGCAAAAGTGGTATCAATCGTTTTGTTTGGACCTACTGATGAATAATCCGTGGTCAAAATCGATTCTGTCCGTCCGTCCGTCCGTTCCGTGAATACGATAACTCTCGAACGGATGAAGTTAGAGAGTTGAAACTTTCAGAATAGGTTTGAGGTATAAATATCTCGGCTAAGTTCGTTATTCGGTCAAATCGGCCGAATAGGTTAGGAGTAACAAAAAAAAATTTTTTTCAAATGACACTGTTCAAATAAAAATTTTTTTATGGTGCAGTTTTATCAGACGTATACAAAAATACCACTCTCGACTTCGACAAGCTAATAGTTCTGGAGATATGATTTTTCAAAATTTAAATAATTGTCAGGATAACAAGAAAAACATTTTTTTTACTCCACTTTGGGTGACCTTCAATAGATATGCTTAGTGATTCCTACAAAACATATTCTCGTTGATTATTTCGACCTTGTTGATTTGAACAGTTGACATGTTTTTGACAAATTAATACTTAGGATTATGTTACTTTCAAACAATTGAATAATTACTCGTAAGTGGTTTACAAGAGCGCCTAAGCCAACTGACCTCACGTCAGTGCTTTCTAAATTTTTAGAAGATAAAATCATTCTTCATCTTTCATCCTAAATTGCACCATTCTTGAGATATCAATCAAATCGACATAATTTTGTCCAAATTTTCTGATTTTCCGAAATTCAACTCTGTGCTGAAATGATTCAATAATCAGATTTGTTCAATGTTGCCATATTTTATGTCTTTATGAAATAATTTTACGAAAGGTTGGGGAAATCTCTCCAGTCTATACCAGTTATTCTGAGAAAATTTATAACTGAAGATCAATAATGGTTGCAGATATTATCTTTCAATTTAAAAAAACTTTGCAATTATTAATTTTTTGTTGAATGATTATTTGGGCTATTACCATCATCTATTGTGGATGTAATGTTTTCCGACGTTTCGATAGACATCTTCTATCTTTATCAAGGAGGAAAAGTAAAAACCTTTTGAAAAATTATCAATTTTTCAAAAAGTCAATATGATAGAAGTCATGAAAGAAAAATGAACAATGTTATATACTCATCTGTGATATGATGATCTTTTAAGTTGGATCGAACTATCGGCGTCCAAACTTCTGGCAGATCTATAGATGGAGCACTTATGGAATCTGGTGTTATTTTCATAAATGCTGCTTCTTTGATTTTTCTTCTTGCAAGTTTTTCTTCTTTGGAAATTATTGATGCTACATCCGATTTTATACGATGATTCTCATCTACAGCATGTTGGACTAACCTGGATTTGTCGTTGGCTAGTACACGTAGAAGCTTCTGATGTTCTTTTATTCGTACATTCAGAGGGCGTTTAGTTTCTCCGATGTAAGATCTTCCGCACTCGCTAGGTAATTCATATATGCAGTTCTTTGTCCTTTGTGTCTCATTATTAGGCTTAACTTTTGTAAGTTTAGCTCTGATAGTGTCTATAATATAATATATATAATATAGTATATAACATTGTTCATTTTTCTTCCATGACTTCTGTCATATTGACTTTTTGAAAATTGATAATTTTTCAAAGGTTTTTTACTTTTCCTCCTTGATAAAGATAGAAGATGTCTATCGAAACGTCGGAAAACATTACATCCACAATAGATGATGGTAATAGCCCAAATAATCATTCAACACGAGCTCCATCATCAACAATATCTCGTCATCAACTATTAATTTTTTCTCTCCTGGGGTTCGGTAATAAATCAATATTCTATGGTAAGGTATTAAAATTCGACATAATGAATAACGATTATTCAATATTTATGTTATTATTTACATAATTAAAACAAATACTCTGATTATAAAAACCGAAAAATTTACGCATGTTCAGTAATTAAATATAGTCTGAATAGAATATATTCAAATTAATGATCTAACAAAAAATTTTTCATTAAATAACACCTAGTTGGTTTTTCAGAAGCAAATTCAAGTTATCCAAACTCATTTTCTTCGAGCATACCTAAATCTGGGAATACTTGTAATCTGTATTAAATTATTCTTATTGAATGTATGATATTCGTATTGACATCATTCATTATTGTTGAAAATTTTTCATATTTTTAACAGTATGATATCAAGAGACCTCATAGACCTGTTCACTGGTCTCTGTTAAGGAGAAGAAACTTCAGAAATATCAGTGTTTGGAAAATCATACATTATTTTTTCTGGCTTTGAGTGGAAGAAAAAGCAATGTGTCAACCTCATGGCTTGAAAATTTTCAAAGAAATGACGGTTTTCATGATTTGGAAATTTTAAGAAGAAAATTACAAATGTATGATGATAACATCCAATAATTCTGAGGTTTTTTTGTAATTTCTCACTAGAAAGGGATGGTTTATGATCTTGAAGTAGAAAGAAACTATGGTAGAACAACAAAAATCTATGTTCATAGTGTTAAATTTTTTCACCAGATCATTATTACTTTATATCTTCCTTCTGAATATGGACCTCATTTGATGAAACATGAGTGAGTGAATCATTTTTCAGAGGGAAAATAATGTTTTTAAACAATTCAGATTCAATAGTGGATGCTGTGGAAGATATTTTTCATTCAACCTATACTGCACTACAGAGGGGTATTTGCCCAATGTGAAAACTTAAAATGGGTATAACATTTTAACGCAGCTGAATATGGAAAAACCGTAATGGAAAAAGTGTTTCTCTTGATATCAAGAACCTATGGTTAAATCTTACGCAGTGGTCAAAGACTTACCCTGTATATTCTTTAACTTTTAAATTTACTTGGTGTTGTTGATTTCGTGAATATCAATTATTAGTTTATGTGTTAGATATTCTTGTATTTTATATTCTGAATTGTGTTTACATCATTTGTGAGTTCATTTAAGGTTCTTCGTTTTTCATTTTAATGATGTGTAAGTTTGTTCTCCATTCAAGATGTATCGTTTCTTTCAGTGCCCTGAGGAAGATTTTAAATAAATCGAAACGTCGGTTTTTTATTGACTGTGCTTCTCGCAAAAACCGGCCTGTGATCCTCTTAACCACGTAAATACTATATCATATAGCTGGGTCGTTAAACCCAATCCAGAATGTGTGTGAAGTTGGCCCCGTACTTTTTGATTTCCGAAAAAAATTTTGTTGTGCTGAATTGTGCTAGGTTTGTGCTGCTTTGTACTGTTCGAATTTTCTCGTTATTTCAAGTAGTTTTTGAGATATTTCACTAAATACATAAAATGGGCCAGCCCTGCACTTTTTGAAAATTTGAGTTTTACCCACTGAAATGAATTGTGCTAGACGTAAACTGAGTTGTGCCGTTCGAATTTTTGAGATGGATCTCTTAATTTCCCAGAAAAATGGAAAATCAAAAAAAGTTAGCCCCGCATTTTTGTTTTTTCTTATCGGAAATGAGTGTAAAAAGTTGTGCTAGGTTTGTGCTGCGTTGTGCCGTAAAAATTTTTATGGAAATACCTCACGTTTTTCGATTTTCGATCGGAATATATAGAAAA
The DNA here is from genome assembly GCA_030674115.1 of Micraspis discolor. Lineage (NCBI taxonomy): Eukaryota > Metazoa > Arthropoda > Insecta > Coleoptera > Coccinellidae > Micraspis > Micraspis discolor. Next base: position 247,413 of record JARTUT010002201.1, read on the forward strand.
ATTGTGCTACGCGTGTATGAAGTTGTGCCGTTAATATTTTTGAAAATCGAGTTTTTTTCCGAAAACTGGAAAATTCGAAAAAGATAGCCCTGCACTTTGTTTTTTTTTCCATAAAAATCATCTCATAGAGTTGTGCTACATTTGTGCTGACTTGTGCTGATAATTTTTTCAGAAAAACTTCAAGTTGTCTTTTTAAACGGTGAAAAATCAAAATATTGAAAAGATTGAATGATGAATTGTGTGAATGGCAACACTGTTGTGAAGTTAGCCTCGCACTTTTTGATTTTCGATAAAATGTTTGTGCTGCTTTGTGCCGTAAAAGCTTTTTTTTTTTTCAAATGGTACGATTAATAAGATATTTCACTAAGTAAGTAAAAGCGAATAATGTACATTTTCATTTTATCTTTCCGTTTAACGGTCATTTGATAACTGAATCTCATTCAACAGTGAATACACTGATTTGTGCTTTTCGAACTTTCTCGAAAAATACTCTGATATACCGGAAAATCGAGTTTAAAAAATTTTCAATATTCTTTTTGTGTTCTTTCTTCCGAATCGAAATCACCAAATCTTGTGCTACTTCCGTACAAACTCGTTCAAACCTAATTTTCAAAATTTACATGAAATTTTTTCTCAAAAGGTGGAAACATTGGAGAAATCAGTATATTCCTGAAAAATCTTGATAGAAGGCAACGTAGGAGCAGTTCATGGAATTAGATGCTACCCCGTGGTGCGACCATGTAAACAAAATCGTATGACTCATCTAGAATTTTATTACTTCCAGGTGGATAGCCGTAGATAGGAGAAGTTGCCAGATTGTGATTTTGAGAAGAAAATATTGATACTAAAGTTTCATTTCCTTCATAATGAAATTTCCACTGAAGTAAGAATAAAGTCTTAAATGTTTCTCAATTAGAAAATTTTTATTTTTACTGAATTGTGCTGAGGTTTTCTGAAGTTTTACCGACTTTTCATAAAATGTAGAAAGTTAGCCAGCTCAACGACTGAAAATTGTTCCAGAATTCTAGACGTATTCTTAATTGTGCCGTTGAAATTTTCGAGATAGTACTTTTAATTACGTTGAAAATGGAAAATTCAAAAGAAGATAACACAGCCCTTTGTTTTAGCGTGCTTGTTCTTAGTGAAACAGCATTTTGCCCAAATGTCTGTAATTTCCGAATATTGAGCCGAAAATGGTCTCAATCGATTGGGTTCGACTTCCTGATGAAGAATCTGTTGTCAATTTGAGTATTTTTGGCTGTCCGGCCGTATACTCTTTATCTTCCGAAGGAGATCAACTATAGTTTCCATTTTTTCAGAATAGGTTGATTGTCCAAATATCTCGGACAAGTTCGTTATTTTTCCAAATCCATCGAATAGATTAGATGTCTGAATCTGAAATTTGAAACATTGAAGAGATTCAGTTATCAAATGACCGTTAAACGGAAATAAAAAATGAAAATTTACATTATTCGCTTTTACTCACTTAGTGAAATATCTTATTAATCGTACCATTTGAAAAAAAACAAAACACAAACCTTGCACAATTCAGCATCACAAACATTTTATCGAAAATCAAAAAAGTGCGGGGGCTAACTTCACAACAGTGTTGCCATTCACAAAATTCATCATTCAATTTACTGATATTTTGATTTTTCACCGTTTAAAAAGACAACTTGAAGTTTTTTCTGAAAAATATACAAATGTAGCACAACTCTATGAGATTATTTTTATGGAGAAAAAGTGCGGAGATATCTTTTTCGAATTTTCCAGTTTTTTCGGAAAAAATCGATTTTTCAAAAATATTAACGGCACAACTTCATACATGCGTAGCACAATTTTTTCCACTTATTCCGATCGAAAAAAAAACGAAAGTGCGGGGCTAGCCTTGTAATGGATTTTCGAGATTTTCCGGAAAACGTGAGGTATTTCCATAAAAATTTTTACGGCACAACGCAGCACAAACCTAGCACAACTTTTTACACTCATTTCCGATAAGAAAAAACAAAAGTGCGGGGCTAACTTTTTTTTTGATTTTTCATTTTCTGGGAAATTAAGAGATCCATCTCAAAAATTTGAACGGCACAACTCATTATACGTCTAGCACAATTCATTTCAGTGGTTAAAACACAAATTTTCAAAAAGTGCGGGGCTAGCCCATTTTATGCATTTAGTGGAATATCTCGAAATCTACTTGAAATAACGAGAAAATTCAAACAGCACAAAGCAGCACAAACCTAGCACAATTTAGCACATTAAAAAATATTTCGAAAATCAAAAAGTGCGGGGCCAACTTCACACACATCAATCCAGGTATATTTAAAGTTTTATGAGCTAATACTCTCTTTTCCGCTTAACTAGAATGAACATAAATTAGAGGAAAATCATATTTTCTCTATAGAAAGTGAATATTTTACTCCTGTTGATCAGATTTGGCAGCTTTTACTATGGATCTAACGCAAAATTTTTATCGAACACAAATAGCTGTTAAAAATATAACTAAGAAGAGATAACTGCGGTCATGATTTATTCGTGATTTTAAAATTGAAGAAAATGAAACATCATGAAGAGATGTATATCATAACGTCAAATAATATTTGAAATCGTTGTGTTAAAGTCAAGGTTTTACTAATGGAAATAGCTGACGTTATATTCGGCTTCATATTACAACCCCTCTTCAAGGGACAATAAATTTTTCAGTGTTTCCGTCTTCCAGAGAACGTTTTTCTTCTGCGAACCGACGAATTCGCGTCATTTAACAGTCGTTTTTCCGCATATAAAGTTTTTTCTCTCCTGCCTCGGTCTTAACTCGGATGTCTTCTTTACGTTTTTGTCATTTGCTACTCACCTATTATTGGTTAAATGGTGCTTATTTCTGTCTACGCTCTCTCCCCTTTCGAAGGAAGCCTGGTGGCTCGTAGGGGCACTATGGGAGATGGTGAGGGCGGTGTATTCCTTCGTTTGGCCATACACCCCTGGCACGGGAGTGGCTGCGGGATGTCCGACCGCAGACGGGACCTCTGTCTTGGGCACCCATGTGGTCTCTAATATGGGGGTGGGGGAGTTTGACGTCAGCGGACTGTGAAACAATCGATGATAAGTCGGTTATTGTGAAAATGCGAAATTTAGAGGAATTTTTATACTTCAGCGTTTCACACGGAAATCAGAACTTTTGAATGTTACGTTGCGCCTATGTTTTCATGCCGAAATTAATCAAATTCAAAGAAAGGCTATTTAATGATCCTTGTATGAAGTTGAGAAGGAGAGATTGAATTCACAAGTTATGGGATTCCATGTAGCTTGTCTGAACTAGTGTTTTTTGTGTACTTCGGTTCATTAAATTTTGGAAACTTCTAGTTTCGGAGCTTGGTGAAGGAAACTCCGATTGAATAATTTTCTTTGTCACCAGGTTATAGAGAATTAATCACGAGAAGTTGAATTTAACCAGAAGTGGGCGGGTTTCTGAAACACTGATCAAATTTTGTGTTAAAGAACACAACGATCATCTTATTTATTTATTAAGCAATACACCATTCGACAGCCTCGGCCTATTACAGAATGGGAAATTACAAGTGTTTTCAAAAAGAATTTATTGAACTTTAACAGTAAATTAAATTAAAAAAAATGTTGAAAAAAAATTAACACCAAGTGCAAAATAAAATAATGAGTCAATATGAGAAAATAGAATGAATTGATGACTCATTTATTTTGTGAAAATCCATCTTGAATATTGAAAGAAACCAATTATTTTTGTCTAATTTTCACTTTATTAATATTATTACACGACCGGTTTCGGTTGTTAAACCATCTTCTGGTGTTAGGTACAGACTAAAATATTTCGTGGGTTTAACTCTATGGGATATTCAAAAGTGGTGAATGGTTTATTTCTATTTGGGTGTTAAGTGGGGACACATTGGGAATATTAAACAGATTTGTTATTTCCATCGCTTCCAGCAAATTTAATTTCAGGCCTTTCTCGCATTTGTGCAGGATTTTAAAATTTACGATATCCATATGATGTTCTTCAGTCTCGATATGATCATAAACTGCGGACTGTTTACCTGATTTCAGATGTTCTTTTAATCTGGTCTCAAAATTTCTACCGGTTTGACCTACATATGCAGCGTTGCAATTTTTACAACAGATTTTATAAACACCTGAAGTTTTCTCGGATTTAAGTTTGGATTTTGAATTATATAATATTTTACCTAGGTTTGGACGTCCTGAAAATGTTGTTTTGAAATCAAGTTTAGAAAAATAATTTTGGATTTGGATTGATAATTCTCCGAAATAAGTGATATATATGAATTTATTAGTAGGTTTTTCTGTGGTAGTGTAAAGCATATTAATGGTTTTCAGCTTTCTTTTGTTATCAATTAGTTTGTTTACTAGGATTCTCGGAAAATTATTATTTGTTGCAATTTCTTTGATTTTATCAATTTTAGATTGTAAGTTAGCGTTCGATAAAGTTATGTTGAATGCTCTGTTGATCATAGATTTCAGAGCTGCTAGTTTATGATCATCAGGACTGAAGGAATCATATGGTATTATGTCTTCTGAGTTTGTGTCTTTTCGGTAGATGTTAAAGTCGAATGTGTTACTATCTCTACTTATGGTCAAATCCAGAAAGTTAATCGCTTTGTTGCATTCAATTTCCAATGTAAATTTTATTTTGGGGTAAATTGAATTGAGGAAGTCAAGAAACATTTTTATTTGTCTATTTGTTCCGTTGAATCCTACTATAATATCATCAACATACCGGAACCAGAAAATGACGTGTTATTTTGATAGGTCATTTGTTTTTATGAATTCATTTTCAAGGTGATTCATGAATAGATCTGACAATAATGGGCTCAAAGGTGATCCCATCGGTAAACCTGAATTTTGAAAATATAATTTGATTCGAATTTAAAGTAATTTTGGGATAGGCAAATTGAAAATAACTCCTGAATTTCTGAAATTAAAAGGGGGTTAACTTTATTTTTTCGAAGTGACTCGCCAACTAGGGGTAAACATTCTTTGCTGGAATGCTAGGGTACATATTTTCTACATCAAAAGATATTAATTTCATATTTTCTGTGCTGTTTATTTTAGATAATTTGTCAATTAAATCTTTGGAACTTTTTAAACTATATTCTGAGGAAATTTCGATAGATTTTTGAATTTATCAGATAAAAATTTTGATAGTTTACCTGTAGGTGTATTAATATAGAAACTACTGGTCTAACGGGATTGTATTTTTTTGTGGAGTATCTTTTTGATGTAGAAAATATGTACCCTAGCATTCCAGCAAAAGAATGTTTACCCCTAGTTGGCGAGTCACTTGAAAAAATAAAGTTAACCCTCTCTTAATTTCAGAAATTCAGGAGTTATTTTCAATTTGCCTATCCCAAAACTACTTTAAATTCGAATCCAAATTATATTTTCAAAATTCAGGTTTACTGATGGGATCACCTTTGAGCCCATTATTGTCAGATCTATTCATGAATCACCTTGAAAATGAAGTCATAAAAACAAACGACCTGTCAAAAAAACACGTCATTTTCTGGTTCCGGTATGTTGATGATATTATAGTAGGATTCAACGGAACAAATAGACAAATAAAAATGTTTCTTGACTTCCTCAATTCATTTCACCCCAAAATAAAATTTACATTGGAAATTGAATGCAACAAAGCGATTATCTTTCTGGATTTGACCATAAGTAGAGATAGAAACACATTCGACTTTAACATCTACCGAAAAGACACAAACTCAGAAGCCATAATACCATATGATTCCTTCAGTCCTGATAATCATAAACTAGCAGCTCTGAAATCTATGATCAACAGAGCATTCAACATAACTTTATCGAATGCTAACTGAGCCGTTCAGTGCACACATCGATTAACTCCATAAAACGAAAAGTTGAGAAACGCGATGATGTAATGTATATTGTTTCTTAAAATTCCTGTGCTAATATGAATTCAAATAGATAATGTAGAATGCAGAATTGGAGATAAAGCTTTCATCTAACGGTATATAAAATTAATAAAAAAGAATAGCCAACAAACAATCCTAAGTAATGTTACAGTTTCTATGTAACTGGTAGAGTTAATCGATTTGGCAACTGAAAAAAGTAATGAAGTTAAATTTAGCTTTTACATTTTTAAGTTTTTTATTACAAAAAAGTTAGTTATCATACAATTTTATCACAGCTGGAGAAATTGCAGTTAACTTTAAATCTCATAGTTGAGAGAAACCCCAATAGATGGCGTTTGCGTCAGTTCTCTATCTCTTATCTATAATTAATTGTGTTATTTGTTTTGTATTTTTGTGCTCCTTTTTTCCTTATTATGAGATTTTGTAATGTTAATATGATGACTTGTGTATTTATGTATAATTTGGGATGAGCTTTTTTGTTGTCTGTGTTCTAAATTAACCTTCTATGGTTGAATTTTGTGACGTCCCAGAAACTAACCGTTATTAATTCTCTTTCGTCGTCAGCTGTTGAAGAAACATAACCTAACTGGGGTTATGTTGTATGTAAATATATAACGTTTAAAATATATTTATCTAGTGTTTTTGTGTGTACTTGCAAGTAAACCAGCGCAGGCCTTTTAAAATAATACAGTCCACTATATCGTCATTTTTCCAACAGCTTTTCCATAAAAATTGATGTTGGCAGTTCTGTCATAATATAATTTTTGTAATTAATTCATAGCAGCTTTATGCTAGCGGCATTATTTTTTGAGATGATTCAGCAAACTACCGTTTGCATTGCACTTCTTTTTATCTGGTTACCGATGCGATTTTGTTACGATAATTATTAACAGGGAGGGAGCATTTTCGGCTGTTTAAAAATAAATAAGCGTCGATGCACGGCCAGAACAGATACAGCGTTACTGAAACGGTTTACATTAGAGTATGGAGTTAATCGAAATGGCTTCTGAAATAAATTACTTATTATTCAATGGCCAAAAAAATTTTGCCATTTAACGGTGCTAATCTTTATTATTCAGGAAATTATTATAAATATAAAAAGTTATGACTATACGAAGCGCTTTGACACTTAAATTTAATAGTTTTCAAAAAGTGGAGTTAATCGATGTGTGCACTGAGCGGCTCAACTTACAATCTGAAATTGATAAAATCAAAGAAATTGCAACTAATAATAATTTTCCGAGAATCCTAGTAAACAAACTAATTGAAAACAAAAGAAAGCTGAAAACCATTAATATGCTTTACACTACCACAGAAAAACCTACTACTAAATTCATACATATCACTTATTTCGGAGAATTATCAATCCAAATCCAAAATTATTTTTCTAAACTTGATTTCAAAACAACATTTTCAGGACGTCCAAACCTAGGTAAAATATTATATAATTCAAAATCCAAACTTAAACCCGAGAAAACTTCAGGTGTTTGCAACGCTGCATATGTAGGTCAAACCGGTAGAAATTTTGAGACCAGATTAAAAGAACATCTGAAATCAGGTAAACAATCCGCAGTTTATGATCATATCGAGACTGAAGAACATCATATGGATATCGTAAATTTTAAAATCCTTCACAAATGCGAGAAAGGCCTGAAATTAAATTTGCTGGAAGCGATGGAAATAACAAATCTGTTCAATATTCCCAATGTGTCCCTACTTAACACCCAAATAGAAATAAACCATTCACCACTTTTGAATATCCCATAGATTTAAACCCACGAAATATTTTAGTCTGTACCTAACACCAGAAGATGGTTTTTAACAACCGAAACCGGTCCTGTAATAATATTAATAAAGTGAAAATTAGACAAAAATAATTGGTTTCTTTCAATATTGAATATGAGAAAGATCACACCCAGATTTATCACACATTTTGTGAGCCCAAAAAAGCTCTCCTTAGGCTTGCCAGTTCGCGAGCAAAAATATCCAGGATATTTTCATATGACGTATAGTCATGACATATTCTGGACAGGGGCGAAACCTGAAGAAGGTTAGATCGTGGGCAAGGTAGATAAAATGTTCTAATAGTACGTACGAGTAATCTAGGTACATGGACGCAGATTAGGCCCAGCAAGTAAGGACAATCGATTAACGAGCACATTATATTTTGCAGAAATAAAACACCTAAATAGGAGCGACGACGTTCTAGAGAATTAACTTGAAATCTTCTCGGGAAATTTTCGTGAGGTACGCTTCGGATGAATACCGTCAATTTTGAAACATAGATACTTCAGAAATCGCCTCTGTACATTTTCTAATCTACTAACATGTACACTATAGGTACCCAGGGTTCCAAATTAGGCCCCCGTACTCGAGCCCTGAGCTCATAAGTGCATTGAATATTATAAATAGCGTTCAGGTGTTCTGTAACCACTTTGAGTTCCTTAGGATGAAGTCAAGCATTTTGATGCTTCCTGAGGCGATTGAATTTATATGAGGAACAAAACTAAGTCCGCGATCGAATAAGATTCCTAGGTCTTTAAATTCAACAACCTTACCAAGAACGCAACCACTAATGTTATAAAGGAAATCCGTTGCAGTTCTTTTACGACTGAAGGACATTACGGTACATTTTTGAACGTTAAGGGAAAGTAACTTGTCCCTGCACCAACGCCTATCAATGTCACCCTGGAGGTCCCAACAATCCTCAACAGAGAGAATGCGACGATACAGTTTGAAGTCAACATAAAGAAGGAAGGAACAGGTCAGGTACCAACAGATATCATTGATAAAGATTAAGAAAAGAAATGGCCCCAATATAGACCCCTGAGGGACACCCGAGGTAGCCTCAAAACCACCAGACCTATAATCAAAACACTGAACATACATATTTCTACAGGAAAGATAAGTATTAAAAAAATATGGAAAATCACGATCTAACCACAGCTTCTTGATAAGTATGCCATGATCCAATCTGTCAAATGTCTTCGTGAAATCCGTGTAGATGACATCTACTTGAGAAGACTTATCCAATGCGCTACCGATATACTGAGTTAAACAGGCCAAGTCGGTTACTGTTGATCGACCCTTGATGAATCCGTGCTGACAATCAGTTTTGCTCCTCACATGAACATACCTATATGATGTCGTAAAGTATTTTTTCGAAAACTTGTTTAGAATTACAATTGGTCTAGTTCTCAATATCGCTTCTTTTGTCTTTCTTGAATACTGGACTTACTCTACCCTCTTTCCAGACAGTAGGAAAATGATGTGTAGAAAGGGACAGTCTATAGATAATGGTGAAAGGTCTGACGAGGACAATCGCACAGTACTTCAACAGAAAATGTGGAATTCTGTCAGGACCTGCTGTCAAAATAGATTTGCAACTTTTGAGATACTTGAGTACAATATCTTCCGTTTTCTCCGGGTCAGTCAGAGTTTGTGCTGAGGAGCTATGAGGTGAGCATCCAGCGTGTTAAAATCAGTCGAGGTAATGAATGAACTGTGAACTGTGAACAAAAATCCGATGGATTGTCTGCTAGGTTGGCCTCAGCCTTTCTTGTGAAATTAGCGCCAGCCGCAGCTATTTCCCTTTTTACATCTCTACGAAGGTCATTATACTCCTTTAAGAAACCAATGTTTCCTGATGACCCATATCTGTGTAGGTAAGAGTCTTTGGTTTTAAGACGAGTAATAATATTACTTGTAAAACAGGGCGGATAGGAAGACCTCCCATTTTTTGATAGGGGTACACATTCGGAAAAAAAGCAAATGTAATGAAAGATCATGTTTCTCGATAGATAAATATTCTTGATTATGCTGCCCTGCCATATGCATTCAAGAGATTCTATTGAATACATTTTGCAGTATTCAGTTTTATGTGGCACAGGGTTGTTACTGGAAGAATGCTGTGACAATGAAACTTATGAATGTGTTTGATATCAATATCGTCAATAGATGCAAAAATTTTTGTTTGAATACCTGGGATATCTTGTGAGTGGTATTAAAGATTCCTTTCGAAAATTTTTAAGAATTCTCTAGAGATTCCATTTCTCCGAAATTTTGCAAGCAACTTGGATTCAACCTAGTTCAAATATCTCTCAAGTTACAACTTTATCCGATTGATATTATAAGAATTATAGACGAAACAAAAATTTAGATGCTCATTTAATGAGCGATTGAACGAAATATCGAACTTGACCGAGATATTTGGACAGTTAACCGACTCTAAAAATATAAAAACCAAAGCCTATTTTTTTCGGAAATCTTCAAATCAGATATATGCTCTTGTTAGTCAGCACACTTAAAAATACTTGAGAAGTTTGAGTGAATCTTGACTTTATACAAATATCTACTTATGTAATAGATATTTTATTTAGATGCACAAAGCCGATGGAGAATTCAATAAATATCAAAATTTAAATCAAATGGCGTACCAATATGCCTGAATTGATACCTTTTTTACCGAGTAATGTCATCCTTCCACTTTTTTATTCTCGATTACAATCTCAATGAGGTGGTTGAATTCCTTTCTGGGTGGTGTCTTTATGGTTACTACAATGAGGAAACGAATTTGTCGCTGCTATGCTTGTGTCTACAGGCCTACCAATCTTCAGTAACGTTATCCACTGAATTACATATATAATTCAGACAGCTTCGATAATCCCAGCACGCCAAAACATGTCAATCTTCCAAGTTAATTGATATTCAGAACATAATTTCATGGAATGCAAAGTTATATTAACTACCTATCCAATTATAAAGGGTGAGAGGTACTCTTTGTGGTAGGGATTTAGTTGCAGATCGCGCATGCGTAGTGTAAACTGAAGTGGTATTCTTGTTCACTAAAGGTCTGACATTCCATAACGGAACGACTTAGACCAGCACAGCGTCTAAAAATTGTTCAGCTTTATTACGGAAATGAGCATTCTCCGATTAATGTGTATCGGGCTCTTAGAGCGACTTACGGTCCACATAAACGGCCTAGTGATCGCACAATACGCTTTACCATCACTAAGTTTGAGACTCAATATTCGTTATTGGATAATACTCGACCAAATAGATAACATTCAGCTCATAGTGAAGAGAATTTAGTGGCGGTGGGGGAGAGTGTACGTGATGACCTGAAGTGTGATTCTTGGCCGTTCTCAACAGCTTGGCCTTTCGTATTCGACGACTTGGCGGATTTTTCTTCGAAAGCTTCAAAAATTCAATTAGTTCAACAACTGAAGCCGACCGACCTACCGAATTGTTTAAGATTCAGTCGTTGGGCTCTTGATAAGTTTGCAGAGGATCCACTCTTCTCGACAAGTTTCGTTCACTGATGAGGTCCATATATGGCTTAATGGTTTCGTGAACAAACAAAATACCTGGATCTGGGGTGATGAACAACCCGAAGAGTCTCAAGAATTGCCGTTAAATCCAGAGAAAACAACTGTCTGGTGTGGTTTATGGGCCGGTGAAATAATCGGTTCATATTTTTTAAATCAGAGGACAGCCGGAATGCTACTGTGAATGGTGACCGTTATCGCACCATGATAACACACTATTTATTGCCCGAAATTGAAGCCCGTGGTCTCGACGAAATGTGGTTCTAACAAGGTGGTGCACTTGCCATACAGACCATGAAACGATGGCTTTACTGCGAGAGCATTTCGGCGAGCAGATCATTTCACGCTTCTGACCAGTGAATTGACCGGCTAGATCTTGTGTCCGTGTCCGTGCCCGGATCAGCTCTTGTTTGAGACAGATTCTGAATTGAGTAGGTAGAGAGTGTCAATTGGACAAGAGACATTACGGATGGAGAAGCTCAACTCCAACACGTCGCGTCCCCGGGTGTCGGATAGGGGAACGCTCTCCAGATATGGAGGGTAGGCCACGGGAAACCACTCCATTATTTTTCCCTAGTACATTCACTATGGCAACGAAACATGAAATAGACAAAAGTACTGATCATGGTTGTCGGAAACCAAGATCCGGCAGGGGAGGAAAACTACATACAACACACAGGGCCTCCCAGGTCGTCAATCTGCGAAACCCCTGTGACGCAAACAAGAACAAACATACTGTGAAGCTAATAGGTACATGGAACGTAAGAAGTATGTTTATGAGTGGCAAAGTTCACAATATCATCTATGAAATGGATCGACTAAAGACCGACATTATGGGACTTAGCGAGACACGCTGGCCAAGCTCTGGCAACTGCCAGATACATGACCACACAGTATATTACTCAGGCAATGACAACCCAGATCACCGAAACGGGGTCGCTTTTGTCGTGTCCAAGCAATTAAAACCGTTTGTAAAAAGTTTTGTGCCTTACTCAGACAGAGTGGCACTGATCAAGGGTTAGTACCAAACCCATAGATACCAATATAATTCAGGTTTATGCTCCCACCTCCGAAGCTGACGATCGGGAGATCGAAGAATTTTACGCCCAAATAGAAGTTCTTTTAAAATCTATAAAAACACGTGAACCAACATTAATAATAGGTGGCCTAAACGCAAAAGTAGGAAGGGGCAAGGATTGAGATAACGTTGAATGCTTTGGTCTTGGTGAGCGGAATGAAAGGGGTGACCGACTTGTTCAGTTTAGCGGAGAGAATAATTTAATAATAACAAACACATCTTTTAGGTTGCCACCACGTAGATTATACACCTGGAAAGCACCCAGTGATTCACCTGATACGAAATCAAATTGACTTCATCCTCATCAACAAAAGGTTTCGTAATGCAATAAAATCAACGAAGGCCTATCCTGGTGCAGACATTGCGTCAGACCACAATCCTGTTATTTCTCAATTTCAGATTAAACTCAAAAAGCTGAACAAAGCTCTCCCAAAGAACCGCATTGACATCAGAAGGTTAAGAGATGAAAATATCAGAGAGCAAGTCAGGAATACAATTGGCACATGCTTGCGAAAACTAGAGGAGGAACAAGAAACAACTCCAGGAGGCAAGTGGGAAAACCTAACCAAAACAATAGATTGAACATGCAAGCAGTACTTACAGAGGGACAAACGACCAGACAGGGAGTGGATGACGGATGAGATTGAGAACATGATGGACAGAAGAAGAACTGTAAAGAATAGAGCCTCACAAGAATATAAAAATATCAACAGGGACATTAAAATCAAAATAAGACAAGCAAAAGAGGAATGGATGAACCAAAACTGTACGACTATGCTGGTGTACATAAAAAGGTAAAACAGATGGTGGGAAAAAGCAGATATAAAACAGCAACCTTAATGGACAACGACGGCAAGGTTATTATAGACGACGCCGATAAATTAGAAATATGGAAAGACTACATATTAAATCTCTTCGGAGACACTCGTTCTGAAATGCGTGCATCACAGGCTACCACCGGACCATCAATAACTCGTGATGAAGTACTGCATGCTCTGAGGACAATGAAAAGTGGAAAGGTGCCTGGTCCAGATAACATCTATATAGAATTGTTAAAGCTCTTTGATGACAATGACGGACTCCTGGATCTTCTGACAGGACTATTTAACGACGTATATGATACTGGCCAAATTCCCAGAAAATGGCTTACTTCGACTTTCCTGACCATCCCAAAGAAGACGACATCTAGGAAATGTGACGACTACCGACTAATAAGCTTAATAAATCATATAACTAAGCTCTTTCTGAAGGTTATCCACCGACGAATATACAGCAGGTGCGAGGAACATATCTCTGAGACGCAGTTTGGTTTTCGTGAGGGTCTTGGGACCAGAGAGGCCATATTCTCGTTGCAGGTTCTAATCCAGAGATGCAGAGATGTGAGCCAGGATGTGCACATTTGTTTCGTTGACTTCTCCAAGGCGTTCGGTAATGTCAGGCGCGACAACGCCCAGATATTAAAAACATCTAATATTGACGAAAAAGATATAAAAGTTATCACCAATCTGTACTGCGAACAGCGTGCGACAGTAAAATTGGATAATGTGAACATCTCGGAGGAAATGGAAATATGTCGTGGAGTACGACAGGGATGTGTTCTCTCTTCAACACTGTTCAACCTGTACTCAGAGGGAATCTTTCGTGAAGCCCTAGAAGGTCAACAAGGTATAAAAGTTAATGGAATACCTATAAACAACATCCGCTACGCAGATGATACTGCTATCATAGCCAGTAGCTTAACAGATCTACAACAACTAGTAGAAAGAGTTAAAGAACACTCAGAACGATACGGCCTAAATCTAAATATATCAAAAACAAAATATATGCTCGTAACCAAAAGAATGGGCATACAGGGATATCTCACTGTCAATGGGGAGAGAGTAGAGCAGGTCCACACAGTTAGCTATTTGGGAACGACTGTGTATGATTCGTGGGACTACAAGGGAGAGGTATTGTGCCGAATTGAGAAAGCCAGAGCGACATTTTTAAGAATGAAAAAGATGTTTATTGCCAGAGAACTAACACTTAATCTTAAGATCAGAATGCTCAGGTGTTATGTTTTCTCTGTTTTGTTGTATGGAGTGGAGTCGTGGACTGTCAATGAGACAATTATTAATAAACTGAACGCCTTTGAGTTGTGGTGCTATAGACGTATTCTCAAAGTCTCATGGACGCAGCATGTTACTAACGAGGAGATCATAAATAGAATGGGCAAGAAGAGGGAAATTGTTCAAACACTGAAGGAAAGGAAGCTTCAATTTCTTGGCCACATAATGCGACATGACAAATATCGGCTACTACAATTAATTCTTCAGGGAAAACTTGAGGCAAAAAGAGGCCCTGGAAGAAGACGTCACTCGTGGATGAAGAACTTGCGCGATTGGTTCGGATTGACTACAACTCAGCTGTTTCGAGCAGCAGTTAAAGTGAGAATTGCCATGATGTTAGCCAATGTCCGGAACGGATAGGGCACCCCTAAGAAGAAGAAGATCTTGTGACATCAAACCTCTTGATTTTTTCCTTTGGGGCCATGTTGAGTCCAAAGTCTACATGGACAAGCCGTCTACGTTTGAGGTATGGAAGGCCAATATTATCCGAGTTATTGGAGAAATATCACCGGAAATAATCACACGCGTCATCAAAAATTGGAACTGTCGAATGGATCTGGTAACCCTAGTCGAGGTCAGTATTTGAGAGAAATTATTTTTGAAAAATAATTGTAAAGAATGGTTCATTTATTTGTTTATAAGGTATATAAAATTAAATTGTTTTTATTAATTTTTTTTCATTTAAAAAAAAAGTACCTCCAAATGAATCACCTTTTAATTATTTACTCTGAAGTGCCCATTGCCATACAGCAATTTTCTTTTGGCCATATTAGCCCTTCAAAATACCAATTTGGGAGTCATTGAAGGTTTTTTCCGTCGACCTCCCAATAGAAGCTCTGTTCAACGTTCACAAAAAAATCATGCATTAATGACCCATTTTAATGCACGATTTCTTTCTATTTTAATGCATGATTGTCATGGACAACCGAACATAGAGTATTCAAGTATTATGAGTCACAACTCGACTGATATTTCATTTTTATGTATGAGGCCTATGACTCTCACTCTTCAATCACAGAATACTCTCGTATTTATCTCTGGAATGAAATGAAATGAAAAGAACGTTTTCAATTATTCTGAAACAGTTTTGTTGGCATACTGTAAGAGTGTTGCAGAAAAGGTATACTTAGCAAGTTCATGGCCTAAGTATTCAATGCTGAAAGCAACATTGAATATTAAAAGAAATATTGATATAAGCAGATATCACAAACTGGTGATGTTCATTAAGGGACAAAAAGTAGGTTATATTCCTAAGAAATGTAAAAGAGTTTATAGCAAATACTCCAGACAGAATTTTCTTGATGACAAAGGTAAATATAAAACTCAATTGAATTAATTTCCTATATATAAAATATGTTACTTTATTTTTTTATTTGAAGGTCGCCTTGATATTTGCAGTTTCCGGGGAATTGCGAAAAGATGAGGATATGGGCTCGAAATTTTTAATACCAGTGAATTCATCCAGAAAGTACTCGAAAAGGATATTCACTGTGGTGGATGATGAGGAGCGTACAATTTTGAATCCAATCAAGAGATATATATCCTTTAGATCAATTCACACACCGCACGAAAAGTTTTTCGTCTTTTACGAGAACTTTAAATGCTCAATACAGCCACTAGGAATCAATACGTTTTCGAAATTACCGTCGTTAATTGCAAAATTTCTCAAATTAGAACATTCCATTTTCTATACAGGTCACTGTTTTTGGCGTTCTTCTGCATCTATTCATTCGGACAGTGGAGCAGATTTTACAGTCATCAAACGGCTTGGAAGATGGAAATAAACATCTGTTGCAGAAGGGTACATCGAAAACTTGATAAAAAGTAGATTAGAGAAACTGCTGAAAATATTTTATGACATGATCGTTCGCCAGTAGTTAATACATCATTTCCCACCAGTTCCACACATTTCTTATCGCAAATCGTAAGTAACTATGTAAATATGGACTATTCAGAATGTCACATCTCGAAAATTCCGTCTATGAATTTTACGAATTGTTCAATTGCAACTTGTAACGTTAAGATTTCCTGATTCCGTTGCCCGCAAAGTTTCTCTTAAATCATTTTCGTTTCGATTTAATTCGCGATCTTAGGTTTGTTGCCTGATTCTATGACGAATTTTCGATGTGACCGCGCACGAGTCGAAAGGTGGGGTTGAGCGCGTCCGCTGCCGGTCGGCATTTGCTGCTTCTTTTCTCGTTGTAGTAGCCTCCAACATAGTACCTTTTAACCAACTGCTCTGTTTTCGTGAATTTTGAATACGAATTTTGCCGGCGGAATAAATTTTTCCGGTAAGTCCCTCATTTTATGATCAGACAGGGTTTATTCGATCCTAAATGTCATGTTTATTTAATGCATTTAAGTATTTTTTGTGTAGATGACAAAAAGATGTCGTATAATTCTGGTCCGACCGCCATTTTTCACTTTTCCATTTGAGAATATCTGGTGGATCAGCTCACCTTCATTTACTTTGATATTGTACTTAACTTTATTATTCAATTTCAATTTCAATTATTTAATTTTTTGTTTTTCTCGGTGTCCAGAGTTCTCTGAATTTTTAGAGTCGAACTATCTGCGCCATTGGGTTCTTTTCTGAACACGTGGTTATTTTTCTACTTTTAAAAGATTTTCGTTTGTAAAATGATGCATTTAGAGAACGATGGAAACTAATGAATTTTATAAAGTCAAAACTGATGATTTTCGAGCCAAATGGAATTTTTGTCGACCCATAGTACAAAATTCATTGAAGTTGAGCTTGTTGCCAACTTGCAGCAGTGGCGTACAGAACATTTCTTTGACTGCAAAACCACCAGAGAAGATTATCGAACGTTTGAAAAACCACCAGAGAAGATAATTACCGAACGTTTCCAACTGAAAAATCATCAGAGAAGATAAGTTTCCTGGAATCTGTATAGGATAAACAAGATTTTCACTGAGGGGATAGTGATTACCTGTGATATGACCGAACATCTTGTCAATTCCATCTTTATCATTTGTAAATAACTGATATTTGGAAAAGTGGAATAAATAAACCCTATCTATATAAATAAATAAAGTTGCTTTGTTACAAACTATGAATATAAAGTTGATGACGAGATATTGTTAATGATGGAGCTCGTGTTGAATGATTGTTTGGGCTATTACCATCATCTATTGTGAATGTAATGTTTTCCGACATTTCGATAAACATCTTCTATCTTTATCAAGGAGGAAAAGTAAAAACCTTTTTGAAAATTATCAATTTTCGAAATGTCAATATTGACAGAAGTCATGAAAGAAAATGAACGATGTTATATACTTATATGTGATATGATGATCTTTTTAAGTAGGATCTAACTATCGGCGTCCAAACTTCTGGCAGATCTATAGATGGAGCACTTATTCAGGTGTTATTTTCATAAATTTTCATAAATGAAAAGGTAATTCATATATGCAGTTCTTTGTCCTTTGTGTCTCATTATTAGGCTTAACTTTTGTAAGTTTAGCTCTGATAGTGTCTTGAGTTTTGAATGCAGTCCTTATGTTGTATCTATTTTCAATTCTCATTTTCTCCGACATACTTTTTACATAAGGAACTACGGTTTAATGGACTGATTTATATCTGTTGGTTTAGTGTTTAGTTGGTGGTTTGAATCAAAATGTAGATATCGTCCTGTGTTCGTTGGCTTTTTATACACAGTGGTTCTTCCATTTTGTTTTTGTACGAGTACATCTAAGAATGGAAGTTGAATGTCTTTCTCGATTTACATTGTGAATTTAATTGATTCCTCTTTATTGTTCAGATATTGAAGGAATCCATCTATAGTGTCTCTTCCATGTTGCCAAATAATGAAAGTATCATCTACATATCTTTTCTACAGTTTGGGTTTGAGTACATATTTTTCTAATGCCTTCTGTTTGAAAATTTCCATATATAAATCAGCTAAAATTGGTGATAGTGGTGAACCCATGGCCATTCCAAATTCTTGTTGATAAAAGATGTCTTCAAATTGGAAATATGTTGTTTCAATACAAATAGAAAGCATTTCCATAATTGCATTCACGCTTAGTGTAGTTCTTTCACTAAGGGTTTGATCTTCTTCAAGCTTTTTCTTAACTATGATAAGTGTTTTATCTGTCGGAATATTAGTGAAGAAACTGGTGATGTCGAAGCTGACCACAACGTCTTCTTCCATGATTTCTTGATGTCTCATTATTTCTATGAAGTGTTTCGTGATTCTTATCATCGATGTTGAATTACTTTTTAATGGTGATATAATTTTCAGCAGAAATTTAGCCAATTGGTGGCATGCTGAATTTCTTGAACTCACAATTGGTCTTAGAGGAATATTTGCTTTGTGTATTTCTGGTAGACCATATAAATGTGGTGGTTTACTGAAGTGAGGTGTAAGTCTTGATCTAACGAATTGATTTGGAAATTCATTTCGATATTTATAAAGGATTTTGTTAATCTTGTTTTCAACTGTGGTGGTACGGTCCTTTTTTAGTCTTTTGTATTTTCCTGCTTCTGATAATTCATTGATTTTTTGATTATAGGAGCCATCTAGAAAAACAGTGGCGTTTCATTTGTCTGCTGGAAGTATCTTCATGGAACTATCCGAGTTAAGATCTTTTAATGCCCTCTGTTCAGCTTTATTTATATTGGGTAGAGGTGTTTTGTTATTCCCGTCTAACAAGGTTCTGATTTTCCATCTGTACTCTTCGGCTTTTTCAGGTTCTCGAAGAATGGGATGAAGCATCAATAATATCCAAAGAAGAAAAACTTGCAAGAAAAAAAATCAAAGAAGCAGCATTCATGAAAATAACACTTGCTTCCATAAGTGCTCCATTTATAGATCTGCCAGAAGTTTGGACGCCGATAGTGCGATCCAACTTAAAAAGATCATCATATCACAGATGAGTATATAACATCGTTCATTTTCTTTCATGACTTCTGTCAATATTGACTTTTTGAAAATTGATAATTTTCAAAAGGTTTCTTACTTTTCTCCTTGATAAAGATAGAAGATGTCTATCGAAACGTCGGAAAACATTACATCCACAATAGATGATGGTAATAGCCCAAACAATCATTCAATATGAATATAAATATGTCAAAGTGAGCATCGAGATTTTCATTGTCAAATTTTATATTGTGAGATATAAAATTTATTTGAAAAAAAAATTTATTTCTAATTCATAATCGCACCGCTCACGTGTTAAAATATCTCGACCATTAATCGCTCTCATTAATGAACTAGTTGATTAAATAACTATTTCGATTCATAATGAAATGACTATTTCAAGATCACTGTGTTACCCTCGTTATACTTTTTGGGTTAAGTAGTATCCTATACCGAATTTGTTTTAGCAGCGTATATTCTCTTGAGCGAGTCGCAGAGTTCGAACAGATTGTATTATAGTATGTTTATTCTTTCTACTTTTTGTCTGAAGGGTCTTTCTGGAGTTACTAAGTCGCGTCATTATTCCGGTAACAAAGACGAGAAAAATATCAGTTTTGTTATAAACAAGAATTCTTTTTGAGGATTTAATAAATTTCTCCAGGTAATAATTCCTTATATAATAGTTGAAAGTATCTGGATTTTTTTTTTGTTATTCTCTGGCTGAACTCGATATTCGAGGATTTAATAATTCGGAATTATTGTTACCCCACATCAACCCCACACACTATTAAGGGTAAGATGATTATTGCCGTACTCCAGAGAGAATGTTCTGATCTTTTTTGTGTCATTGTAATGAACACCTCTTTCCAACGTCCTAGTAGAAGAGCGGCTTTCCACCGACGAAGAGGTGTTCAAAAGAAAAATTGAAAATTTAAAAAATTTTGTTTATTTAGAGTTTCTCCTGACGGGAGAAATCTTCAGGGTTCGGCTCGTCGCTAGAAAGGACGAGTCAGTTCAGTTCTTAAGTTTGGGGAACTCAATGAAATTCCTGAATAACAAAAACAAATTTATTCGAAGCACAAAAAAAAACAAAATGACAATTCTTAGCAAGCACAAAAATAATTAAACAATTTTTTACAAAATATTTTTGGAGGTTTCGGACTATGGACTTTTTACTGTTTATAAATTTTATATCTGACCTTTTTTCTTGGACTTTTAACACGGAACTTCACTAGCGAAATTTCGAACTCACTCAATTACAACACAATAACTAGGTATTTTTCTAGAATTTAATAGACTGATTTACTTTTAAGTATTTAAGTGTTTTTCTGGTTACGGATCACGTTGAACTGACTTTCCATTCCCTTATTTTTCCTAATATCCCTTTGTCCGTGGGCGTTATCAAACATAATCCGGAATCCCCTAATTTCTCTTAATTGGTGCCCTTCTTTTCGATAGTTCGAAATTTACCCTAACAATTAGAAATCTAAGTTTCATTGGCTTTAGTCAACTGAGTCTCTCGATACAAACCTCTGATTGGTCCACTGATTTAAGTTCTAATTTTTACTAAAGATCCACCTTTTTCCCATCGTTAATTCGAAACCATAATCCCTAAAGGTCGAAAGGCCACGTAAATATATCATATGTCGAACTCCCCTAATCAGGTCGTAGATCCATCAAGACTTCCATGTAACGGATCAATAAATTTTGTTTTAAATCTTGGGTTTTATGATTATTGGGGTGATATGTTTGAGAGGTTTATTACTGTCTGGAATATCTGGGAATTTCGATCAGATATGGTCTTTTGCTTATCAAGGCCCAATATCCAGCATCGCTAGACATATCATATTACATCATTTTTAGGGTTTTAATTTTTTGGCTTTCTTATATTTTTATCCAATTTGATACCATCTTTTTTTCCGGTGGAAATAAATTCCCGTTTCTATTGGAAGTTCTGTTGGATGGTCACAATATCCAAGGACAACTTTACCAACATAATAATTGTGCGGATAAGTACCCCACAGGGGACCCAATTATATGTGCAAATTTAATCTGTAAATTATTTCAATCATTTCAGAGAAGAATAGATAATGAGAGTGAATAGGTTTAGTTAAGATTATCAGTCTCAATTTATTGTTGATTTGGGAATATAGATTTCAGCTAAGATTTTTGAGTTCGTCATTAAATTTCACCACCTTTTATTTCCGACCAAAAATTCAGATTTATTGTCAATTTAATTGTCAAAAATTTGGTGATTTTAGTGTTAGGTGATCAGGCTTTCAAATTACCTGGCGCCCTTAAACATTAAATTTTATACATTTTCAAGAGGGAAAACCCACCCTGAGTGAGCTGGCTGGTCACCTTTGTTACACCTGACAATTTGAAAAATTTGAATGTATGAATTGAAATTGGATCTTTATTTGAATAAGCATGTAACAACTGTAAATACATAATCATGAAACTGTGGGATGTGTTAGTGACAAGCCACCCCAAGTAGCACTTTTTGTTTTTTAAAAGTGCGAATACACTCTTCGACACTGCCTTATAAAATTCAAAGTTATATAATGTAGATACAATAAATTTTCCCTGTCCCCTATATATCCTTTATTGGCCTCAAATGATATAATTTATAACTTCCCTATATGTGTCGACAAAGACTTATGGTTTTTCCGAAAACCATTTGAACACTTTTATAATCCTATCTATACGACTGTTATAAAACTCCCATATGGAGACGATACCGTTTCCGTTACCTTTCTGTTGTTTTTTTAATTACCTTTCTGGATGAAAACGCGCATGCGCGACTTTGTCGTATTGTTTCACTCTAATTCAATGTCAAGTATTATTCATCTTTATTTATCTGTTGGTTTATTGGTTAGTTGAATTCAGAAACAACCCAATAACATTAAATATGAAGTTGAAGATACGTAGTTGGTTTTATTGAATGCTTACAAGTTACATTTCTTATAAGCGCGAAGAAAATCTTGAAGGTAATTGAGCAAACACTTGCAATTTTTTCTACACTGTATGAAATCGAATTTTACCTCCGAATAACACGTGCGCCCTCGATATACGAAAGTTTTGAATTTTTTATTGAATAATATACAAATCAATTTCAATTATCCCAATATATTAAAAACAATAAGGAATATTTCTGTGATAATCGATGGTTCGATACAGGTAACCACCGAAGGAGATCAAAAACTTTGGGTCGGCGAGGGGTTTTAGAAATGCGATATTTCGAGGTAGAAAGGGAAAGGCGATCTCGCGAGCGAAGCGAGCACCGTAAAGTTCATAAGACGGACTTTCGTTAGGTGCATTTCACACGCCATTATCTAAAACACCGATTTCCCGGTTTTTCGCGAAAGATGGTCCGGTAAAATTGAAAAAGGCTTTTTCCACGGACACGATCAGGAAAAGCCGTTTTCATACGTGCACTCCCCGAGAATCGGACGTTTGGATAGAGCTATTCGTATCTTCCAATCGCAATTAAAAATATTCTAAATTAATTGCTGAAAATAGCTTACTTCGGCTCAAACACAAATTTCCAGATCATCAGTCACGTCCAACGTTTACAGAACATTGTCACATAATTTCAATTACAATTTTAATCCATACTCCTTATAATATTTTGAAAATTCTTCAATTCATACGATTCGTAAGAACCCTGGTGAGGTATTCTCTTATAGTTTAATAGTCTACGATGTGTATTTAAGAAATTCAAAAATTTACCCAGCATAGAATCAGTTTTACAATCCCTAGCCAATTCATTTCACCCCTGTCGATTCCTACTCTAAATGACAATTGTCGTTGACATTCTAATCTTATGTAGATTCATATGTCATATTCTAGACGTAAAACTTAGTTTATGCGTGTACGAATGGAATGAAATTCGAAGTAATCGGCGAGGCACTCTGTTCATGGTTACACCTTTAGACCTTCATCGAATAATTTTTATTTTACCTTTGTAAAATTAACCAAGCGCTAATCGATGGAGTTAAAACGATATTCTTTTGGTTTTTTTTTGGTGGAAAAAGCACCCACTGCGAATCAATTATATACAGGGTGTTTCATATGCGTTGCCTATTTCTAACAGCTACCTTCCACCGAGTCATTTCGGCTGTTTCTGCTTACGGCTTCTCAAGTCGATGAAATATTTTCGATTCATACACAGGGTGTCACATCTGAGTTGCGCATTCGTAGCGCTGACTTTCACCAGAGTTTTCTCAAATTTTCGTGTTTTTCCGCGTACGTGAGCTAATTTCAATAAAATGTCATACAGGGTGTGCAATTTACAATGAATTTACGATCGATTAATATACAGGGTGTGCAATTTACAAGTTCTTTCGGGATTTTTGGCGCTCTTTTGGTTTCTTTGTGCTCCTTCGTGGTATTTAGATTTCCTTCGAGTTTTTTTGCGCGCTTTCGGTTTTTTGTGCTCCTTCGGGGTTTTTTGGGTTCCTTTGGATTTTTTGCTTTCTTTCGTGTTACTTCGGGTTCCTTCGTGTTACTTCGGGTTCTTTCGTGTTTTTTCGTGTTTCATCGGGTTCTTTCGTGTTTCGTTCATGTTTTTTCGCTTTCAACGGGGTTTTTTTGCGTTCCTTCGGGTTTTTTCGGGTTCCTTTGGGCTCTTTGCGATCTTTCATGTTTCTTGGCGTTTCTTCGTATTCTTTACTGTTTCTTCGGGTCCTTTCGTGTTTTTCGCGTATCTTCGTGTTTCTTTCAGTTTCTTTCAGTTTTTTCATGTTTTTTTCTCTTTCAACGGGTTTTTTTCGGGTTCCTTTGGGATCTTTCGTATTTCTTCACGTTCCTTCGCGTTCTTTCGTGTTTCTTCGGTTCCTTTCGTGTTTTCTCGCGTTCTTTTGTGTTTTTTCGCGTTCCTTCGCGTTTTTTCACGTTTCTTCGTGTTTATTCGTGTTTCTTCCAGTTCTTTCATGTTTTTTCGCTCTCAACGGGTTTTTTGCGTTCCTTCGGGTTTTTTTGCATTCCTTTGGGCTTTTTGCGTTCTTTCGTCTTTCTTCAGGTTTTTTCATTTTTCTCACGTTCTTTCGTGTTTTTCCGCGTTCTTTCGTTTCCTTTCGTGTTTCTTCGCGTTCTTTCGAGTTTCTTTGCTTTCAACGGGTTTCTCTGCTCTGTTTCGTGTTTCTGTGAGCTTCATTGATCTATGGTCTATATTGATCTATGGGCTTATTGAACTACTGGCTTATGGATCTACTGGCCTAAAGATCTACGGGCCTATAGATCCACTGGCTTACTAGTTTTTTCTAAATGTAACAATGTTTCAATACAAACACTAAGTTTTGAATAATAATATCTTGAAATTAACAAAAAATTCATTTTCAATCCAAATTCAACTTTTTCTCTTTGTTCTAAATTTTTCACAAAGCTGAGAAAACACGACATTTTCAATAACAATATGGCCGTGTCGGATATTTAGTCATGCTCAACACTTGGACTCATATAAATTATTTCACATCCCTAATGTAAATACACTGCCTTTTTGTTCTATAATAATTTTTGAAATATTCATTATCACCAATTTAAGTGATACAAATTACTGAATAAAAAAAGGAGCTTTATAAACTTAAAGAGTTTTACACCACCACCATCCCTGTATTATAACTGATGGTAACTCAAAACTCCTTGAAATGCGAATTAATCCGGATGCGTGAGAACTACTGGTCATTTGAAGGTGTTCTTTCTGAATGAAAACATAACCTAATATTCTTGATGCAAGTTTTCACTCAAGATATTGTGTACTATTTTCAATAATTGTGTTTAGGTGTGGACATGTCTTTCAAAATAGTTCAAACCGAAGAAACAGGAAGAGATATTCCTTCTCTTACAATTGTTCCTGAAGCTTGGGAACAGAACGGCATCCTTTATTGGCCCAAATCAAGGAATGCAGCGAGTGCAGTATGAAATCCTTGTATTAAGAAGAGAGACAAATTTTTGTTATACAAATCTGCAGAAGAAGAAATATCTGCAATGCTGCAATATATTGACAGTGATATAGATCATTCAACGAATTTTCCTGGAAAAAAAAGTGGAGAGAATTTGAATCATCTTGCAGAAAAATTGGATAATAGATATAATATAAAATATAAATGAATAATATCAATAAGGACCTAAAGAAATTTCTTTCCCGATTGTTGGGTGTAAATTTAATAATTCTTATAGGTTATTCTGCAAACTATGAAAATGTAGTGATGTCAAACACTTTCAAGTAGTTATGAAATTGTATTTATTGATTTTGGGAATCAATAATTTTTGCAACTCCTATATGAACTAAAACACCTCAGGAACTTAGCACCCCTATAATGAATCACTAATAACACCAATTTAAAATTTATAAATCTTCAGGTTACCAAAACTGTTACTTGGGACTCTAATAGAGCGGCTCAGTTGACTGTGGGCCGGTTCTCGTTCCCTTTAACAACAATAATGATATGTGAGGAAATGCACCAGTCCCGCGTTTATTGACGAAAGCTCAACCTGTGTTCGGGAAACCGAAAAGAGGAAAAAGTAAAAAATCAAACCTGTCGATCAAATCCAAACTTGGGCACGACCATCCGTTTCCACGGGATCTTCTCTGTATCAACCCCATTGACATAGTTCACATAATACTGAGCAAATTCCAATCTTTTGATAACCGAAACGTGCAATAAAGATAGCTGTAACTGAAGAATAGGTTGATTCCTTTCCAAACACACATCGCATAATCCAGACAATGTTTATCCTCGAATCATGCCTATTTTTAACGAGATCCTTTGTTGTTGACAAAAATGAAATGATCTCAATCTTCGTTATCGCATTTCGCTCAAAGATTAGCTTGAAACAATTACACGCCAACCGGTTACCTGGCAGTATCGTCGAGTTGCACTATTTTCAGAATGAAAGCGATTCTCACAACGCTTCTAGAATGAACAATGCGAATTCTGAATGATGGGAAGCATAACAAATAAAGATCCATATTTTATTGCTTAGATTCCAATTCGATGGAGATTCATTGAAAAGAAATGGCGAAAATTGAAATTTCCACAACAATAGTAGCATTATTGAATAATATTCTAGAAAACACTATAAGTGTCGATTTAAGATATTTTGGTATTATTTACACTTTCAAAAATAGACTAGTGCCTGGAATCGAAAAAATCGAATGAGTTTCCGACGAAATGTTCATCTTTGATAAAATCGCTCTCAAGAACTCAGCGAAAAACCTTAACAGTTCATACACTGGGGAATCCACAAAACCCAATATGGGTCTAAGGGGAGTGCCAGCCTTATGTATCTTTGAATTAATATACACTTTGGAAAAGATGCTTTTACTGCTTGCTGGTAATCATAAACGATTCGGTAGGTCGGTCGGCTTCAGTTCTAGAACTAATCGAATTCTGTAAGCTTTCAAAGAAAGATCCTTACGTAAAATCCGCCAAGTCGTTGAATACGAAATGCTGTTGAGAACGGCGACGTCATCACGTACACTCTCCCTCACCTCCGCGATATTTTCTTCACTACAAGCTGGATGTTGTCTATTTGATCGAGTATTATCCAATAACGAATATTCAGTCTCAAACTTAGTGATGGTAGTGCAAATCGTGCGTCGGTAGAGCGATTATGTGGACCGTAAGCCGCTCTGAATGCCTGATATACATTAATCAGAGAACGCCCATTTTCGTAATAAAGCTGAACAATTTGTAGACGCTGTGCCGCGCTGAGTCGTTCCATTATGTAATGTCACTACTAAACAAGAATACCACTTAAGTTCACACGACGCATGCGCGATCTGACTAAATCCCCACCACAAAAAGTACCTCTAAATGAATCACCCTTTATTCAAATTTTTATTTGAGGGTGCATTCCGTAAATTAACCGCTTAGTTCTGGTACTCACAAGATAATTATTCTTTTCCGAAAGATCAATGGAATTGTAGTAACCAGAAAGATGCGATTTACGGAATGCATCTTAAGAAATTGACAGAGAGGAATATGTATTTCTTCCAATGATTTCGAGCTGCCGAGCGATTCAACTTGCGCCAAGCAATATCGTACCGACAGAAAAAGAACTCAAAACGTAGGTACATTTTTTCTATACGAGTTGGTAGCGCTTGGAACGTACAAAGTACTCACCATTGCTCCAACCTGTCTGCTTCTTCTTCAGCAGCAGTGACGTCACTTGGAGGCGTCAAATAACCGGCCAATCGGAATCCCCGACCTCGCAAGTTAGAACCTAATCTCAAGCTCTGTCTAAAGGAAGCCCTTGCTCTGTCGACTGAAAACGATGGATTTCATAGAAAAACAGGTATGTATTGCTTCAATAGAAATTGAGTGTAATCATTCTTTCAAGGGACGTACGAGGAGATGATGATGGCCATTTCCGACCATAAACACATTTGGATTACCTACACTTGCTAAATCTGGATTTTCCTACTGGGCTATTTTCTAAGGAACCAGCTGGATGCGCTGTCAGGTCTTCGAAATTGACAATTATCAGACTGATGTCATCGACCTCGCTTCTTATCGGAGCTATGACTTCAGAGCATAGGAACTTTGAACCTGAAAAAAAAATTATTATTAAGTTATTTTTTATATTTTATACGGTATTATGCATTATATTCAATTTTCATTTTATTGAATTCATGAGATATACAGTATGAACTGATAACAGGTTGCCGAATATCTCCCTTCTACCTGTTTGAGTTTCGAAATTCACGGCAATGTACAAAGCGCTACAGAGCTCGTAAATGGCAATACCATACATAATTTGAAAGGTCTTGACATAACCTACAAATCTACGCTATGCACGATTAGTTTGGAGATTGCGTTCGACAGTTATAGATGTGTAAACATGGAGTTCACTAACGCCGAAATTCGCGATATTTTGAAGTTTTCCTTCATTAAAGTCAAATCCGCTAGAGAAACGTTCCGTGAGATTAATGGTGTTTTGAGGGATGGTACTCTATCAGTTCGAACCGCGGAGGAATGGTTTCGACGATTCAGAGCCGGTGAAAACGACACTATGGATAAGCCAGCCGGCGGAAGACCTGTGACGACAAATACCGATCAAATCATGGAATACATCTAGTTAGACGGGTATGTGGCATCTCGTAACATCGCCCAGGAGATGGGGGGTTAGTCACCATTTTAAACCATCTGCAGAAGGCTGGATACAAAAAAAATGACGACCGGCAGAGACATCTTTAGTTATTCCCAAAGCTCGGAACTGTAAATTAGGAATTCTCAGTAGTGATCGGTAAAAACGGATTTTATCGAATCTCGGTCTTGATAGACTTTATGCCGAGTAAGAAACTATTCTATGACGAGCACATTTTTTTTCTTCAATGTCGTGTTCTAGGTTTATTCCATACATAAACTACTTATTTTTTATTCAAAAAGTAGTGTTATTCAGCTAGAGAGGTATTTATTTGCATCTTATTCAATTTAATTTCATTGAAATGGCTTATTCTTGCTGTGTTCCCAATTGCTTCAGTGATAGTAATGTCAAAAGGTATGTGTATCATTGCATTCATTTAGGTAGTAGTTTTGGATTAACTTATAACTCACTAAAAATGTACTGTCAATTGATATTTTCTGTAGCAATTTCAAATTCGTGTAGTATTCTGATTAGTAAAAATTTGGGACAGTTTCTAATACTGTTTTCTTTTAAGGTTTTTCATCACGCAAGTTGAGGGTGTTAGAAATGTTTGGTTGGAAAGAATCGGAAATCCATATCTTCATTCATCCAAAACCGTTATTTGCATAAAGCATTTTCATATGGATTCACATGGAAAGCTGACAAGATTTGTTCTACCAACACTTAATTTGCCAAGTAACTCATTCTACTCCCTATGATTATGATTTTTGTAATTTCAATAATCTTTCAGATTATGTAAGCCGCTCTCAAAATGATTACATAATTTTTCTACCATCCAGAACTCCTGAAGAAACTTTGAGACAACAAGGTATTTATATATAAGTGAACTGCTCATGGTCATTGATTATAGTTTTGCTCGTAGTTTTGAGTATTCCACTAATAGTGGGTTTCATTAAAATCGTTTATCAGAAGATTTCAAGAATACTTCAACGGTTGGAATGCCAAATTCATGGAATTTTAGCTTCGGCTCTAAATCTTAGTATATCTTCCCTAGTTCTCTTTGATTTAAATTCCTGTATTGCTTACAGGTTCAAGAAGTAAAAAAAGAAAATTGACTTTAAGAAATTGTTTCTGTCATAAAAGTATAAATACAATGCATTTCATACTTAAATTGATATATTTGTAACTAATATTGTAATTTATTCTTTTAATGTATTTTTCATAATTTGATGAGTTATTGTTGGTTCGTTTATTCTTTCCCTCGATATTGAAATTTTTGTAAATTGATTATATACTGCATTATATATATTTCCAAAGTTTATTTTTTGTTTATTTTCTTTTATCCTCTAAAGATTAGTAAGTTCTTTGATTTGAAGGGCAGATATATTTGAAATGACCATAATTCTTTTAATCTGCTGCATATTGTCACAATTTTCTGATCAAATGATATTTTTTTATTGAAATTGTGACAATCTACAGCAGATTAAAATAATGGTCATTTCAAATGTAGTTGTTTTCAAATCCAATAAAAATATGGGATTCAACCTGCGCTTGCTTGGAATCCTATGATAACTCATATAAAATGCCCTAGAGGGCGCCATAAGTCTAAACGTTGTGTGAATGGAATCTATAATAAAGTAGGGAATAACTAAAGATGGCGCTGTAAGTTGAGCTCAAAAGAGGCTTGTGAAAAGTGGCTGTCCGATTTCTTCACAAATAAGGAGGGATGCTTCTACGAGAGAGGTATCGTGAAGTTTCCGTCTAGATGGAAACAGGTTATCGAACAAAACGGCGCATATTTGAACTAATCCGATCACTGTAACACTTTTTATAAAGCATTGCATAAAGAGCAAAAAAGCGGAAGGGAAATATTTGACAACCTATATTATAGTTCTTTTCTCACATTACAAAATAATATAAATAAGAAAATTAAATAACTCAAATTTTCGAAAATTACAAATATTTGGGCGAATCCAATAGTCCATTGTTCAGGTGAACAAAAGCTCCAATAAATTGTTTGACAAACTTATTTCGCATCCTCATTACCACACACTACACAGTCAATTTGATCGAAACATGAACTCAGCCCATATATCCTTTCCTCGACCCTACTCTGAAAATTTCACCGCTCTAGTTCATTCAGTTTAGTAGTAGTCTGTCAACTTCATTCTTCTTATCTCGCAGTTTCACTTTATCACTCATTAATCTGATCATGAAGACAATAAAACAGATTCCCATAAATGCCAACAAATCCCTTATTCCATGCCGGAAAAACAGGACCGGTATCAATAAAGCGAGCTAATAAAACAACTCTTTTTATTGACGACATGAAAAAAGATTTACGTACTCAACTAGCCCACCGTCGATGAATAAGTCCACGTTTGCCGCAAGAGACGGAGGAAAATTGATCTATAAACGTGTCCCTTAAAGCTGTGCCGGTCACGTGATATATTTACAAGAGGATTATTTCGGCTTACTTTGTTGGGATCAGTGTTTTAAATCGATGTTTCCGCCATCATTCACATGGCATGGGACAAGGTATATCATAGTTATTACCCGGAATAGTGGATTTTTCCGTGCATTTGTGAATTTACAATAATTGTACCGAATTGATATAGCTGATACAATGACGAGAATATTTGTGGAGTTTCATATACTGATATTCATTATGAAAATATAGAAAAGCTCAGAAGTTTTTGAGCGCTTGCTCTGAAGATTTTTCCCGGACTCTGGAATAGTTTGATACTGAAGTAACAAAGAATGTGAAAGAATCAATAAACTTATATATTCTTCAATTTAGAAATAACCTCTCACAGTTTTCCTTCAGTTTCGTTCGACGTCAAAACTTTCTTCTTTCTGAAACTTCATCAAAAAAATTATATCATCTTCACCGAAAATAATATAGCAATTGATATCTTTTTTTGGGTGAGTTTTTGTTATTTGAAATACCTTCTTCATTCATTTCCAAGTCACGAAAATATCATCTGCAGCTAAGTTTCTTCAAACCTAAAATCATTTTGATCATTCAACACTATACTACATCGTCCAATTAAATCGCTCACTTTTTGAAAACGGACCAACAGAAACAAACTGTATCTGAAAACACTCAACCTCACAGTGTTTTCACTTCAAGAAATTTGTTTTTATCAAATGCCTAATTTGCATAGGAATATTAATACGTCCGGATAGCTTTGGCCGTTGGTGGAAGTAGCGGTCGTCATGGTTACGTTTAACAAGCAGTTGTAAGCGATAACTTCAACAGGACATTTGGCAGTTCTGTCAGTTTATTTTCGTATTTTACCATAAAGTAGATAAAAATGAAACGTTTTGGGAATTGTAATATTACTTCAATTGAGGAAAGTGTGAAGAAAAGTGTGCCGCTTCCAGAGCTGTGCCAAAGCATTGTGCTTAGTGCTCGTGAAAGCACTCTAAGCACTTTAGTGCTTCCGAGCACTGTGCTCGCGAGCACTTTTCAAAGGCTAGTGCTTAGTGCTTGTTTTTCGGAGCACTCTCGCGAAAATCTTAGTGCTTAGTAATCCGCTAAGCACTAAGCCTTTCCGAATTCTTGAAGTAGGGTCAATATAAGCAGGTACGGTATTTGATTTTTTTATGTGCGCAAAGATAATATGATCGTTTTGAATTAATATTCAGTATTTCTTCAGTCACCATTGATTTAACTTTATGGTTATGAAGGACAGAAAATTTTTTGCTTTTGCGCGCTTGTTACTAGTGGAACAGGCGGGCTATCGTTCTGTCCAAATGTCTGTAATTTCCGAATATCGAGCCGAAAATGGTTTCAATCCATTGGGTTCGACTTCTCGATGGAGAAACCTTGGTCAAATTTAAGTAGGTCAGGCTGGCCGGCCCTCCGATCGTATACTCTCTATCTTCCGAAGGAGATGACCTAGAGTTTTCATTTTTCAGAATAGGTTGATCGTTCAAATATCTCGGTCAAGTTCGTTATTGGGCCAAATCCATCGTTAGTTATTAGCATTCAAAATTTGATTTTCGCCTACAATATTCATCTGATCAATTTATTATTTAGAAGGTATTTTAATGATGTTAAATTAAATGGTTTTCCAAATTTCGAGATAATCGCCACTCTAGAAAATTTATTAAAAATTCCCAAAAAATCTTTTATTAGAACCGATTCTTTATAAGATATTCGTCAGATATCTATGATGTTTCTGTGGACGTTATTGATTTCCTGAATATAATTAAATTTCATCAATCCTGAAAATATATTATAATTTTATGGAACCGAAAGCGAATATATTGGAAATTTTGAATTCTTATTCCTTGTTACTATAAGCCTTCGTATCTCATCACAAAAAAAGGATCCAAAATAGGAAAATTTCTATAAACAATCTGATCATCAGCTACATTTGATTTCATAACGATTTCTGGATGAAATTATATGGTATTCATCAAAATGTGTTTTGTGCATTGTAGGTCAAATGCTTAATTTTCAATAATTTATGTTTCCATTGATGACACTTCATGAGTCTGAAGTTGTTTAAGGGCTAAATTGCGTTCGTATAAATGCATGTTTAAATCGTATCACTTATAGAACAAACGCGTTGAGACTGCTTTGCAGCATTTTCAGATTTTTCACTTATATGCTCTATCCACACTAAAGCGAACAATGCATCACATCAGTAGTCTCGAACGTCAGAGAGCGAAAACGGTAGAAATACTTTGAGCAAATCTGTAGATTCCAACTGAAAAATGGTAAACGAGGAAAATCATATTCTTTAATAAACTTCATTCATTACTGGTTCAAATGGTGGGAATTCGAATAGATGTGAAATAAAACGAAAATTCGAACTAGACTAGAATGATTTATTGCACAAAATTTTCTGTACTCTTTTTCACAACATCATATCACTGATTAAAATGGATATTACACCATAATAAAAGAAGATTGATAAGCTCTTTTAAAATATTGTAAACAAACGAATATTTTCACAAAAACGTTAGACCAAACTGCCGATCCCAATTGGGAATTTTTAGGCCAGATGTTTTTGTGCATATTTTTATGACCCATCCATTTTAGCACTCTTCGGAATTTCCGTCGGCAAATTTGTTGATTATTTGGAAAGTAAATACACAAAACCAGGGTTCAATAACTACCTTATCAGTGGCACTCGGTGGGTAACCGGTAGTTGTAAAATTCGAAAATTATGGCAATCCTTGAAACACAGCCCTCATTTTTGCGCGCTTGTTTCTAGGGGAACAGCGAGCTATCGTTTTACCCAAATGTCTCAATCGATTGGGTTCGACTTCCTGATGAAGAACATTTGAGTATGTCCGGACGCGGGCCCTCCGGCTGTTTACTCTCTATCTTCCGAAGTAGATGACCTAGAGTCCTAGAGTTTTCATAATTTCAAAATAGGTTGATTGTCCAAATATTTCGGTCAAGTTTGTTATTGGGCCAAATCCATCGAATAGTTTAGCATTTGAAAGTTGATTTTCGCAATAATTCCTAAAATATTTATCCGATCAATTCGTACCTTGGACGATTTTGAAATAAAAGGGTTGGCCAAATTTCGAAGGAATCGACACGGTAGAAAATTCTTAAAACATTCCCGAAAACATTTTTCTCAATACTCGATATCTTATCAGATATTCCTTCGAAATCAACAAGAATTCGTACATAAATCGAGATTACTGATAATTTGTATGCCCCAGAATTTTACCGTCGTAGCTGAGTTTTTGAATAAAACAAATCAGTTCTAGTGTGAGATTCAAACCCGGGAGGGTGGAAAAACATTAATATTAGGTAGTAATGAAAATGTCAAAAATGAATCTACTTCAATAAACAATTCGAAGTGACATTTTTCAACTACATTGGAATGCGAAAAGCACTAACGTATTGTCACTCTAATCCCAATCAGAATATCTAAAGCATTAAAAAGCATTGGCGTGTCAAGATTTTTTACTAATAAGGAATAATGCATAATTTTGGTGCTCCAGAAAAACTGAAAACTTCATATTTCTTGGGCACTGAAAGCACTTCTAGAGAAGTAAAATTCATTTGCCAGGACATTTTGACATTTTCAAGCAAAAAGCTCACCCAAATTATCTTCTGAGAAACCATACTTCTGGGTAATATTCCACTGGACTAATAAATAATATTGAACAAGCACTCAAGGAAAAGATCATAATTGAATGCAATTTGAACACTCTGTGATAAACCTCTATGTTTAAATGTTTTGCAATCAATTTTGTTCAGTACCAAAGAATACCGAATGCTGAAAATAAAGTTTCAATATTTTAGTTTGTGATTAAAGACCTCAAAATAAGTAAGACATTTCAGAAAGTGGTTTTGAAGATGAAGCGATATTCTGTAGTCTAATTAAGTACTAGCGTAACCAAATACAAAATTCGATTTGATTTAATTTGCCAGATGTCCTATCAACATACAATTCAAATATTCCTCAATCAGTTCACTGGAAGAAATCTCAGCTGGTCACAGACAACATATCCCTTGTTTATTATGAGGGACCTAGAGTTTTCATTTTTTCAGAATAGGTCGAATGTCCAAATATCTCGGTCAAGTTCGTTATTGGGCCAAATCCATCGAATAGTTTAGCAGTTAATAACATTAATTTCTTGAATATTCATCCTATCAATTCGTAACTTAGAGAATGTCTAGATAGCGTTAAAAGGAAGGAGTGTGCCAAATTTCGAGAAAATCGTCACGAGAGAAAATTTTTAAAATTTTCATCAACATTCCCAAAATGTTTTTTTCAATACACGATATCTCATAAGTTATTCGTCAGATCACATCAATTTAGGGCATTTATGCAGGGTATAGGTACCTAAAATATTTTAAAATTTCATCATCATAGCGTACAATCTCCAGAAGATATAAGAGTTTTTCTGAAAATGAAGTCACAGATTATTATCCATGAATTCACATCACATCAACTATGAATCTCTATGAGGGTGGTTTTAATTTTATGACAAGTTGTCATAATGAGTGAATATTGAGCCGAAAATGAAACTAATTCTGTGGGTTCATTTTTATGACAAACATGTCTAAACTACTGGTGTGTGCAGTTGTCATATTTTGAATGGAAATGTCATTATGAATTTTGCGACAAGAGGACTATTTTTTTCCCAAATGTCTGTAATTTCTGAATATCGAGCTGAAAATGATCGCCATCGGTTGGATTTGACTCGTGATGAAGAAACGGTGGTCCAATTTGAAAATGTTTGGCTGAATATTCTCTATCTTCCGAAAGAGATGAGATAAAAATTCCATATTAATAGAATTAGTTTATTATCCACATATAAGTCGAGTTAGTTATTGGGCCAGACCTTTCCGATAGCTCAGCAATTATGAATCTGAAATTCGGTTATAATTGATGACACTCAACTACAACAATTTATATATGGTATAGAAATGTGGAAAGAATGCCAGATCGAAGAATTTGCTGAACTGTAAGTTCACTCAACTTCCATTTAAGATATATGTTTATTGATTCTTTCACACCAATTGTGCTGGCTGATTTTGAATCGCATTCTTTTTAAGTCTGAGAAAAGACTTTAGAACAAGCGCGTAAAAGCTCCTGATCTCACGTCAGTGCTTTCCACATTTTTTCAGTAATGTGTTCTCGCTTATAAAATAATTGGTCCTCGATTATTAATTCAACTTTATGCATTGATTAGGAACAGCCATTTAGATTCAGATCGACGAATAAGATTAACTAGTACCAGGATGTAAATTGAATGCATGCGTTTCACAAAACAAATAAAATGGCTTTTGAGTTTTTCCCAGTCTCGAAATCATAATTTTAGATATGTCTATGAAGCTAAAGAGTTCTCATTTCAATCAAACAACATTACATAAAATAGTTCCCACTAAAGTGCTTAGTGCTTAGTGCTCGAAATATTCAATTACTTTTGCAAAAGTGCTCGGTAATCCGGAGCCTTCTGTCGAAAGCGGTGTTTAGAACTCGAGACTCGAAGCCTTTTTTTTCGAGTGCTTAGGCTTAGTGCTCGAAGCACTTTTTTTCGGTGCTTAGCACAGCTCTGGCCGCTTCATACAGTGAAATCAAGATCCTACATTTGGAAACAATTTGAAGAATTCTGTGCTGCCCGGGAATACCTTGTAAATGAAAAAACCAGTTTGTCAGAGCTCAATAATATTATGCTAGACTGGGCTTTCAATATGAAGAAAAGAGATGAATCAGACTACAAGGAAAGTGTCGTAAAAACCTTGTAGAATAATACTGCAAAACAGCTGCAGGAAAAATTCTATTCCGAATGGGGCGTTAGGTTCGATCCATTCACAGACGTGGCTTTTAAAACGGCGCAGGATGAACGAAATGCCAATGGGCGTATTTTGCAAGAGGACCCTGAGAAAAGAAAAACTAGTGCCAAGGCGCTGTCTTTGGAGCAACACAAAAAGATGGTCAACTTATGTAAAGAAGATAATCCAGAGGGTTTGAACAGAAAATTTTATTTTATTGCTGCATTGGAGCTTGCTTAGAGCGGAGGAGAGGGTTCATCATGCCTAATTTCGCATTTCCAATTCAAAATTGAAAACGATGGTAATTCCACGGGCCGAATTGCCTACAATCCTATATTTTTTAAAACAAGACAAG
The DNA here is from genome assembly GCA_030674115.1 of Micraspis discolor. NCBI lineage: Eukaryota > Metazoa > Arthropoda > Insecta > Coleoptera > Coccinellidae > Micraspis > Micraspis discolor. The sequence goes on from JARTUT010002201.1 coordinate 284,441, forward strand.
GTGATGCCAGAAAATGTGCGGTATCGAAATGGCTGACTCCCAATATTGAAGAAAATGTAAGCCCGGTGAGGTTATATAAGCTACTTGTATCCAAAAGAACTTCAAACATAACCGCTGAAAAACTATTCCGTACTCCACATAAGAATTGGAAATATGGTTCATGGTTCAAAAACTCCCCAGTCGGTGTCAATTCGATAGCTAAATGGACAAAAGAATCGGCAGAACTCATTGGCATCAACACAACCAAGTCGAAGATAACCAACCACTCGCATCAAGCTACAGCTGTCAGCCAATTAGCCAAAGCAGGGATTGGCGAGGAACAGCTGATAAAGATAACAGGCCATTCTTCTGCAGTGTCAGTGAAACCGTATCTCCAACTGGACCAACAACATCACAAAAAAATAATTACAGTCATAAGGAATGAAAAAAATGTCCTACAAGAAACAACATCAGTATCTACTTCATCATTCGAAAATAATGCTCGTAATGTGTATAATAATTGTACTATCAATAATTATTATTTTGAGAATAAAGATGAATAATTTGTTGTTATGCTTCTATCTGGTTATTTTTGAATAAAAAACTATTTTTCATTTCGTTTGATTTATATTGTTGAATGATCTTTGCCCAAAAATGTGTGGAAACGAAATGGCTGACTCCCAATATTGAAGAAGATATTTGCCCGGTAAGGTTATATAAGCTTCTTGTATCCAAAAGAACTGCAAACATAACCACTGATAGACTATTCATTACTCCACATAAGAATTGGAAATATGGTTCATAGTTCAAAAACTCCCTAGTCGGTATTTTAAGGATAACTTTGTTTCGTGAAATTTAAACGCATAATTGCCAAAAAACAAGAGTGTTCTCAAAAAATTCTCACCTCTAGTGGTATTACCCTTGAAAATTATTTAAATATTTTGACATATTGATGACGATAGACATAGGTCACCTAATTTAGGTTTGTTCATCAAATCAAAACATTTTTCATTAAACATATAGAGAACGTAAAGCTTCTGGAGATGAGATGGTAAAAAGCTGAAATATAGGGAAGTTCTGTATATAAAAATTTCGTTGATCTCTTTTTTATATACAGGGTGGCCAGGAGATTGATGTTGCGATAAATTCACAACAACAAAGGACACTTCTTGGAATTTAGGGTCGATGCAGTTACTTCAAGAATGCTAGCTCATTGGACGGAATTTTGGGAATACCTTTTTTTGTCACCTAAGATCAGCAGGTATCTCGTTCGATCTTCCTCACTTATTCAAATCTAAATAGTACTCTCTTTCAGTTCAGTTCTAGTTTGACCACCAGTCTGGTCAGTTTTACTTTACCAGTCAGTTTACTTTTCACCAGTGAATACAGCACTCTAAACTCCAAAAGTTCCTCGTGCATAAACATAATCTCTCTTCTATACATCTTCTCCAGTTGGGTCAGTTAGTCACCTTAGTTTATTATGAATTTGAGTTATTCAGCTGCAATTCTCCCAAGTGAAACAAGAAAGTTGTGATTTGTGAAACTGTGAGGCAATTGCATGTCGCGAAGCCACAATTTGTTAGTGAAAATCTCATCCGAAGTACCTGCACCTTATTCTGAGAAATCTACCCTCGACGATTGAAGCACAGCTGTGGTGAATTTCAAATTAGAAAAATAAGGTCAGATCTCTTTATTATCTAGTATTATCAGAAGTGCCCAAGATTGAGCAAAGAAGTTCAAATCCTTCGGCAAGTGCCGAACATTGTTAACTCTTCTTCTCTGTGAATATATAATTTTGTTACAATTAGAAACTAGTTTTATTCACATTGCAGACATTTTTTCTACCAAAGATGATTTTTGGATCTTACCCTTAGAGTATAACCAGCGACTTCATTAAGCGGGTGAGAATTAGTTACTTCTAATTTTGTACCCGTACAATTGGCGTTAAAAAAAATAGGATTCCTCGTGTCATGTGTGTTCCGCGATTATTCACGGTTTTCGAGTTATAATTATTATTTTAGAGAATTTCAGAACTTTGTACTATGTTGACTTTTTTCTTTTGCAATGAAATCTCTTGATTTGATATATAAAATAATTAGCTTCGTAAATTTAATGTAAGTTAAGGAAAAATTGGTCTCATGAGAAAAAACAACTGGATTGAGACTAGAACTTCGATTCCTGAATGTACCTATAAAATGCGCCTAACTCTTAACAATCAGGTTCATTTAAAATAAGCAGTAGTTAATGGGCTATTTTTGCTGGAATCCGTCATAAAAGTCACAAAGGTGGAGAGTCTTAAAATTTTTTTTGTCTTTTAGGATTATTAAGGCTAAATTCACTTTTAAACTAATCGAAATTAGGTGGCCTCCACGCTCTCCTGACTTTAACCCCATAGAATTTTCCATTTGGGGTTTTTTTATAAAGGAATCGCCTACGCTAGGGAATCTCCGAGTGAAGAAGAAGTAAGGCAGAAGATTGCAAAAGCCGAACGTAAAATGAAAGAAAACAGGAAAGCATTTAGGTGATTAAAAGACAAATTTTACGTAGAATATGCATTGCCACTGGAGGTGGTCATTTTGAAAATCTGTTATAAATTTAATAAATAAATTTTCTTTCACATTATTGTCACTCATTCATTAACAAAACCACATCTTACTTAAGAAAATTGTTAATTAATCTAAGTTTATTTTGGACAATGATTGAATGGAAAAACATTCTGACACAAAATATTAGCTTTTTTGCAGTAATCTTTGGTATTTAACGAGTGAATTTAGCCTTAATAATCATAAAAATACAAAAACAAATTTTTAAGAATTTCCAATTTGGTGAATATGATGCCGGTTTTTAGCAGAAATAGTCCATTAAGTACTGGTTATTTTAAATGATCCTGATTGCTAAGAGTTCTGCGCATTTTATAGGTATAGTAATAGAAAAAATATCCACTTACATTTCCTATTTTGTTTGAAAATTTTGTTCTTAATCCACTTGAGGTATTTGTTTCTCTTAAGACCAATTTTTCCTGAACTTACATCAAAGTTACAAAGCTGATTCGATGTATCAAAGTACACAACTTATGGAGATTTCATTGTGAAAGAAGTCAAGATAGTTTCATCCTATTTTTTTAGAATTTTTTCACGTGATTGAGGACAAAAATTTTGAAATTTTCGAAAAATATAACCGTGAATAATCGCGGAACGTACATGGGGTATTTCGGATACCCTATATATCATTCTTCTGAACTATTGGCTTACGAACAAATGTTAGCTGGGGTTGGTGACGCGGTGCCATACAATTCGGTGTATGATATGAAACCCTAGGGAAAACACCCCAGTAAAAAATCCCTGGCTCCCCGCATACGTATATGCTAACACAGGTCATTCATCAACCCCTGGTGAAAACTTAACCACTTGATGAGTTAAATCGAACACTGTATAAAAATATCTAAAATAAAGCACTGCTTTCAGATGTTGTTATTTCGAATTCTACCATCTTGAAGATCGATTCAGGAAACAGTGGAAATATATGTTAACACCATTCCTGTTGTGATATCACGATTACGTGAAAAACTTCACAATGAAAAATATGTGAAATTCAAAGGAGAATCCAATTCCCAACTCCAAAGCTAATGGTCACTTTTAGTTCAACCAGAAGCCGAACTGTCTCATGCATTTTTATGGTGCCTCTGTATATTTATTTTATTTGTGTCTGTTTTGTAAACGTCAGTTGCCAAAACACAATATTAATCAAGAAAGTTTATTTTATCAAGTCACTAACTTGTAAAACTGACAGTTAACTTACAAAATTTTTACAAGTTAGTCGTATTACGAGGGCCGTTCAGAAACTAACCTCCGGTTAATTGAAAAAAATACACCAAGTTAAGTAAAAATATTTTAATATATACATCTTACAACTACATCTTTGCACTATTTTTCGACATAGTCTCCATTACGATTGAGGCACTTATCGTATCTCTTCACAAGCTTTGAAATTCCTTCTGCATAAAAATCACCCGCTTGTGCCTTGAGCCAGCCTGTGACCGCATCTTTGAGCTCTTCGTCGTCATCAAACCGCTGGGACCCGAGCCATTTCTTCGATTTTCACGAACTTTGCATCAACTGTCTGAACGAGTTCGTCAGTCACCAATGATGGTCTACCACTCATCTCTTCATCATGAACGTTTTCTCGTCCACTTTTGAATAAACGTATCCATTTACAGACAACTCCTTCACTCATAAATTTTGGTCCGTACACGGCACAAAGCTCACGATGAATAGCTGCTGCAGAGTATCCTGGCTGTAAAAAACCTTATAACAGCACGCACCTCACATTTGGCGGGATTTTCTATTGCAGCACACATTTCAAACTGCCACAAAAACTAAACTAGCGCAGGTACGATGTTCACTCGACTACGGCTTGATGCCGACTGACCTGCTGAGCGCGTGAATGCACAGATGGCGCGCTACTCCTCCCCACTACCCGCACTGTGACCAATCGGAGGTTAGTTTCAGAATGGCCCTCGTATTTACATTAGAAAATTATGTTTTATTGCATATATATTGAAAATCATGGTACAATTGTTATTTCCAGTAACACAGATTCTTGAAGATGAAGGAGTTGATACTGATGATGATGAACCATCTGTTGACTCAGAAACTGCTGAACTCGAGGACTGCAGTACATTTGTACTCTCCTTACTACCAAATAATTTGCTAGACATTCCGATTTTTTTGTTGACCGAATCATAGACATAACTCATCGCAATTTTGGTGCTCTTCCACCCTCCTGCACGCTTTAGTGCTAAATTATCTCCACCCGAATCTGCAACCCAAGTGGCTCCAGTTCTGCGAAAAGAGTGTATAACACTGGGTCTTTTAAACCTGAATATTTGCTTTGGGACACCACCAATAGTGCGCTGGCCAGCTTTAAGAGAAATGCACTTTCCACGTCGGTATGTCAAAAAAAAAATTAGGCTTTCTGTTCCAGGCGTCCGAAGATTCACATATTTTCGGTATAACATGCAGGGCTTGAAGCTGCAGCCATAATCGGTTATGGTGAATCTTCTTGTTGTTAAATTCTTTGTTTGCCGCTATGTCACAATAACGTATTTTCCCGTATCTTCTACATCATTCATGTTTAAGCAGAGAATTTCGTCACATCGACAACATCCCAAATATTGTTACAATTTCCGCCAGAAACCACTGGTCATCAGGAGCATGTAAAAGAAATTGTTCAGCCTCTTCTTTACTTAATACCTTGGCCTTGTTTGGCGTATAACGCTCATTTTTTCGTTTCAGAGACGCTATTATCTTTTGAAATCTGCAAATGACAACTTAACGTCATATTTTTCAATATTTTTTTTTAAGGAAAACAAACCTACGAACAGGGGAATTTTCTTTCATTTCCAAGCAGCTATTCAGCATAGACCATTTTGCCCATAAAGTATTAGGGCTGAATCTAGCTGATAGTCGATTCAAGTAGACCAACAAAACATCTTGAGTTACCCCAATCAAACTATTTTTGCAACTTTTTGAAGTCGTCGTATTCTCGCTCGTACCTTGAAGCTGATTTTACAGGTAATAAACTTGAAGCTACACTGCTGGTTAACACAATAATTCATTTTGCTACATTCATTTTCGCTTTCGCCAAAATAAATGTAAAGAAAAATAAACAGACATGTTCATGGCAACGCTTCCATAGCTTACTACATTTGCGACAAAATATTGATATTTTATTGGAATTTATCTAACCTTTTTACAAATGAGAAACAAATAAAATATAAAACAATACACGCAAGTTAACGGGTTTTACTGGCTCAAGGAGGTAACTGCGGCTCGTCAGTTATATCCTCCAATTGCCAGTAAAAACCCTCTTACCTTGCTAGTAATGTTATTTACTATTCTCATCCTGTGTCAATTTTTCGTGTATAATATCACAGTTTGGAAATAAGTATGGATTCACGAACACTCATTCATTTCCAGAGAACACGAGGATTGACGACCAAGAACACATTTAATTTCTCCAGAATCTAATACAGCAATCTCGGCATCGATTACCCATCAACTCGATTGCATTTCGCTAAGTGGGGCCATCTTTTACCTCGTAAATGTTTCATTTACACACACGACGTTAAACGATTCACAAGATGGTGAAGAAAAACTTGCACGCAGTCTGGCATCGTTGCTTTCAGCCTTCACGGAATGCAGCTTGTTATATTTATGACTGGAAGGGCTTTTAGAGGATGCGGAACGGGGTGAAAATGGAATACGGATTTCCGAGATCTGGCAAATGAAGCTGTTACATTCGCATGTTATACAGGTTCGCACATTGTAATATCTGGTTTCCTTATATCCGCTCATTCGTGCCTTCTTTTGAATGATGAGGGTGTTAAATCTTTCTTCATAAACTCACGGCGAGGAAGAGATTCCTCCCATCTCGTTAGTACAGAATGAATTTCTGGTTATCCCAATACAAATGATACCTTACGATTTTTTTCTTCTCAGTACCATGAGATTTCATCTGTCATTCGCAACCTGAAAATTGATGGTAGTGTGGATCCGAATATGATCTATCTAAAAATATTGAAACTATATAGGCGTACAAATGGAAAACTGCCGCATGCAGAGCTTGTATTCATGCCTGGGGAAGACAAATAACAAACAAAATATTTCCTTATTTATCGATACACATATCAGCTACTTAAAAAACGTATGCTTCTTGTTTGAGGAATTCAATAACACAAATGTATTCATTTTCTTAATAACCGTGTTGCGTGAAGCATTAAGAACTTCATCAGTTAATGACATTTTTCGTGGAGTTCGAAGCGAATGTTAGACAATAAACTAGAATAAAGGATATATCGCCAAGACACCCTGGCTTTTTAATGGCCACACTGCAATGCGTCTAAATCTTGAAAGGGGGAATCCCCGGAGAGTTGGCAGGCATAAATCGAGAAGCTCCGTATTGAGAAAGGCTATGAAAATTATGGGATGTAGTTCAATCATTTCGGTGGGAGGAAATTCGAGTACGAGCCATAAAAATTGCTTGTGTAATTTGTGTGAAAAGCATTTCAACTACGAAAAATCTTGTTAACGAGAAATTTTCGATGATGAAACTCGTGTTAAATTATTATTAAGGCAATAACCATAATTTCTTATTGTTTTCTTTCCTAATATTCAACACATATCTCTTGTCGCTATCAAATCAAACACAAGCTTTCAAAAGAAGCTGACAACTTCTTACAATTCTTATCGAATTTCCATTTTGGTTAATATTCCCCCAACTGAAACTGTGTTTATGAGTTCGACCGATCCTAACCAAAAGCGTTTCTGTGAAAGAATTGAAATTTCTGACGGACTCTTTAACATTTCCGATTCAAGGAAAAATTCCTACTTTCATATGAATAATTTGGGGCTTTTTCTTTAATTTGGGGCTAATGGGGCAAGTCAAGGAATTGGAAATTTCCTGTTGTCTCATTCAATTGGTTAGTTCTGGTGGAAGAAAACTACGACGATGATATTTGAAAATATGTAAGAAATCAATAAATATAGATACAAGGTGGGGCAAATCAAACAGTGCAGTTTTGAAAGGTTGGTACTTCCGGTGTGGTGGGGATAATCCTATCACGATAGTTTCATGTTATCGGGCGGGCCATGCCATTATTAGTCATTACCATGGTTTTGTCTGGTGAACAACGGGGCTTCGCAGTCCGTACGTTTTTTGAAAATGGTCGATCATTCATCGCAACTCAGCGAGCTTTCCGGGTCCACTTTAACCTTTCGCGTCATGGTACCATCCCTCACCGTAATGTAATCGCGAATTGGGTAAGTGCATTTGAAGCAACTGGTTCTACACTAAAACCTAGGGGTTCAGGAAGATCTAAAACGGCAAGAACACCGGAAAATTTGACGAGAGTGGACAATTTTTTTAAGCCTCAATTGGAAGAGCTGATGGAAGAAACAGATATAGGGGAGATCTGGTTCCAACAGGACGAGGCTTTGGCTCATACTACTCGAATTTCAAAGACGAAATTGCGTCAGATGTTCCCTACGCACCTCGTCTCTCTGAGGGGCGATCTGAGTTGGCCCGCACGATCAACGGATTTGAGCATTTGCGATTTTTTCTTGTAGGGCTACCTTAAGGAAAAGGTTTTCAGACATCGGCCTCACACTTTAGAAGAGCTAAAAGAAAGAATTAGGGAGGAAATTGGTGCTATACCGACCGAAATGTGTCGTAATGCGGCAGAAAACTTCCGAAATCGTATCCATCAATGCATCGCTGCTGAATGCCATCATCTTACTGATTGAATTTTTAGAACATGATTAAATAAATGGCATGATGTAACGAAAAATTTAAATAAATTCAATTCCTGTAAGTTGCATACTTTTTTTTAATAGCCTTTCAAAACTGCACTGTTTGATTTGCCCCACCCTGTATAAAGGAAACCAAATTGCAGATGCTGATCAACCAGAAAAAGAGCGCAAAACTTAAATCAATAATTAATTTTCAAATTCTATACCCATCTATGATTATTATAAAATATGTTATCTGATAGACGGTTTCGTGTTTTTGTTGACAATACTTACTGAAATTTCAAACCATCTAAAAACGGTTTTCCACAAGAATCAGTTCTAGCTCCTTTACTTTTCAATCTATATCTCAGTGATTTACCCATGACATCATCTCTGAAATATGTTTATGCTAATGAAATTGCTATTGTTTGCCATCATTCGGATTTCCATACTCTGGAGAACATACTATCATCTGATTAGGAGATTTCAAAGGATTATTTTATTGAGTGGTGAATATAATTCAATCCCAACAGAACAGAGGTATCTTGTTCACATCTGAATAATCATGAGTGATATAGGGAAGTAGCTGTAACTTTCAATGATTCTCCTATCGGACATAATTTATATCCTAAATACTTAGGACTTAAAATAGTTTCATCTCTAAATTACAAGGTTCATTCAGATGATCTGAGCCTGGAACAGAAATTAGCTGGATAATCTTGGGATGCTGATGAATCTATCCTTCGCACAGCATCTTTAGCCTTAGTCTTTTATGCAGCTGAGTATTATTGCTCCTTCTGAAAAAATTCCTGGTTTTGATCTTACAAGAAAAATTTGGACAGTTCTTAATCATTTACAGGTCACACAGTTTGTTTCTGAGATAATTGAGAGAAGATCCCAGGCCAATGTCCTGTATACTGATTTTTCAAAAGCGTTCGAATCAATGGACCATGGAATTTTGTTGACGAAGTTGTCCCAATTTGGCTTTTGCTCCAATCTCATAAATCTTTTTAAGTTCTACTTTTCTGACCGGCCGCAATATGTTGAGTTCCACGGTGTGCGGTCTGTAGTATTTTCGAGTACTTCGGGAGTGCCGCAGGGCAGTAACCTTGGACCACTGCTTTTCATAATTTCCATCAATGATTTGGCTGATGTGGTGGATGTTAACTGTCTGCTATTTGCCGATGATATCAAGATGTACCTTGAGGTGAAGGGTGCCTTCGATTGTGAGCGACTTTCCATCAATTTGCCGCGCGTTGTTGAGTGGTGCGAAAACAACCGATTGAATCTGAATGCCAAGAAGTGTAATGTCACGTCTTTTACACATAACAAAAATGTAATTCCTTTCGACTATACGCGTCCGGCGTTGTTGGCGGATTTGAGAGTGCTTTTTGACCCAAAACTTTCGTTTGCACCACATATTAATGCCACTCTGTCTGCTGCAAGTGGGATGTACGGATTTATTGCGCACATTTCTCGTGACTTTTCGGATATAGCCACATTGAAGATCCTTTTCTACGCATATGTCAAGTCCAAGTTGGCATATGCAGCTTAAGTATGACGTTTCCTCAAGCTATAATCTTATAAAGAGGATAATATGTATCCGCCCATTGGTTTCCCTCAGGATTTACATTTGAGTAGACACGGCATGAAGAGTCTGAAATGTTGGCGGGACTGCCAGTTGTGTTCATGCACAAGTTGATAAATTGGATGGTTAAAGATTCTTGTATACTCAAAAATCTCAATTTTCTAGTTCCAAGACCTGCTTCCAGAGCGGAGAACACATTTTACATGCCAACACCGAAAACTAACACATTGAAATATTCTCCTCTGTATAAATTGTGTCATATTTGTAACTCTGTTTGTCCCGACTTGGATATTTTTTATTGTAGCATCTCAGATATCAAGTCATACTATTTTGGCTGACTTTGTATTACATGTATTATTTTGTATATTTAGAATTAGTTATTTGATCCTGTTTACCTTGTTTTGTAGTTGGGTTTAATCTGTAGAATATTGTATATTTTGAATTGTGATATATTCAAATTGAATTAACCGCCTAGGTAACTACCGCGCATATTAAATGGGGAGATGCGCCTACTTCACATATTGTACATAGGAAAGAGTAAGTCTGTAATAAAGAGCTAACCAGCAATCTTTGTATGATTATTAATTCCCATCTACTTGTTATAAGTGTGCACATACAAAAAGTGAAATAAAGACTAGTACATTGAAGTACATTACATAAATAAATAAATAAATAGATTCATGTATGAATATAAATTTTGGCTGAAAAATATTGTTTTTCACTTGAGCCCGGGATTTATTGATTGAAGCATGAAAAAAAACCTAATGTTATGATTAGATCGGACCGTCCACGGCGACGCAAGCCTCTCTTCAGCTTTAATTATATTGGAATTCAATGAGAACATTCCTTTTTACGGTCGAATGTTCATGCAATTTGCCATTCACTTGTCTATTCACTACAAAACTATAAAAGAAAACATTCAGACGTCGTTTAATACAGCTGAACTACATACATGACCACTTACATCTGACTCAACGCTCGGAAAACTGTGAAAACAAGGCACACACTCAAATGAAAGCAAATAACCACGAAGTTTCCTAGACAACGTGAATATGAGGACAATCTAGAAAATGCTTCCATTTTCAGTTCAAGAACACTTAACGGTGTTCTTCATTATTCAGTCGCAATGCAGACACAACAAAATGGCCATCCGGGTGACATTAATACTGTTTCCGGTATTGGATTTTCCACGGAAACTAATTGTTTATTCTGTGGAATATTGTGTATTTTCACGCAACCCGACAAACGTTTTAGGGAAATCTAGCAGTCCGACGAATCTGCCATCGATCTTGTTCCTGATGGGTAAGTTTATGAAATCCGATACCTATCTCGGAGTGTCAGCCTTGAACATGTGATTTCATCCACAAAAAGTGCCGTTTACGTGTAGAGCATACCAATTTTTTAGTTATTACACTATGCAGTGCATTTAGATTGCTGTTTTTGCTACTTCTAAACTCGATATGTCAACTTTGAAACATGTCCTTCATTATTTATATTGAAAATTTCAGCAGTAGACAACTCTGTTATTTATTGTTTATCCATTCGACATTTGAAATTCCGGGGGGACTCGAATGCGCATCCCAATTGCCGGTATGAAGCACATCATAATCAGGAAGTAACAATAACAACATGGCAACTCAAAACTACTGTTTGTATCTAGGATATCTCCGTATACATCGATAGATGACTTCATAGCTATGGTAAAAGCAGAAATTGATCAAGTGGTATGTTGGTTCCGTGGTATCCAGGTTTTTTCAGAGCAGACAACATCAAAAAGAAAAGTGAAATCAATAATTTCTGAATGCTTTTCTATGTTGCATTTGAATGTACAGAGAATTGGTGATAAATTGAACCTACTGGAGATATTTATTGACGAGGTCTGTAGCACGGAAGTTTTGTGTGTTACTGAACATTTTGTTAAATCTTCCTCATGTGACAAATTGACACTGTCTGGCTGGATAACCGCAAACTCTTTTGGTAGAGAATCGAGGAGCCGTGGTGGTGTTGTCATTTTTTGTAGAAATTACTTGTTTCCTGTTTGTCCTGGAATAGATGCATTATCTGTTGAGATTCATTGTGAGATTTCCAGTTTGAAATTATCATCTTTTGATGAACTGTGATATCCATATACAGGGTGAGTCTTTGACCACTGCGTTAATTTTAACCATAGGTTCTTGAGATCAAAAGAAACACTTTTTCCATTACGGTTTTTCTATATTCAGCTGTGTTAAAAAGTTATAAGCATTTTACGTTTACACATTGGGCAAATACCCCTCTGTAGTCCAGTTTAGTTTGAATGAAAAATACCTTCCACAGTATCCACTATTGAATTCGAAATATTTAAAAACATTATTTTTCCTCTAAAAAAATGATTCACACACTCATGTTTCATCCGATGAGGTTTCAACACCTTAAACTAGATTTTTCTTGTTCTACCTTAATTTCTTTCTACTTCAAGATTATAAACCATTCCTTTCTAGTGAGAAATTCCAAAAAACCTCACAATTAATGGATGTTATCATCATACATTTGTAATTTTCTTCTCAAGATGTCCAATTCATGAAAACCATCATTTCCATGAAAACTTCCATGGCATGAGGTTGTCACATTGCTTTTTTTTTCACTCAAATCCAGAAAAAATCATCTATTATTTTCCAAACACTGATATTTCTGAAGTTTTTTCTCCTTGACAGAGACCAGTGAACAGGTCTATGAGGTCTCTTGATATCAAACTGGTAAAAATATGAAAATCTTTTTCGAAATATTCAACAACATTGAATGATGTCACTACGAATATCTATTTCAAAGTGATGCTGCTTTGATGATTATTTTCTGTACTGAATCACAATAACAATTTACTTGGATAGATTACAAGTATTCCCTGATTTAGGTGTGCAATTACACTTGCTTGAAGAAATTGAGTTTGATCACCTAAATTTGTTTCTGAAAAACCAACTACGTGTACTTTAATAAAAATTTTTTTGATGGATCATTAATATGAATCTATTCTGTTCAGACTATAATTTATTAATGAACATGCGTAAATATTTGGTTTTTATAATCAGAGTATTTGTTTTAATTATGTGAACAAAAACATAAATATTGAATAATGGTTATTCATAGATTATGTCAAATTTCAGTACCTTACCATAGAATATTAATTTATTACTGAACCCCAGGAGAGAAAAAAATAATAATTGCAAAGTTTTTTGTAATGAAAGAAAATATCTGTAACCATTATTGATCTTCAGTTATAATTTTTCTCAGAATAACTAGAGTGAATTATTATCACATTAAAATGTTATTATAATGTCTCTGTGGTGGGTAGTTCCCAATAAAATAGTGTTCTGTGCTCCTTGTTGTTTTGATTCTGTTTGAAACTGTCAACAGTTATTTATAAAATCTTTCTTCGAAAGAAATGTTGAAAATATTGTAAGGATGATTTCGATAGTTCGAAATTATTCAATTCAGTATGAAATGATTATGGTTAGAAAATGCATTCTATTCTAATCTTTCTTGTTTATGAGCCTATAACTATAACTAATTTAAATTAATCATATCATCATAACAAACATTCAGGAATATTAAAACTGAGTCAAATTCTATTATCTTCTAAAATTGTGAACCAGGTTGAATCGGTATATAAAAAAACTTCTATAAAGGTGCAAAACAAATCTAGGAGACTGGGTTCGAAGTTTTCAAAACTCATATGAGCTCAATTTAAGAATTCCTTTGTTGGAATAGATATAATTTGATGAACCCTGAAAGTCTGAAGCTACAAAGAACTAGATCTTCATAAAGACAAGTCTTCCATTCAACAGGTCCTGACAGAAAATACATTACCTATTTCAACAGTCATCATGAAAATATACCGAAGTACCTATGTGAGTGATGAAAATCTTTTTCTCAATTTATTATGGAATATTAATACAGCAAATAGCAAGTTAGATTTCGTAGTGAATGTAAGACAAAAACTGTTCAGTGGTTAATTTCATCTATAGTGTTCAGTGGTGGAACCATAGACTGGAGAGATTTCCCCAACCTTTTGTAAAAATATTTCATTAAGACATAAAATATGGCAACATTGAACAAATCTGATTATTGAATCATTTCAGCCCAGAGTTGGATTTGGGAAAATCAGAAAATCTGGACAAAATTATATCGATTTCATTCCTTTCAACTTCAAATATCTCAAGAACGGTGCAATTTAGGAGAAAAGATGAGAAATGATTTTATGAAAATTTTATGAAAGACTAATGATTCCAAGAATTACAAGATACGGACCTTTAGTTCAAGCGATATTTGTTTTTCATGCAATTTAACCAATCTGTACAGTAGTAGTGAGAAACCCACAAGAAATAGAATAAATCTAGTGATGCCAAAATATGCATGACTGTTATCAAAAACCTTCTACAAGAGATCATTTCAATTGATATTGTCGTTTGAATATTACAGGCGAAAATGGAATTTTTTTATGAAATTTCAACACCCTATATCTTTTGAGCAGGGCCAATATTTATATATTTTATATTTTAATATAGTAGAGTCTATTCTTGGTAAAGTAAATTTGTGTAAAAAATTGATTATTTGTTGTGATTTTAATGTACCTAAATTTTAATATCTCAGATTATTACTAGGATGCATTCTGTGACTTACTGTCGTCCTATGGGTTTCGCCGAACCGTTTATGAGCCTACAAGAGGAAAAAACTGCCTGGACAATGTTTTTTTGAATGTTGACTGTTCAGATTGTCGTGCTAAGGTCCATGAAGTAAATTTCTCTGTTCATAGAGCGCAGAGGATAATGATGATGATCCTTGGTGAGTTTAGAGATAGGTCAGTTCGAGTTTTCCTTAGACTATGTAAGATAGACAAAGCATTCCTCTGTAAAATGTCGATTTGTTTTGACTCCCTCATTGAAAGTCTCACGGCCGGTTTATGAAACGATGATCATCATTGAAATCAACTAATCAGCTGTTAAATCTATGGTCAACTGCCATTTGAGTTGCTGAAAGGATAGTCAACTAGGTTAATTTGACCACGCTGTCAGTTGACACAGTGGTCAAATATTTCAGGTAAATTGTATGTCAATCGTCATTTTGAGTTTCCGAAACGCAAATTAAGGCTAAATCAGTGGTCAAACTAGTGTCAAAGAACTTGTCAACTAATCGGTGTTGTTTGGCGAATTAACTTGAAAGAAATCTTGTTTATGAATGAAATCTATGTATTTTCCAAGGAAATCTTAATTTTATCGGTATGTATGGAAATAATTTAATAGTCTTTAATATAATATAATTTTTTATGAAAAGGCATTTATTTTTTTCCAATTTTGCGATGTAATATGTTTTCGTTTATAATTTAGTTTTCTCTGAAAAAACAAGCATTTTTGCAACAATTGGTGAATCTATTTTTTTATTGTAGATAATAATTATGGATATCAGCTTGGATATAAGCATGTCTAGTAATTCTAGCGAAGATGAGAACCCAAGGCCACGAACTCTTAGGAGAAGAAAGAACTCTTTTGATTTCTACAATGATGTGGAATTCAAAAATAGGTATAGACTGTCCAAGGATATTATAACATTACTTCTGAATATGATAGAGGATAAAATAAAGCCCTTAACATCAAGGAACAAATCAGTCACTGCCTTGAAACAAGTACTTCTAACAATAAGCTATTTTGCAACAGGAGCATTCCAAATAACAGTAGCTGACCATATAAGGGTCCATAAAACTACAGCATCTAGAATAATTAAAAAAAAGTATCTAGAGTCATTGCTGAACTTCGACCCCAGTTCATATCTATGCCAAGAACAGAGGATGAACGGAATAGAATCAAATCAGAATTTTATTCTATAAGTTCATTTCGAACGTGATTGGATGTGTAGACTGCACACATATAAAAATACAGTCACCTGGAGGTCCACAAGGTGAGCTTTTCAGAAATAGAAAGGGATACTTTTTCTTAATGTTCAGGTGATTTGTGATCCCGCAGGGATTATTTATTGGAGGACAGCGGCTACCCTTGTCGCTCATATTTATTGACTCCATTTCTGAGGCCATCAACTCCTGGTGAGCAAGCGTACAACAGAGCACAGATCAAAACGAGGAATACTGTTGAAAGAACATTTGGTGTCTTGAAGAGACGTTTTCCTTGTTTGTCTATGGGAATTAAGCTGAAAATGTAGACAACCATGAATATCATAGTGGCATGTTGTGTTCTGCACAATTTGGCATTAGTTCATAATGAAGACGTAGCAGACTTTGATATCGGAGAGAACTTCCCAGATGATCCCCAAATACTTCTACAAATGATGAAAATATACCAGTCAGATCTTTGTTAGTATCAACACATTTCAATGTTCAATAATAATTGTGGAAGAAGACTCGGATCAAAGGTCATACAATCCGTCACAAAAATCCTATGAAGTAAAAGTAGTGCGTTGAGGAACAGTTGTTACAATAGCTCAAATAAATTTATATTCTAATCTACTCTCATTTATAGACTGAGAACATTCTATAAATCCAATTACACCAAATTTCATTTCATTGTTTTTACTTCTGTGTACTGTGATAAAATAATAAAATTGGATGATGTATGAACAAGGTTGTTTGCTCAATTATTTTGAATACTTCAAATTAAAACGATATTTTTCATTTTATTGACCTATTGATGATAAATTTTTCAGTTGAAAAACAGCATCTGTATTTTAATACACCAGATACGACTTAATACACAGGTACAGTTAAGCCGCTAAACGATTCATAAATGCAATCTATCGTAAGAAACAGTTGTAAGCAAGTTCAACCAGGTATTTTTATGGTCAGTTGAGGAAAATTATAAGGGTGTTAAAATTTAAACATCAGTTATCGGATAATTTTAAAATCTTAACCACAAAACACTGATATCTTAACCTCTTTAATCACAGAATATTAGTTTTTATCGGAGCATCTGTGGTTGGACAATCTGGCAACAGGATCGCCTCATGTCAACTGAAAATGATCATAGATTAGTTAAATATGCACTGAACATCCTTTCGGAAACTTAAATTGATTTGACATCTCTGTCAAGATGATCGTTGTGTTAGTTGACATGAGATTTGATCATCCTTTCAGAAACTGGCCGTCAACCTCATTGAAAGTCTCCTGTGAAACTTCACTCGGCAACACCGCATAAAATCTTTTTCCATTTACTGGGGTCACAATCACAAAGTTTTTATTCATAATTTTAGGGAAATAGAGAAACCTATTTACTCAGTTTGGCAACATGAAAATTTTTTATGACCTGAGTGGACCAGCTTGAAAAGTTACAATCGACCAGCTCTAAGTTTCAGATGCGACACTTTTCAATGTAAATAAAAGGGTATATTCTTATATAGTCTAAGGGATTTTCTGACCGCGTACTGAAAGAGCTTTTAATGAGTTCTACAGCTTCTTGGAGAATATTGATTTCAACGTTCATAGAACTGCTAATCGATGAATGAAATTTTCAAACATTTTCATGAAGTTTTCCTTGATGCATCTGAGAGATATTTTTCTCTTAAGGCTATTACCCGGGAAAAATTAAGAATGGGTATCAGTGTGGGCTGGTACAATGATAGATTGAGAGTTCTACGGGATGACCTAAATCTTATATCGGGTTTGTATAACAGATACGGCAGTGAGCGTCTAAAACTTCATGAAAGAAGGTTAGATTAAACACAATGATCAAATTATAGCGAAATCTAACAAAAAAGTTCGAACTATGTCAACCATGATCGTCCAGAGACGCAAAGTTACGAGGGGGCAGTCTGATATTGTATTTAGGTTCATGTTGAGACATTGAGTGAGTATTTTCACTCTGTTCCACAGTCTGCCCCAGATAATTATAGACCAATTTTTGTACTGCCAGTCTTTTCTAAAGTCCTGGAAAAGGTTATCTGTGTTCAGATTGTGGAGTATTTTGAGAGAAATCACCTTTTTCATCTTCACAATTCGGTTTCAGAAAGAAAAAATCGACAACCGATGCTATATTGAGTATATACCACTTTAGAATGTTTTGAATCAGGAGAGTGTACCTTGTCGCCGTTTTTAGATTCAACTAAGGCGTTCGACTGTGTACCTAATGCAGCATTATTGGCTAAGCTACAGAGATATGGTTTGTGTGAGAATAGTTGTAGGTTGGTACAATCATTTTTGTCTGATCGATTACAAACAGTATTCTTTAATAATAAGTTGTCACAAAAAACGGAAAATACTATTGGAGTGCAACAAGGTTCGATATATGGAACTTTTTTGTTTTAAATTCATACAAATGACTTTCCAGAATTTATGAACTTGGTGCATGATGTTTTATTGGCCGACGATACGAGTATTTCTGTTCCACGTAATGATATGAATGTGGTTCTCGGGAAATGGACTCTTTGTCAATGAAGTGAAAACTGAAGAGATTGTTTGCTCCTTGAAGAGGACAGAAGTGGGAAATGTAAAATTTTTAGGTCTACAATTGGATACAAAACTCACTTGGTGGATGTTGATTATTTGTGTGCAAAGCTGACAAGGAACATTTTTGTTTTGAGACAGTTATCTTCCTCCGTATCAGCTGAGGTGCTTAGGTCCGCTTACTTCTCGTTATATGAGTCCCATTTACGTTATGGGATACTTGTATGAGACTGCTGTAGTGGTTTTGAGAGAATATTCACACTGCAGAGAAGAGCAATAAGTATTATAGCTAACATAGGCTATCGAGAGAATTGTAGGGATTATTTCAGAAAATTGCATATACTGACACTTCCATCAATATTTAGTTAATATATGCCCGTGGTACGTCTGGTATGTGGGGTTATCGTGGTGGGAACCATTCTTATCCTACTAGGAAGAGGGGAGATTACTGTGTTCCGTTTTGCAGGTTGACAAAGTCACAGGGTACAGCCGATTATTTGTCGCCTTAATTTTTCGGAGTTTTACCGTCACATTTGAGAGGGCTTCCTCTTAATTCTTCAAAAAAAAATTATTCTTAGAGAAACAGGCAATGTATGCCATAAATGATTTGCTCAAACGTGATTTTTCACTGTTTAAGATTTTTCCTACGTCAGTTATTTAAGTAGATATTTATCTATTTTTTGTATGCTAACATGAATGAACTTACTCTTACTCTTAATCGCCAAGCCTCGAAACAGACGTGATATTCGAACCGTCAACAATTACATCTGTCTTCCAGAATGTTTTTAGTACCACTTTCCGAACTAGGGCGTCGCAAGGGTTGAGGACATGTTATTTGTGGAAGAAGTCATTCAATATCATTACTACTCACAGAAAAAATTGTGGAAATTAAAAAGAAAACCTAAAGTCTAACAGAAAAATTCAGATAGTACTGACGTGCGGCCAAATGGCCTCAGTGTGCATTTTAAGCTCCGCAGCCAAAGGGCAATACCGATATTCAATAGACTGTAAAATCGTAAAATAGTGCCACTATGATGAAATCATTATACGTCACATTTGGAAAATAACCAAGTTTTGATCGAACGGTGCTTAACTAATAGAATCAAAAAAATGTTGAATGAAGTCTCCAAATACTGACCTTTTGCTGACTATTCTGGGATAAAATATTCGTAAAGAAGTGAAGAATTAGGAACAACGTATGGAAATGTTTTGAGTAGAGATAAATAGTTGGAAACTGTCGATATGATATATGAAAACGTTTGTCCAAGATAATCGAACTGCATATTTTGGCACCAAATATAACAACTGCGTTGTTATGATGTGGCTCATGACTCATGGGCTTGGCACTTTCGAGTTTGTCTATATTGACAACATCAATTTGCGTCTTTATATATGCATGCTGAAATTCGTTCGAAGAAAATTATTGCGGATATACAGGGTTGGGATAAAGTTTGGCACCAAGTTAATATATTTAAAACGGAACGGACGATAATTTTAAAATTTGACAGCTGAGTCTAATGGACCACAGTGCATTTGATGAGCATTTTTTCATTAATGAGATACTCCCGGTCTAACCGGAAACGCCCAATTTTTTTCTATTTGAATGGGACACCCTATATACTTCTGCAAATTCTGAAAGAGCACCTTGTTTCGGATCTGTCCATACCAGGTTCCAAGTAAAAATTATCTGTAAAAAGAAGAAATACAGTTTTTTTGTCCAATTGAGGAAAAAGTCGCTCAGATAAATAAATTGATGTTGTTCGTATCCATAGTAAAAGATAAAACGAAATATTTTGTAACATTCAATTCAAATAAAATTAAACAATATAAAGCAAATGAAAAATAGAATCTTAAAAATTTGTCACCCATATTTGGTGGATACGAGTTTGAGAAAACTCCATAATATATTCCGAGACAACGGATATCCAAAACAAATGTTAAGTAAACTATTGTATCAGACGGGTAATGACAACCTTGAAAAAATACCACAAAGGATGAGACTAGTACATGTAGAAGAAAACCTGGAACACCCAGTAGAGCAAACAAAATATGCCAGTTTACCAAATATAAGATATCTTACAGGCAAAATAAAAAAATGTTTCAAAGATGAAAATGTAAAGATTGCAACATACAATGTTAAAACAATAGGATCACTCTTCACGAAATTAAAAGATCCAACACAAATCATTTCCTTGTAGATACATATTAGGTTGATTGACCAATTGCTTTCCTCAAAATTCCATGAAAAATCAATCCAACACAAACATTAAAAAAGTCAAATGTAGTATACAGGGTGAATTGTACTCAATGCGAGAAAACTTATGTTGGACAAACATCCCAAATGTTAAAAAATAGACTGACAATGCACAAAAGCGATATTAGAAACAATAATAAAAGATGTGCATTAGCATCACATGCAATAGAAGAAGATCACCAGATAGATTTAGAGAATGCTGAAGTGATATGTACACAAAAATCATATAATAAAAGATTAATACTTGAGATGATAAATATCAGAAAGGAAGAAAACTCAATGAATAGAAAAGCAGATATAAAAAATCTAAGCAATGTGTACACTTATCTACTAACATATCCAAAAAAGAAAGAATTTTATGATGGGCCCATCGACGAGTAAAAAGAGTATGGTTCTGTGGCAGTGCTGTTGAGATCTGTGACGTGAAGATTGTCTATCGTTCATATGTTCGAAGACGCGTAATAGAAATTGTTAAGCTAAGAGAAAGCGAAAAATATCGGTGAATTTTCCAATTATCATTAATTTAAGATAAAAATTATACCCAAAATTAACTTAGGGACAAAAATGAAACCGGTTAAATTAGTATTGTTGGTTGTTTGTTTCCAAATTAATAAGATCATACTGGATGAAATATAGAATTAAGGATAACCTCAAATTCGGTAAGAATACATTTGTAACAGAGAGAATAATGTTTTTTAGTATTTTACTTTGTTGTATTTATTGTTTGTGTGAATTTTAGTGACCCTGAGGATGGAAATAATAATAATAATAATAAGGTTTATTTCCTCTGACATAAAATTTGTGGAAAAATGTCATATGTCATATATACAACACATGATACAAGTATAATACTACTCACAAACAAACAAATGACAACAAATTAAAATACATGATAAAGAGAAAAAAAACAACAATTATCATGAAGAACCAAGAAATTCTTGCAAGCTATAAAAAGTATTTTCCAGTAGGTAGCTTTTAAGGGCCAGTTTGAAATGTTTGATATTTTTTAGGCATTTTATACTAGTGGGTAGATTAATAAATATTTTCCGCTTTAGAATATTAGGCCCATTTTGTACTTGAGTCAATCTACAAAAATGAATGTAGAAATCATTTTGAGCCCTTGTTTGATAGTGATTGACCTCGCCACAGCGTGAAAACGATGACTCATTAAGTTTAAGGCTCAATGCAGTATGGAATATGTAGAGGGACGCCAACGTTAGAAAATTATTCCTGAAGTATGCTCGACATGAGGTGCGCATTGGTAACCTAAAAATGGTGCGGATTATTCTCTTTTGAGCACGAAATACTTTGTCAAAGTCCACACCATTACCCCAGCAAACAACTCCGTAACTCAGTATTGAACTGAAAGATGAGGAATAGAATACTTTTAGCACAGACATATCAACATATTTTCTTAGTTGGAGCATAGCGAAATTTATTGACGCAGGAGTCCTGCACAGGTCTGATGAGTGGATTTTCCAATTCAGGTGATCGTCCATAATGAGACCAAGAAATTTTACCTCGGTCGAAATTCTTATGATGTTGTTTCCAAGTGACGATCTTATCAACGGGGTAGAATCCGGAACTACACCTATAGGCGAAAAAAGAATAATTTTGGTTCAGAATCAGGCCATTTTCATTACAATAATTTGCCATTCTAACAAGGCACTCATTTGCATGAACAGCAACATCTCGATTGTCTTCACCGTCAACTATGACTGAACTGTCGTCAGCAAATAAGGTTGTTGAGGAAGTTGATGAATTTAGGCTTTTTACTAAGTCATTAATATAAACAATGAATAAAATCGGCCCAAGTGTGCTGCCCTGGGGGATTCCTGTCTCCAACAATACTTCGTCCGAGAGCACCTTCCGTCCACTCTCACACAGGCGAACTCTCTGCTTTCTACCGATCAAAAAAGATTTTAACTATGTCAGTGAAACAACGCGTATACCAATTCTTTCAAGTTTTTGAATCAAAACGGCAATATCGATAGTATCAAACGCTCGACTCAAGTCGTAGTAGATGCCCATGCATTTCTTTTTTTGTTCAAAGCTTCGAAAAATATTGTCATAAACAGACAATATGGCATCTTGAGTTGATTTCCCCCTGCGATAACCATACTGAGAAGGCGAAATAAGTAGGTATTTGTCAAAAATGACGTAAGCCTAACCAGATAAGCCCTTTCCAATACTTTCGAGAACACCGACAGCAAAGCAATCGGTCGATAATTCTCTATCAAAGTACTCTCACCCTTCTTATAAATAGGAACCACTGTTGATACCTTAAGCTCCTCAGGAAAATACCCGCTCGCAAAAGATTCATTAACCAGATACGACAATGGACACACTATATGTTCGGCGATATGATTCAATATAAAACATAGAATTTCATCATTTCCTGCTGACCTCTTTCTTCCAACTGTCTGAGTTATCTTCAAGATTTCAGAGGTTGTTGTAGGATACAAATATTTAGAATTATTATTATTTTCAATGCGTGTTAATTTGCACTTCGGCTGAAGATTAGTTACCAAAGATTTCACAGATTCAACAAAGAAATTATTGAAACCGTCTGCTTTACTTTGCACGTCAGTGGTACATGTACCGTCTCTATCATAGACAACATCTGGAATTTTTTGTGAGGGTTTAAGGTAAACATTGGATTTTATCGTGTGCCAGACGGCTTTTGTTTTATTATCTGCGCTAAGAATTAAATTATTATAATACGCCTTTTTTGCTGAATTAATCATATCAGCATGTTTGACTTTCAGAATTTTATACGCATTGGCGACGTTGTTGTCAGATTCAGCAATTTTGTGTAATTCACGCAGAAATATACCTTCTTCAATGATCGCGCGATTAATCCATGGGTTTTTAATATTTTCCTTTTTTGTCTTGTACATAGTCATTGGAAAATCCATGTCGAAAATACTCTTGAATGTCTAAAAAAAAAATGAACATTTCCGGAAGCTTGGTAGATGAATAAAGAGTAAACAAAATCCTTGTGTTATCAGTCGACATCCCTGAAATAAATTGTATGGCACCCAGTTACCAAGCTCACCTAACATTTGTTTGCAAGCCAATAGTTCAACAGAATACATACATATTACTGTATGAGATTTCTTTGTTATCTGGATCGAAGGCAATAGATGCCGGTACATGAGAGAATTTTTTTTCGACGCTGCTATTTCTTACATTTTCTCAGAGACACCGCCGGAACTCCATGACCTTATCTGTGATCCCATTTCTTTGACTCATACAATTTTTATAGTTATGACTCATATACCTCGAGACCATGACCATGATTAACATGATGACAGTCTGTGCTACATTGCTACTGTTTTTCTCATCATTGTTAGGCTCGCCCTTGTCAGCTGTTAACGATTAACAATTTTTTTAAACAAGTGGTCCAATATCACCTAACATAAAAAGGGGTGCTTCATGCCTGAGGCTTTTTCTCCTTAATTTTTCTTTAGACCTTGAATAAAGAGCTAACAATTGTGTTTTATTCACCATCTTGGTTTCCCAACTAGTTTTCACTAATCCAATTATCATACATCGGAATTAATACTTAAACATAACGTAGAGTACTACAATTGCTAGACGATCACACTAAATGGCCAAATCTTTGTATCTGTAGGCATTCAGACACCAGTGCTGTAGATGGTTTTATTTATAATATCTGTCATTCTTTTCGAAAAAAAAAAGTGGTGAATGTTAAACCGTTTATATAAATGTCTATTGAAGTTGAAAACAAGGTGGAAATTATTCAACTACGTGTCCGAAATTTTCCATTCGAACAATTCCTCCACTTAGACACGAACCATGTAGCATGTCGCATACCACAACATACAACCTGAAGGCCCACATTTCAAGCTTTATGGCCCCATTTGCGACATCGACGTCGATTCCGAAATGAAATTCATACCGAACTCCCCCTCGGTTAAAACATCCGAAAAACAAATTCCACGAACTACAAGTCACAGTTGTTGAACAGCATGAATTTCCATATTCAAAACTAGGAACTTATCACGCAGATGAAACGTTCTTGTCGGTCCGAGGAAATGAGAAAACACGTGAACTCTAAGCGAAACGGGACGGTCTCTTAAAAAACGCCGAAAAGTTCATTACATTACGTTTTTTACTGATGGTCAGTTGTTTACAAAGAACTTATTTATTTGAACTTCTGAATATTTTTTTCTCTATTTCTTTGTCGTAATCCTAAGATGAATACACATAGTACAATTAATTCTACAGGATAGCTAGTGAGATACAATTTATATCCTGAAGCCAAGATTCATTAGTGCTGTAAGAAAATTATTCTATATAGAATATACATTTCGGCGAATAAAGCTTTCGTTACTTAATGAGTAATGAGAAATAAATAGAATTGTTAATAATGTATCTAGTATCCTCAGATGGTGAATGTTTTCTTCATATGTGTGTTATTTATGTATTTTCTAAGTTGGTGTTACAGGTAATTTCACAATGGTTTATTAGCAGCGATATGTCGGCATTTTTTATACTGCATCAATTTGTCACTGAGTCAAGGTATTTTCCCTTCATCATTGAAGAGGGCTACGGTTATTCCAATTTAAAGAAAAATAGCATTTATGAAATTACCAACTATAGGCCAATTTTCCTTCTAAACTCGTTCTCAAAAAAAGTCTTCGAAAAAATAGTTCTGGGCAGAATGAATAAATTCATAGACAAATACGATATTTTAAACCCTTCACAGCATGGCTTCAGATCTGGGCGTTCAACACAAACATCAGCTGTTCAGATCACTGAATATATATACGAGTACCTTGATGGTGGGTTCCATGTGGTTGTTTTTTGATCTTTCAAGAGCCTTTGACAGTCTCTCTTTCAACTTCATAATGGAAAAATGTTATAAACTTGGTTTCAGGGGTATATTCCTAGAATGGTTGAAGACTTATCTCGAGAAAAGACCATCAAATGTCAAAGTCGGAGATACTCTGTCTTCCGAGTACACTTTGAAATTGGGAATACCGCAGAGATCTGTTCTAGGACCCCTGCTGTTTCTCATTTTCATTAACGACCTTTCGGAAAGTTTGAGAAGTGATTTGTTGCAGTTTAGTTTACGCAACGGTTTATCATCATGTTCAAATATGTGCTCTATAGTTCTATTTGCTGATGATACGTCGTTTGCTCTTAGGGGTTCCTCTTTTAAAGAGCTTCAAAGATTGTGCGAGTTTTTATACAATTTTTTTGTAAAATGGTGCCGTATAAATAATCACGTAATTAACATCGACAAGACCGAAATTGTTCATTTTTCTATCGGATCATGTAGAAGGAAACTTAATTTTCGTAACAAAGATGCAGTAACTACATCCAAAGATACTGTTAAGTTTCTTGATATTCATTTAGACAAAAATCTTAGATGGTTCAGTCACATTGATTAGGTTTGTAGTAAGTTGAGTCGTTCTTTTTGGCGCTCTTGTTCACTCGAACAGAGTGCCTATCATTTTGCCCGAACGTCTGTAATTTTGGAGTATCGAGCCGAAAATGGTCTCAATCGATTGGGTTCGACTCCCTGATGAAGAATTCGTGGCGAAAGTTGAGTCTGTCCGGCCATCCGGCCGGCCGTATCCTCTCTAGCATCCAAAAGGAATCACTAGAGTTATCATATTTTCAGAATAGGTTAATTGTCCAAATATCTGGGTCAAGTTCGTTATTGGGCCAAATCCGTCGGATGGTTCAGTAGTTATGAGCATCTGAAATTTTGTTTCCTCAATAACTACTAGAATATCCATAAGACTTACCATCGATCAAATTGATACTTGGAATGTTATTATCCTAAGGAGGCTGAAACGAAACGGTTTGCAAAATTTCGCAGAAATCGTCACGCTAGAAAATTTTTAAAAAAATTCACAAAAAAATAAAAATTTCAATACTCAATATCTCCTAAGACTTCATTTAGATTTAAATAAAAATGCGTATATATATATTGAGGTTACTATGAACCGATATCTTACTCATCCTCAAATTTCATTGTCGTAGCTAGTTCCCTTCTGAAGATATGATCATTTTTTTATTTACTCAAGAAAAATAGAAATGTCATGAAGTCCGAGCTTTGTCATTGAAAGATTTGCCATCACAGATCGATATTTGTTTGACAACTTGCGGACCTAGATAGATATCAGTGTCAGTTGGCGTAATATCAATCAAAATTTTCAAGGTTCAGGTAAATTGGCATTTTGAGTGAATCCAATTACTAGGACCTTTATGTGATATAGAATTCATAGAGGTAGAATTCGATGACAATGACGTTGTCAAAATTCAGAAAAGCACAGACGTAATATTAATCAGAAAATTTTTTATCATAGAGAAAAAATTTGATGGTGTTGTCAAAACTCAGAAAAGCAATGACGTAAGTTTTTAGGAGAAGCATAGAACAAAATTTGGTGAAAATTATGAGTAGTCATTTTCAAATTGAGATAAAGGTTTGTTTATTCATTAGGCTTTCATATTTACATCACATTTTCCCTTAGTACGGTAAAAGACTATTGTTCACCCGATCAGAGTGCTTATAGATTTGTTAAGGTTTGAATATTTACTCGCAAGTAGGTCAACAAGAGCGCCAAAGCAATCTGACCTCACGTCAGTGCTTTCTAAATTTTTTTGCTATAAATAGAGTGAGACACTTACTGCCTGTGTCATCATTGATCAATATCAACTACAGCTTAGTTTATAGCCATTTATCTTACAACGTCCTTCTTTGGGGAAATTCTTCAGAAGCCGATAGGGTCTTTATCATCCAAAAACGTATTCTGCGCATGATCTTTAGTATGAGACCAAGGTCGTCCTGTAGACCAGTTTTCATACCAAATGGTATTCTCACATTATCTGCTATTTTTATTCTAAGAACTTTTTTATATATCAAAGAGAAAGAGAATAGCCTTCCTAAGTTATCTAGTTGCCATAATTACCACACTAGAAGTGAAGGTGTCTTGTTCATACCTAAGCATAGATCCAGAAAATTTGAGATGTCGCCCATATATCAGGGCATAAAATTATTCAATCATTTACCTTCCCAGATTCGATCACTTAATATCAGAGAATTCAAGGAGAGTGTGAAAACTTACTATTGTTTAAAAATTGGTATTATATTTTTAGTGAATTTTTGAATGATGTTTTTGATGATACTCTGTATCAGCTGATTTTTTCTTTTTTTTTCCTGACCTGTCTCATACATTTTTCATGTCTTGTGGGACTTATAAATGATTTATTTATTTATTCCGAAAGAAGTTTGCAACTATAAAAATGTATCAAATTTCACATTGCCAATGAAAATTAAAAAACTGACAATTTCTTAGAGATCTTGGATATCTACCAAGATTTCAATGAGCTACTATGCATGGGAGATTATTGTTTGGACGTGAGTTTATTGACCTCTGCCATTCAGCTGGACATTCTTGGATTTTGAACACCGCATGAACTTTGAAATGGAAATATCTTGAATGAAATAAACTTCAGCTTGTTGTGGAGGGTTAATAGAGATGTTCTTTTGAACTGACAGAGTGAGCAAATCAGATAGATCAGTTCATGCAATGGTTCTTTCGTTTTCATCAAGTTCTCCCGAAGTGATTATTCTGAACGCTTTCATCAGTTCGAAAATTCTCTACTATTATCTACGTGAGTTCTGATTACCCTGAACAGAGTGCTCATAATACTAACATTGAAACGAATCGAAGAAGATATCTTACTGAATTAAGTAGACAAGTTTCTGGCTGAATAATTATTTTCCTATAATATAGTAGTGACTAGAGTTTAATCTTTATTGGAGAAACACTTCAACAGTGTTCATGTTAATTGGGTGGGTACTGGTGGAAATTAAACATTGAACAAGAATGATATATTACTAAAAGTGTAACAAAAACGTCATAAAATTTTTCCAATTTTGCACTTATTGCATATTTTCACAGATATAGTACAATTTGAATCAGTATTCAAGGTTGATATGCCTGGTATGTTGTGCTGTGTAATATGGTTATCGTGCATTGGTACTTGGGTAGTATATTAGTTTCCTCTGTTACAATTGCGATTTCCGGGATTTCATTCATTCTTGAAGTAGAAGGTATATTCATGTCTTCAGATATTTTGTTTAATTGTGTTGAGAGAGTTTTTGAAATATTAAGTTTTTTGAAAGAGACGCATCAACATATCCTTCAGCAACTGCTGAACTCTTCCATCCTCCATGCCTCTTTAATGCCATCAAACCCTTCCCGCTATTTGCGTAATCAAAAGCTGAGCTTCTACGAAAGCCATGGCCAGAATAGAGTTCTGGGTTTGGCAATTTCAGGAATCTGTCACGGGTTCAAAATTCCCGCTCTAGTTAGTACCTGCAAACCGAACTGGTGGCGTTAGTCGCAGTAGTTTGCCAGCTTATCTCGTACGTTTCGATGGACGCCGTTGTCGGTGGTCCTTTTTTGTCATCATATTTGGTTGAAATGTCCTGGAGTAATTAATCGCAATTTTGCGGATCTGAACAGGATTTTAACTGAAGCCCTGAGAGAAATCTTGTCATGTTGGTTTGGTTTGTTCGTTGGTGAGATTTTTGCGCTTTGGGGAGTGGCGTATTTGTTTGGAAAAACGACGTGGGATTGCATCATTCTGCTTCGAATTGGGAATTATTATTGTACCGTTGCGAGGTACCGCAGTTTCTGAACTGTCTTTGAAGTCTTCGAGCTGTTTGTCTAGGCTGTTTTTGAATTACCGTCGAGCTGCCGTGGGAGCTGTCTTTGGGGACCTCCACCAGATTTTGCCATCTAAGATACCACACCTGTAGTCTACCCAGGGCGCATTACTGTGAGGAATTGTACTACGTTGGCCCAGGAATATATTTGAGCCCAGTTTCCATCTAAGAGACTGTGAGAATAATTATGGGTGGAGAAACTATATCCTTTTGTACTTCAGTCAAGCCACGACCTAGACTGTTATAGAAGGTTAGTCTATAGAATTTAGTTAAGATTGATTAGTATCAAAGAGGCCCAATTCAGTGAATACTGTTTAGTACATAAAATCCGACCTATCGAGAAGGTCGCTTAGATATAAGTAAAGAGTTATTTGTAACGATTACCATCGAGGCTCTAAGTATATACCTTGGGGTGATATTACTGTTCGTTTAGTAAGAGATAAAGCATTATATCGAATATTCGGGTTGTGAAGTAAGAACTAATTAGTGATCTACCTTCTGCAAGATATATCCTCGTTTGAGGGACTTTTCTCTTTTTGACCCTGAGATCTTTAGTGTACTTTCCTCTTTTTTTTTTTTCTTTGTATTATCTTAAAAGAGAGTGGCGCCCTAGTAGTCTCAGCTCTAGAGCTAGCCGAGGAGGTACTTTGTGCACTCTCTGGAGCCGAGTGGGTTTGGTGACAAATCCTGCAATTTTTTGTGGCATTCCACCTATTTCATTTATAACAATAGGTTGCACACTACATTTTCCTGCTCTAAAATTGATAAAAAAATCCACATGATGTGTATGTGATGATCTCAATTTATAATATGTTCCAAGAAGATTCAACAAGAACGGGTCTGAAATGGTGAATTGTCTGGGACTATAAGTTTTGATATTCGGGATGGTGATTAAGATACAATCATTCTTGTATTCAATGTCTTTAGTTCTCATATTGCAGAGCTCTGCCCTTCTGCATGTCCCAGCGTATCCCATTATAATACTACCTGAAAGTGGTTATAATATGCTTACATGGTTGAAAAGGAATATATTGTTACCTTCATATCTAAATGTGTCTCATTTAATGCTTCATAATTTCAAGAATTTGTCGATTTGTCCAAAATCGAGAACTATTGATGTTTTCGGTTAGTATTCTTTTGAATAAGTTTTCAATAAACATTGTAATTTTGTGACTTCTTAAATATCCATGCTCTGTTTAATGTTGAGCATATTGCGTAACATGGAATAAGTTTCCATAAAGTTTAACATTTATATGTCTTAATCAAGTACGCTACCAAAACATTTTCGAAAATTCTAATGACCGAATTCTCTTGAGACCGCTTCATAAGTTTCTCGTATTATCTTTCATACAAGAATTTTTTCTTTCAATTCTGGAGGTGTTAAATCCATCTCTCCAGATATACTTAATTCACGAATTGAATTATTTTAAAATTCGAACGCACTATTCAAATTCTATAATCTGTCAATTTTCGTAACAGTCACGCCAACTGCGAAAATAAAATATAAAAGGCACTAGGAGGTATAATCTGAATTTTTCATTGACTTTCAATAAATTTCTCACAATTCTTGATTGAAATAGAGGAAATATCGTCTAATACTCGTTGCAGAAGGCGATTCCAACACTCATGCGTTCAAAACTCGCTCCTTTTCGAATTTCGCGCATTCGCGTTGGAATAGGTGCCCATTCTGCAACTTGTTTTAGAATATGCTATCACACACCATGAACATTTTGTATTTCGAACTGTTTTCTATCACTTTCTCGCACTCATTAATATTCTGAGTCGTTTGACAGCTGTGGTCGCGGGTGTGTCTATACTTTGATCGTCGAGACCCCTTATCTCTGCGAACGTAAACAACATAATTCAACACATTTTAATATAGTTTTCCGTTTCATCGAAATAACCAAAGCAAAACAAATTTTGTGACTACTAAAAAGCATGGACCCATCATTAAAAAACAATAATTCAACAGAAAACCAAGGTTCATCAGAAAACAATATTTCATGGCAGACAGTAAAGAGAAACTTTTCATCTCCTTCGCCTGAAATTATTGGAAAACCGTCTAGAGCCCACAAAACAGATTTTCATTACCGTCTTGGGGTGCTGATGCTTCCACTCTTCGCACAGCATTTCTAGCCCTAGTCTTTTCTGCAGCTGAGTATTGTTGCTCTGTTTGGTTTAATAGTGCACATACACAAAAAATTGATGCACAATTTAATACATCCATGAGAATAATTACTGGCACCATAAGATCAACACCGGTTCATTGGTTACCAGTATTGTCTAATATTGTCCCTCCCCATATTCGCAGACAGACTGCAGCTCTGAATTCTTGGAATAAATATCATTCTTTTCCCAATTTATTCCCAATTATTTCATATTTTCCACAAAATAGAATTCCCAGATTGAAGTCACGTAAACCATTATGGCATAATACGTTTTTCAATATGAACATAAGTGATAAAGAATTATGGAAGACTGAGTGGAACTCTTACGAAATGTTCAATAAGTATCTCGTTTCTGATCCTTCTGAAAAAGTTCCTGGTTTTGAACTTCCAAGACAAATTTGGACAGTTCTTAATCGTTTGAGAACAGGTCATGGTCGTACCAATGGCATGCTATTTAAATGAAACTCAGTTCCTAGCGCAAGTTGTGAATGTGGAGAAGCAGAAGAAACAATACCTCATCTCATCAATAGTTGTCCCATATATAAATTTCAAGATGGTTTTAGGGCTATTCATGATGTTTCCAACTCTTTCTTGGAATGGGTTATAAATTTCAAACGAATATGATACGTATTTTTGTTATTCAGTTCTTTTTTCTGCTTTTGTCTTTTTATTTCCAGATTCAATGTGAGCACCTTGAAGAAGTTTCTTCTCCATCAACAGAAGATCACTCTTGAAGAAAGAAGTCCCTGAAATATATTTCAGCTTATTTTTGTATTTTCACACTTAGACGGGGAGCCAGGGTTTTTTTTACTGGGGTTTTTTCCTAGGCTTTTATGTCATACGCCGAACTGTATGACACCCCGTCACTAACCCCTGATCTATATGCTTTATTGTTTGCTAACTAAATATTGTCAGCCAAAAGTTCAAAAGAATATATATATATATATTCCCGTCTGAAGAATCAAACGAAAATAATACATACTGAACAACACAAACAATTCCAAGACTTCCACCAATTTTCATAAACAGTGTAACAAATTACCCAGAAATTAAAAAAAAATTGACATCAGAAAAAGATGACGAACAATTCTATACGAAAGGATTATTATCAGATAACAACATCAAGGTAAAATAAACAAATCCTGACACATACAGAGGTTTGGTGAGATTCCTTCGAAATGAAAAAATGGATTTCCACACCTACCAATTAAAACAAGGGAGAGCCTATCGGTAATAATCACACATCTAGTAAAGGCGAATTTACCCGATGGCGATTATTTCGGAAATCTGATGCGATATCTGTGTTTCTGTCTAACGCGCAAGGGGTAAAAGTGGGGTCGACTCCGATCGACCTTTTTCGATTCTGCATCATTTCTCGTGTTGAAATGTTAGAAAGTACATGTGTCTATCTTGTTTAATGATCTTTTTTGAATTGAAGTTGAGTTTCAAATAGAGGGTTTGTCGTGGCCAACAGTTGTATAACGTTCGGTAAGTCCAGTTTATGATCAGCTGGAAGATTGAGTGGAACTCTAATGGAATGTTCAATAAAAATCTCATTTCTGATTCTTCTGAAAAAATTTCAGGTTTTGATCTTCCAAGAAAAGTTTGGACAATTCTCAATCGTTTGAGAACAGGTCATTGTCGTACCAATAGCATGCTATTCAGATGGAACTCAGTTCCAAGCGCAAATTGTGAATTTGGAATGCAGAAGAAACAATACCTCGTCTCATCAATAATTGTCCCATATATAAAGTTCAAGATGGTTTCAAGGCCTTTCACGATGTTTCTAATTCTTTCTTGGAATCGGTTATGAATTTTGAACAAATTCAATATGTTTATTCTGTATTCAGTTCTTTTTTCTGCTTTTGTCATTTTATTTTCAGATTCGATATGTGCAACTTGAAGAAGCCGCTGTGATTATTACTTGACGACCACTCTTGAAGAAAGAAATCCCTCAAATATATTTAAGCTTATTTCTGTACACACAACAATACTCATGCGGGGAGCCAGGGTTTATTTTTACTGTGGTTTTTTCCCTAGGCTTTTATGTCATACACCGAATTGTATGGCACCCCGTCACCAACCCCAGCTAACATTTTTTTGTAAGCCAATAGTTCAAAAGAGAATATATATATTACATGAACACACAATGACTCCTTCTCAGATTTGAAAAAAAAATGCATTAAGTGACTTTTACCTCCAAGTACACGATATATTTCATTTCAAAATCAGAAATTTTATCGTTCGTTGAGCGGAACGAGCACGCCAAGTTAGAAGTGAAATCCAATTTCAATATTCCTCACTCTTCTTTCTCAAATGGCGTCCCTAGCATTTTGTCGAGGACCAATATCGTTAAAACATTCGAAACACAAATTGCACGAACTACAACTCACCGTTGTTGAACAGTACAAATTTCCATATTCAATCCTAGGAACTTATCACGCAGATGAAATGCAGAAACACGTGCTGTTAAAGTTCTCGACTCGAGTATGACGGCACTCGTCCGACTACGTGTGTGTCTGAGGATAAAGGGCTTTTTCATCGGTGAATTTCCCGACAAATCGATACGGAAGGCTAGGAAATTGTAGTAGGAAAACTCCGTGGCGTCTTAGACTCCGTAATTATGGGAAATTAGATATATTTCAAGCGAGATCGTAAGGGATTACGATGAAAATGCATCTTGCGAGGTCGTATTTCGTTTTGTTAGGACTTTGGAATGTAATGATTTTTTCCGAGGATCATTACTAGTTTTTCGTAGATTTTCAGATATCACAGTAATATGAGACTAACTAGTGGGAAGCAATTTTCCAAATTATTTGTTCAACTTGATAGTTAACAACGTTCTCAAACTAGTAAACTAACGGCCGGTTTCCGAAGGGCTGATCAACATAGAAATCAACTAATCAGCTGTTAAATCTATGATCAACTGTCATTGGAGCATAGATATAGAAACTAGATGTCTAACTCTGACACTAATCGTCCCTGAAAAGTGAGGCATTTAATTGAGAAAACTGACAAAATGGCCGCCGAGTTTTGGTCATAGAGAAATGAATACATATTAGGTTGATTTTTCATGGAATTTTGAGGAAAGCAATTGGTCAAAAACTACATCCAACTTATGCCAACGTTTCGTAGATATATTTCTACTCCTTCAGGGCTACAAAAGAGAATTTTTTTTCCCAGAGATCGAATATGGTACAAGTACATCTGATATAAAAATTGAATAATGGATTAAAACATGGTTCCAAAATAAACATATACAACAAACGGTAACAAAATCGTACAATTGAAACTATATATTAAAATTACATTTATTCGAATTTATTTGTTATTTTTTTCTTTTTCTATTTGGATTTGACAGAAACACATATTTAAAATCGAAAAAACCTTACCAAAGTCGAACTTATGTTTTACACACAAAGGATCTTAATATTAGTTTATTGAGCAAATTGAAAAGGAACTTATGGGGAAACTTTGGAAAACTCCGTCTAGAATGTTTTTTAGACAAATTGCAAAACATCACAATAACGTGTTACGGTCAATGAGTGTTCCGAAACTGAAATATTTATTTCTATCTTAACTTGTTAAACAACAGGTGGAGTCTAAAATATGTTGTTAAAAAGTTGAATTCCTCAATTCACTGTTATGAATATTTGTTTTTGAAAAGATCCAATATGTTATTATATAACATAAGTCAGCACAAATATGATTGTCAAGAAAAATATAGATCTAAAGATACTAAAACAGCCCTTGCAACCCATCATTTTGATAATGAACATAAATTTAATTTTCAAGCGGTTTCTATTTTGGACATAGAAAGAAATTATACAAAAAGAACCATCAGTGAGATGATATACATAAAACTAAATGATACCGTCAATTGCCGAACTGACACACAAAATTTGAGCTTGATATATAATAACATATTGGATCTTTTCAAAAACAAATATCCATAACAGAGAATTAAGGAATTCAACTTTTTAACAACATATTTTAGACTCCACCTGTTGTTGAACAGGTTAAGATAGAAATAAATATTTCAGTTTCGGAACACTCATTGACCGTAACACGTTATTGTGATGTTTTGCAATTTGTCTAAAAAACATTCTAGACGGAGTTTTCCAAAGTTTCCCCATAAGTTCCTTTTCAATTTGCTCAATAAACTAATATTAAGATCCTTTGTGTGTAAAACATAAGTTCGACTTTGGTAAGGTTTTTTCGATTTTAAATATGTGTTTCTAACAAATCCAAATAGAAAAAGAAAAAATAACAAATAAATTCGAATAAATGTAATTTTAATATATAGTTTCAATTGTACGATTTTGTTACCGTTTGTTGTATATGTTTATTTTGGAACCATGTTTTAATCCATTATTCAATTTTTATATCAGATGTACTTGTACCATATTCGATCTCTGTGAAAAAAAAAATTCTCTTTTGTATTTTTACTTAACTTGGTGTATTTTTTTCAATTAACCGGAGGTTAGTTTCTGAACGGCCCTCGTATTTATTTCTATTTTCTGATTTCAGTATTTCCTGTTTATGGTTTTCGCTTTTTTCTTGTCGAAGAATGTTATCATACTCTCTTTTTGTTCTTTTGTAAAGTTCATTAAACGCAGAATTGTTTAACTTGCAATGATGAAGAATGAAATATTACAGCCCAAAGCCTTATAAGTTGATTGAAGCTCCGCTATAACACATTTATAGTCACTAAGCTTTTTTTTAAATGTATCATCTTTCAACAATTGCCTGATTTGGGGGCCAACAAACACGCCCTCTTTAATTTTTGCTTCACTCAGCTTAGGTAATTTTTCTTTTAAATATAAAAAGCTGTCACCACACCTGACCATAGCTTTCACGAAATTCTTTATAAGCTTTATGTGTAAAGGTGGTGAAAATACATTTTCAGACTGCACCAATGGAGGATTTGATATTTTTTTGTCCTAGATGTTATGATAGGAATTCATCAAAGAAAACGGTATTTTCTAGAATAAAGAAAGGTATCAGTGATACTTTCAAGAAGTGTGAGACTATAATTGTCAATTTTAGATATTTTTGGCTCATTTACATTTCCAAGAATTGACTGGTTCAATTGAATATTTAAAATTATGGGAAGAATTCCATTAAAAGTCAATTTCATTCACTTTCATAGAATCAGGTTTCAATGATAGGTTGAAAACAAGAGCTGCTTTCATCGATTTATCTTCGGCAAATGACACTGTGTGGAAAGATGGATCAATTTTCAAACTTTATACTCATCTGACGTGTGGGAAAATGGTACGATTATTAGAAAATATCGAGCATAATTTCTATTCAAAAAACTCAGGAGTTAAATTAGATTCATCTTTCAATTACAAGGCTCATTTAAATGATCTGAGCCTAAAACTGAAAACTACGAATAATATTTTTCAGAAATTAGCTGGATCGTATGGGGTGCTGATGCTTCCACTCTTCGCACAACATCTCTAGCCCTAGTCTTTTCTGCAGCTAAAAAATTGATGCATAATTGAATACATCCATGAGAATAATTACTGGCACCATAAGATCTACACCGGTTCATTGGTTACCAGTTTTGTCTAATATTGTCCCTCTCCATATTCGCAGACAGACTGCAGCTCTAAATTCTTGAAATAAATATCATTCTTTTCCCAATTTATTCCCAATCATTCCATATTTTCCACAAAATAGAATTCCCAGATTGAAGTCACGTAAACCATTATGGCATAATACGTTCTTCAATATGAACATAAGTGATAAAGAATTATGGAAACCTGAGTGGAACTCTTACGAAATGTTCAATAAGTATCTCGTTTCTGATCCTTCTGAAAAAGTTCCTGGTTTTGATCTCCCAAGAAAAATTTGGACAGTTCTTAATCGCTTGAGAACAGGTCATGGTCGTACCAATGGCATGCTATTTAGATGGAACTCAGTTCCTAGCGCAAGTTGTGAAAGTGGAGAAGCAGAAGAAACAATACCTCATCTCATCAATAGTTGTCCCATATATAAATTTCAAGATGGTTTTAGGGCTATTCATGATGTTTCCAACTCTTTCTTGGAATGGGTTATAAATTTTAAATGAATATAATACCTATTTTTGTTATTCAGTTCTTTTTTCTGCTTTTGTCCTTGTATTTCCAGATTCAATGTGAGCACCTTGAAGAAGTCTCTGTCTCCATCAATAGAAGACCACTCTTGAAGAAAGAAGTCCCTAAAATATATTTCAGCTTATTTTTGTATTTTCACACTTAGACGGGGAGCCAGGGTTTTTTTTACTGGGGTTTTTCCCTAGGCTTTTATGTCATACGGCGAATTGTATGACACCCCGTCACTAACCCCTAATCTATATTATGCTTTATTGTTTGCTAACTAAATATTGTCAGCCAAAAGTTCAACAGAATAAATATATATATTCTTTTATAATAAACTCAATTCTTCATAAAATCATAGAATGCAATTTTGATTTTCTGTGTCGATTTGTTGAGCGAGATAATACTCTATGCTTATATTTGAGGTTATTTTTCAGTATATCAACCGATTTCAAAGCAGCACGGTTATTTGTTTCGTTAGCGGCAGTTCATAAGTAAGTTTTAACCAAGAATTGTTTAAAATATTGTCCATCGAATATGAATACCTAAAGAGAGAAAAGTGTTGAACGCAAATCTCGAAACAAATGTGCCGTATTCTATTTCATTTTATGAAAAATTTTTCTGCAATTTTTCGAATTGTTTGACGTTATGATAAGAATGAAAAAATTTTCTTTTTATTCATCAAAGAAAACGGTGTCTTCTAGAATAAATGAAGGTATCAGTGATACTTAAAAGTAGTGTAAGACTATAACTGTCATTTTAGATATTTTTGGTTTATTTTCACTTCAAGAATAAACTTGTCCAATTAAATAAATATCACCTTGTGATGTGCTATCGAAATTTACCATGTCACGTAGTGAGAACTGATGAACGTTATATCTATGGCAAATTTCAGTTGAATATCTTGAAGAGAGTAAAAAGCTATGAAAAAATTTTCAAACATCAACACTCCGTACCTAGAAAACGAAACGTTTGCACTGCATGTTTATGGGAGTTTTTTCCTAAACTTACCCACGAAATCTGCTTTCATCGTTTGTACGGTCAAGAGAGGAATACTCTCATTGTCCAGCTTTGTTCGGCCCTCAACAAACTGTTTCGTTAGTATTTGATATTCTTTTGTCGTATACTCTATCAAATAATCAGCTCTGAATCCATAGAACTTCACAGACGACAACCTTAACATAATAAAGTCTCGAACATTCCACCTAACATCGAGACGTATCATTCTCGGCCAGGAAATTTATGTGAAATGACCTCCTTCGCCGACTTCCTCACTAATTTTCCAGACACCTCGGATCGTAAGGTGTCGTCACATCTCTCCCTAGTCCAATTTCTCAAATGATAACAGTCAAAATCGGACGTGTTTGGCAATGTACCAGAACTGCCTCCTTCTCTTGCATAGTATGTCTGACCTACCCCGAGGGTTGGTCTGCCACAAGCCCAATTTGGGGGTTATTTATGAGGTTTTTGCTGGAAATCGATTGACCCGCAGATTATGTTCTTGGAAGGAGTGGTCTCACGAAGGAGGAATGGAAAGTTGGTATATATAGGGTGGTGGAGTTTTTACAATAGAATTGACACTTGAAAATGTAGAAAAGGACTGACGTTAGCCACGAGCTTCTGCGCGAATGTTTTGAAGTATCTTCCGTACTCTGGAACAGTGTGATACTGATAGAACAGCCACAATTGATGAAGTTTGAATTCATTATAATTAAAAATGAAATCATAATACTAATAAATGTAATTCTGAGGAATTTAAATGTATAAATTGCATAAGAAAAGTAAAAAAACTGAAGATAAATCTTGATGTGAATCATCATGTTTCCGATCCAACTTGCCCATGCTATCAGAAAATCGTTGAGATGATCTGTAGGAAAACTAATTTCGGAGATAAGTAGCAATTATTGAGTCAAAAAATGGTGTATCTCAATTGTCAAGGAAACCTAAACAATAAGAATAACATGGAGGTACTTATACATAAATGGAGACCTCTAAGTGTTTGTTTATCAGAAACACATAACAAAGAAGATATTAACGCAAGTGAATCAAAATTAAATGGATATAAAACAATAAATTGTATTTCCGAAAATGAGCGTACTGGAGGTGTTTTAGTTTCTATAAGAGATTCCTTGAATTATAAATTGAAACATGTTGAAATATAGGCAATCACAAATGGTACGATTATTAGAAAATATGTTATCTCATAGAAGGTTTCGTGTTTTTATTGACAATAAGAGTAGCAACTTCAAAACATTGAAAAACGGTCTTCGTCAAGGATCAGTTTTAGCTCCTTTACTTTTCAATTTATATCTAAGTTATTTGCCCACTACTTCATCTCAAAAATTTGTTTATGCTGACGACATTGCCATTGCTTACCAACATTCGGATTTCCATACTCTGGAAAACATACTGTCATCTGATTTGGAAATTTTAAAGAATTATTTTATTGAGTGGCGATTATGTCCAAATCCCAACAAAACAGAGGTATCTTGTTTCCATCTGAATAATCATGAAAAATTTAGGAAATTAGCTGTAACTTGATTCTCCTATCGAACATAATTTCTATTCAAAAAACTCAGGAGTTAAATAAGATTCATCTTTCAATTACAAGGCTCATTTAAATGATCTGAGCCTAAAATTGAAAACTAGGAATAATATTGTTCAGAAATTAGCTGGATCGTCTTGGGGTGCTGATGCTTCCACTCTTCGCACAACATCTCTAGCCCTAGTCTTTTCTGCAGCTGAGTATTGATGCTCTGCTTGGTTTAATAGTTCACATATACAAAAAATTGATGCATAATTGAATACATCCATGAGAATAATTACTGGCACCATAAGATCTACACCGGTTCATTGGTTACCAGTTTTGTCTAATATTGTCCCTCTCCATATTCGCAGACAGACTGCAGCTCTAAATTCTTGAAATAAATATCATTCTTTTCCCAATTTATTCCCAATTATTTCATATTTTCCACAAAATAGAATTCCCAGATTGAAATTACGTAAACCATTATGGCATAATACGTTCTTCAATATGAACATAAGTGATAAAGAATTATGGAAGACTGAGTGATACTCTTACGAAATGTTCAATAAGTATCTCGTTTCTGATCCTTCTGAAAAAGTTCCTGGTTTTGATCTTCCAAGAAAAATTTGGACAGTTTTCAATCGCTTGAGACTGGTCATGGTCGTACCAATGGCATGCTAATTAGATGGAACTGTGTTCCTAGCGCAAGTTGTGAATGTGGAGAAGCAGAAGAAACAATACCTCATCTCATCAATAGTTGTCCCATATATAAATTTCAAGATGGTTTTAGGGCTATTCATGATGTTTCCAACTCTTTTTCGGAATGGGTTATAAATTTTAAACGAATATAATACGTATTTTTGTTATTCAGTTCTTTTTTCTGCTTTTGTCGTTTTATTTCCAGATTCAATGTGAGCACCTTGAAGAAGTCTCTGTCTCTATCAATAGAAGACCACTGTTGAAGTAAGAAGTCCCTGAAATATATTTCAGCTTATTTTTGTATTTTCACACTTAGACGGGGAGCCAGGGTTTTTTTACTGGAGTTTTTCCCTAGGCTTTTATGTCACAGCCGAATTGTATGACACCCCGTCACTAACCCCTAACCTATATTATGTTTTATTGTTTGCTAACTAAATATTGTCAGCCAAAAGTTCAAAAGAATAAATATATATATTTTTTTATAATAAACTCAATTCTTCATAAAATCATAGAATGCAATTTTGATTTTCTGTGTCGATTTGTTGAGCGAGATAATACTCTATGCTTATATTTGAGGTTATTTTTCAGTATATCAACCGATTTCAAAGCAGCATGGTTATTTGTTTCGTTAGCGGCAGTTCACAAGTAAGTTTTAACCAAGAATTGTTTAAATTATTGTCGATCGAATATGAATACCTAAAGAGAGAAAAGTGTTGAACGCAAATCTCGAAACAAATGTGCCGTATTCTATTTCATTTTATGAAAAATTTTTCTGCAATTTTTCGAATTGTTTGACGTTATGATAAGAATGAAAAATTTTCTTTTATTCATCAAAGAAAACGGTGTCTTCTAGAATAAATGAAGGTATCAGTGATACTTAAAAGAAGTGTAAGACTATAACTGTCATTTTAGATATTTTTGGTTTATTTTCACTTCAAGAATAAACTTGTCCAATTAAATAAATATCACCTTGTGATGTGCTATCGAAATTTACCATGTCACGTAGTGAGAACTGATGAACGTTATATCTATGGCAAATTTCAGTTGAATATCTTGAAGAGAGTAAAAGCTATGAGAAAAATTTTCAAACATCAACACTCCGTACCTAGAAAACGAAACGTTTGCACCGCATGTTTATGGGAGTTTTTTCCTAAACTTACCCACGAAATCTGCTTTCATCGTTTGTACGTTCAAGAGAGGAATACTCTCATTGTCCAGCTTTGTTCGGCCCCTCAACAAACTGTTTCGTTAGTATTTGATATTCTTTTGTCGTATACTCTATCAAATAATCAGCTCGAATCCATAGAACTTCACAGACGACAACCTTAACATAATAAAGTCTCGAACATTCCACCTAACATCGAGACGTATCATTCTCGGCCAGGAAATTTATGCGGAAATGACCTCCTTCGCCGACTTCCTCACTAATTTTCCAGACACCTCGGATCGTAAGGTGTCGTCACATCTCTCCCTAGTCCAATTTCTCAAATGATAACCGTCAAAATCGGACGTGTTTGGCAATGTACCAGAACTGCCTCCTTCTCTTGCATAGTATGTTCGACCTACCCCGAGGGTTGGTCTGCCACAAGTCCAATTTGGGGGTTATTAAGTGAGGTTTTTGCTGGCAATCGATTGACCCGCAGATTATGTTCTTGGAAGGAGTGGTCTCACGAAGGAGGAATGGAAAGTTCGTATATATAGGGTGGTGGAGTTTTTTACAATAGAATTGATACTTAAAAATGTAGAAAAGGACTGACGTTAGGCCAAGAGCTTCTGCGCGAATGTTTTGAAGTATCTTCCGTACTCTGGAACAGTGTGATACTGATATCGCCACAATTGATGAAGTTTGAATTCATTATAATTAAAAATGAAATCATAATACTGATAAATGTAATTCTGAGGAATTGAAATGTATAAATTGCATAAGAAAAGTAAAAAACTGAAGATAAATCTTGATGCGAACTGGATTTATTCTGTAATTAGTACCTGCATTAAACGACTAAATGGTAAAAAACAAAACTAATTTATCAATAACAAAACACACAACACGTCGAAATCTTATTAAATGTTCAATATTTCTACTTTCAGACGTAGGCTCATTGAGCCACTCCCTTCGAGGGGCTGTATCTTAACAAGGGATGCTCCAATGAAGTTTCTTTATATGAAAGATCCCATCTTTTTTTCGATGAGGAATCACTTTCTTAAATATTTTACACTTATTAAATTACACCCTGTATAACCAAATCCTCGATTGAGTCCTAATGTTCATTTACAAAATTTAGTATTGTCGCTGATAAATTATTGGTTTCATTTCATGATGACAGGTTAGAACATTATTATAAGTCATAATGAATGTCAGTTGATAATTTTTCCTCTGCTATTTTTTCAATGAAATAAGTGTTATATCACAACTTTCCTCAACTATGGATGATGATTTCCCTTTGAATGGGTTCCGTAGCAGACTTCAAACATAAGAAGATCTGAAAAATCATCACTTGGACCGCAAGACCCGATTCGAAGAATCCTCCTTGCAGATTGGCGACAAATTTTGTGTATTACAATAGATTTGAATATAGAAGGTATTTCTAAGGACAAGAGTGACTACATTTCTAAAATAACAAAGGATTATGGTGCTGAGATTATTCTCCTTCAAGAGACACATACGGATACTAAAAAAATCTTCGTTGAAGAGGAACAATAAAAGGTTATGTATTAATTGATTATCTAATTAGTAAAATTTATGGTTTAGCTTGTTATGTTAAAAATTCTTGATTCACAATATCGAGTTAATCCAAAAAGGCTAATTTGAGGAAGTTTTCTTTATCTCTTTCAAATTTTGTATTTTTGATATTCAGTTCTTTTTCTGCTTTTGTCTTTTTATTTCCAGATTCGATGTGGGCACC
Source organism: Micraspis discolor (assembly GCA_030674115.1). NCBI lineage: Eukaryota > Metazoa > Arthropoda > Insecta > Coleoptera > Coccinellidae > Micraspis > Micraspis discolor. Next base: position 328,068 of record JARTUT010002201.1, read on the forward strand.
TTGAAGAAGTCTCTGTTTCCATCAATAGAAGATCACTCTTGAAGAAAGAAATCCCAAATATATTTCAGCTTATTTTTGTAATTTCACACTTAGGCGGGGAGCCAGGGTTTTTTTTTTGCGGGGGTTTTTTTCCCTAGGCTTTTATGTGATACGCCGAATTGTATGACACCCCGTCACTAACCCCTGATCTGTATGCTTTATTGTTTGCTAACGAAATATTGTAAGCCAAAAGTTCAAAAGAATATATATAGAACATTAAAGAAAATAAATCGTAGTTCAATGAATGGACTAACTTCTAGAATAAATTCAACTTATCAATTCTCAAAGGTCGAGATAATAATGGTGAAGATGAATCTACTCGAAAATATTTTTGCCAAGCTCCATCGATCTCAAAGTGAGAAAAGCGAATATTAACTCCCTTTTTCAATTATGATTGAAATTCCTCACACATTTATACTTCTTTGTGCAGTGAACTTTTTTTTCATCTTATCACTTATTTTTTATTTCAAAATCTAGTGGATGAAACATGTGAAATATGAGTGAAAATGTTCCTATGATCAATGGAATGGATTTGTGGATATGCCAATATACGTCTCTTGGGAACATCCATTGATTCTAAGGTTTTCTCTTCTGAAATTACTATTACTAATTCACATACATCTATAATATAAAAATGAATCGCAAAATGTGTTGGTAAGCGCATAACTCAACAACGCCTGGACCAATTTGGCCAAATCTTTTTTTAAAATGTTCGTTCAAGGATAGTTTTTACGGCGAGAAAAATTAGAATTATTGCTGGAAAAACCCTAAAAATAGTCCTTTTCTTTTTCCCATACAAATGATTTGTAACTAAAACGTAGTCAACTATTAATTCAATTAGGCCTGACCGCGCCCAATCGTCCAATGCATGACGCTTTTAATCAAGAGTTGCATCGAGAAAAATAGTATATGATCTCAACGCTTTGAAAGAATTAATTCGAACAAATCTTCCACTGTTAAATGAACAACAGAGGTATGTATTTGAAACTCTTATGAAAGTAACAAATGATGAAACTGGAGGGATTTACTTCTTAGATGCACCTGGTGGTACAGGAAAAACTTTTTTGATTTCATTAATATTAGCAACAATTTGATCACAAAATAAAATTGCACTTGCACTCGCTTCGTCGGGAATCGCGGCAACTTTGCTTGAAGGTGGTCGAACAGCCCATTCAGCACTAAAATTGCCATTAATTATGCAAAGCAATGAAACTCCAACCTGCAACGTTTCGAAGAACTCTGCAATGGCAAAGGTTTTGCAGCAATGTAAATTGATAGTTTGGGATGAATGCACGATGGCACATGAAAAATCTTTGGAGGCTTTAGACAGAACCTTAAAAGATCTACGGAGCAATAATAACCGATTTGGTGGAGCAATGATTTTATTAGCAGGAGATTTTCGTCAAACATTGCCAGTGATTCCACGATCAACGCCAGCTGATGAACTCAATGCATGTCTAAAGTCCTCCAATTTGTGGAAACATGTCAAAGTACTTCTTTTAAGCAAGAATATGCGTGTCGAGTTGCAAAATGACCAATCTGGAAACATATTCTCTAAACAACTCATTGACATTGGTAATGGTTGACTGGCTGCATTAACTTTCCTCAAAGTTTTTGTCAGTTTACTCGATCAAAAGATGAACTTATTCAGTAGGTGTTTCCAGATGTTTCTCAAAATTACAGAAACCATGATTGGTTGAGCGAACGAGCAATACTGGCTGCAAAAAACATAGATGTAAATGAATTAAATTTCAAAATTCAAGAACAAATTACAGGCGAATTGAGGATATATAAATCAGATATATAAATATCAACCAACCGCGTCTTTGCAACGGTACACGGTTAGCGATAAAAAAATTACTAAACAATGTGATAGAAGCAACTATACTCAAAGGAAAGTATAAAGGAGAAGATGTTCTCATACCGCGCATCCCAATGATTCCGACTGATGTGCCATTTGAGTTTAAACGACTACAGTTTCCAGTGCGGCTTGCTTTTGCTATGACTATAAACAAGTCCCAGGGGCAATCATTAAGTGTTTGTGGTATTAATCTAGAAAACCCATGTTTCTCACATGGTCAATTGTTTGTTGCCTGTTCGCGTGTTGGAAATCCATCAGGTTTGTTTATCTATGCGCCAGGTAATCAAACAAAAAACATCGTGTACCACAAAGCACTACAATGATAATAATAATAATCATGATTCACATGAATAACAATAAAGCGATTACTTACCTTTAAATTAAAACTTTTAAAATATATGTTTTATTTAATTATTTTTTATTCACAACGCCCTATCACCAGGGTGACGGTTCTGTTCAGCAGAATTTTTCAAAATACGTAGGCACAAAAACTGCCACATTACAAATCTTTCTGGCAGGACGAAGTCTGTCGGGTCAGCTAGTTATTAAAACAAATGCATTTTACAAATCACGAAGTTTCACTATTTCCGAGCGAAGGGACTAAACGCACTATTTGATGAGTGAATCCATAAACTAGATTCAGTTCTTGTCAAAGATCATTTTGTTTGAAACAAATGAACAGTACACCTCCCAATATTCTGTCGATTCAGAACTAACTAGCTTCAGTGAGCCTGAATCCATTTGACGTCACTCCACAGATCAAGACGCAAAAAAAACTGACCGTGAATGTGTTCTATGAAGGAACACGAATTTAATGTAAAATGGCAATTGCATCTCTGGAATAATTTGGAGAGAATTCAGTTTCTTCATGAAATGATTGTTAATTCATCGAAGTCAAGATTTCCACTTTCAAGAACGTAAAGCAAAATTCTGCCTTTGTGGTACAATCAAAATTTGATGACAAACAGTGAAAACCGATTAGAAAGCAATTCTTTCACACAGCAATATCGGAGAATGTAAACATTTATAAATAAGTCAAAGAGTATGATGAGTTCATTTTTATTCTAAAACAGCTAATCACTCACTGTGATGGTTCATTTGGCAGCTTCACTCGACGCCAATCTATTTTCCAAACGATTATCATCCTTCCCAACTTCACAATTACAAGAATTCAAGACTTTTTCTAACAGTTGGCTTTCACTTCCTAATAAAAATAACATACATCTGCTCGGGTTCGCATAAGTTAGAATTTGGTTTACTATTTTGATGATGTCTTGACAAGACAATGCCAAACACTATCCTAATTTCAATCATATGACGATTCAACTAATTCAATTCACACAGAACAACGAAATTTTTATATGTTTGCAGATTTCAGGAAGTCTTTGTCTGTGCCAGTCGTTATTTACGAACAAATACGAAAAAATAGGTAGCAGGTTATATATTGAGGTGTTATCTGAAAAATTGCTAGTTTTCTGTTAAATATAAAGAACAAAATCAGTCAACGTCATCAGTATATTCGAAATTTGGCAAGTAAGGCCTCATTGTACCATTTTGATTTGATTGGCCAGATCTGGTGAGGATTTTGGACTTACTTTGAAGGCCAATAAGTTCATGACAATATAAAAGAATATTCAATATGAATTTTGTCCAAAAAATTGAACGATCAAGAAAATGGCGAGGGATGAATGATGTATGGACTTAGCAGGAAAAAAATATAAAAGCACTTACAAGAGGTCAGGAGCTTTTGCACGTTTGTTCTGTTTTGTTGTGATTAGGCCATAATCAAAACTCAATAAAATAATTCTTTAAAATCTCTAAATCAATTGATAGTTCTCCAGAGTATGGAAATTCGAGTTGTGGTAAGCAATAGCAATGTCATCAGCACGAACAAATTTCAGAGATAATCTCATGGTACCGTGGTGTCATACAGGGTGTCTCAAGTTCGAGTGTCTATTAGACGTTTCTGGAGAACTAGACATATTTGAAATCTGAATATTGGGATTATGATATTGTTTGAAGTTCTCTACAGAGCTAAAATACTTTCGAAGCCCAAAAACTTCCGGTTATACAGGGAGTGAAAATCAATTCGAGGAAAAATTTTTTTTTCAAGTTTTCCATTCCTGGTATGATCGAGTATTCAATAGTGAATACATTTCTGTTAAAAACATTGTATTAAATTGAATAGTTTCCAAAATATCAAAAAAAAAAAACTGGAAAAAAAGTCAAATATGTTCAGTCAGTTATATGTTTATTATTCTTATTTTAAATATCCTGAGCGTAAACCGTTTTTACAACATCGAAGAGGAAAGATGTGACAAGATCATGCCTCTTTTGGATTTCAAAAATATCATCACAGGGTATTTCAAATTTTGTGTTGAATATTGTGATCTTAAATTGGCCATAACTTCTGTTTTTCAAATTAGAACCCTATTTTTTATCTCCCGATCTTAATCCCTCAGATTTTTATTTATGGAGTAGAATAAAAAAATTGGCTATGAATCTCCTGTTGAAAGCAAGTTTTGAAGCGTATTTTTATTTTTATTATCATAATTTATTTACAATCATAATTCGGTGTACTGAAGTAGCGAATCTATTTAATGTGTTTCCGATTGAAGAGACGAATTCTCATTCGCTTCGAAATAAGTCGAAATACCAATTTCATCAACTGCCTTTTTTGTATTCTTTAGGGTCTCTTACATTCCAAAATTTGGAAAATTTGAAACATCTTTTCAGAGATTGTAAAAAAATGGGATATTCTCATTGATACTCAACATTTTGTGTCAACCACCATGGATTTGAAATAAACAATATCATTAAGTGCATTTGAATGTGTATTATGTATACAATTGAGAAAATACAATACAAGAAATGAATCTAAAATCTCATTATTAGAATAGCAACGATTCATTTTGTGAAATCAAAAATTTCATAACGACTAACAATAAGATGTGTCTGACACTTGTGAATTATAAATGGGATGATTTATCTTCTATGCTCACAGAATATCCTTATGAATCAGATTCGAAGAATTTGACTCTACGTACACCATAAATCCAGAAAATCTCAAATAACTCAGAAATTATTGAATTTAGGAGCATAATCATGTGAGAAATTTATCATTATTTTTGACCGCAAAATCCAACACAATTATAAAAAAATAGGGTTCTAATTTGAAAAACAGTAGTTATGGCCAATTTGAGATCACAATATTCAACACAAAATTTGAAACACCCTGTGATGATATTTTTGAAATCCAAAAGATGCATGACCTTTTCACATCCTTCCTCTTCGATGTTGTAAAAACGGTTTACGCTCAGGATATTTAAAATAAGAATAATGAACATATTACTGACTGAACATATTTGACTTTTTTCCAGTTTTTTTTTCGATATTTTGAAAACTATTCGATTTAATACGATGGTTTTGACAGAAATGTATTTATATTGAATACTCGATCATACCAGGAATGGAAAACTTGAAAAAAAAATTTTTCGTCGAATTTATTTTCACTTCCTGTATAACCGAAAGTTTTTGGGCTTCGAAAATATTTCAGCTCTGTTGAGAACTTCGAACAATATCATAGCCCCAATTTTCAGATTTCAAATATGTCTAGTTCTCCAGAAACGTCTAATAGGCACTCGAGCTTAAGACACCCTGTATAATTCGGCATATGACATGAAAGCCTTGGGAAAACCCCTGAGAAAAAACCTGACTGTTGTTGTGTGTACGAAAATTAGCCGAAATATATGTATTTGAGGGACTAATTCCTCAAGAATGGTCTTCTATTAATAAACACAGAGGCATCTTCAAGTTGCCCATTATAAATCTGAAAAAAAAAAGAAAAAAGCAGAAAAACGAACCTAATTAAAAAATACGTATCAAATTCGTTTGAAATTTAAAACTCTTGAAATAATTATATGGGACAATTATTGATTAGATGAGGTATTGTTTCTTCTGCATATCCACAATCACAGATTCAGCTTGGAATTGAGTTCCATCTGAACAGCATGCTATAGGACCATGACCTGTTCTCGCCCGATTGAGAATTGTCCAAATATTCGTAAGAAAATATAAAACAGATATTTCCTCAGAAGTATTAGAAATTAGATCCTCATTGAACATTCCATAAGAGTGCCACTTAATCTTCCATAATTATATTATGAATCACTGAGTTATAAATTGAAAAGTAAAGAAGTTAGAACTGATTCTTGTGGAAAACCGTTTTTCAATGTTTCGAAATTGCAATAAGCGTATTGTCCACAAAAACATGAAACCTTCTATCAGATAACATTTTTTCTAATAATCTCACCGTTTTCCCAAACTTCAGATGGGTATTGAATTTGATAATTAATCCATCTGTCCACACCCTCTATACAGAAAATATACTACGCACTAAGTAAATAAATGTGCACTACGCACCAAGTAAAAAAAAATAAACAAGTGTGCAACAACAAAATTAACAATTTTGAAAACTAATCGATAACAATCACAGCCCCGATGCCTTTAGATCAGCCATCACCACTTTCTTTATTCTTAACATTGAGACATGAAAAATATCAACTTCGGAACACAATGTAGTACACGTCATCATCATTCTATATGCCGGTGAGTTCTGCGCTGAATTTGTATTTCTTGCGTTTATATGAAAGGTACCAAAGCATCTCAAATTCACAACCGGAATCTTGAGTGAAAAAAAATGTAAAATTTCAGACACCTCAAATTCCCCTTTCACAACTTTATATGCGAATAAAACATCCGTCAGCCTTCTCCGATTGAACAAACTCAACATATTAAATTTTTGTCGTATGTCAGTGTAATCATGATTAAGTATAACAATTCTATTCCTGTATGCCAAATATCGCAAAAACCTATTCTGTACGCTCTCCAAGCGCTCTATGTAATATTTATATCTTGGATTCCACACGCAAGAGGCGAAATTCAACCTACTATGAACAAATGAATAGTAGAGTGTGAGGAGTGTTTTATTCTCCCCAAACTGTGTACTATTGCGAACCACGAAGCCCAGCATTTTATTTGCACTATTTACAACATTTTCAATGTGCTGATCGAGCAAAAGCTCAGAGTCCAAAACCACTCCCAAATCCGAAACACTCACCACCGATTTGATGCCTATATTATTGATGGAATAGCTAAAGTCAACAATCTGGGCATTCCTGGAAAAAGATATTTTGTAACATTTCTCGAAGAACATTTCTCGAAGTTCAGGAACAAGGTGTTCTCCCTACAATACTGTTGAGTCTCTCGAGATCCTCCTGCAATCTCAGGCAGTCCCGAAGAGTAACGATAGCCCTGAAAAACTTTAAGTCATCTGCGTAGAGGAGAAATTTAGAGGATTGAAAACAGCTGCTGATGTTGTTAATATACGAGGGCCGTTCAGAAACTAACCTCCGGTTAATTGAAAAAATACACTAAGTTAAGTAAAAATATTTTAATATATACATCTTACAACTACATCTTTGCACTATTTTTCGACATAGTCTCCATAACGATTGAGGCACTTATCGTATCTCTTCACAAGCTTTGAAATTCCTTCTGCATAAAAATCACCCGCTTGTGCCTTGAGCCAGCCTGTGACCGCATCTTTGAGCTCTTCGTCGTCATCAAACCGCTGGGACCCGAGCCATTTCTTCATATGCATGAAGAGGTGATAATCGCTTGGCGCCAGATCTGGGCTGTAAGGTGGATGGTTGAAAACGTCCCACTTGAAGGACTCAAGAAGGGCTGTTGTTCTGGGAGCAGAGTGAGGACGGGCGTTATCGTGCAAAAACGATACCGGAAGTCAGCATACCACGGCGTTTGATCTGTATAGCCCGTCGTAATGTTTTTAGTGTTTCACAGTACACGTCTTGATTAATGGTCGTCCCACGTTCCATGAATTCAACCAACAACACCCCTTTGGCATCCCAAAACACCGTTGCCATCAGTTTTCTGGCAGAAAAATCTTGCCGGGCTTTTTTTGGTTTGGTAGGCGAATCTGAATGTGCCCACATTTTTGATTGTTCTTTGTCTCAGGGTTCACGTAATTAATCCAGGTTTCGTCACCGGTCACGATTCTGTTTAACAATGGTTCTCCTTCGTCCTCATAACGTGACAGAAAGTCTAATGCAGAAGCCATTCTTTGAGTTTTGTGGTGGTCGGTAAGAATTTTCGGCACCCATCATGCACAGAACGACCCAATCTTGCTGTCACTATCTCGTACAAAAGAGTCTTAGAAATCTGTGGAAAATTAGTAGACAACTCCGTCATTGTGAAACGTCGATATTCACGAACTTTTGCATCAACTGTCTGAACGAGTTCGTCACCAATGATGGTCTACCACTCCTCTCTTCATCATGAACGTTTTCTCGTCCACTTTCAAATAAACGTACCCATTCACGGACCACTACTTCAATCATAAATTTTGGTCCGTACACGGCACAAAGCTCACGATTAATAGCTACTGCAGAGTATCCTTTGGCTGTAAAAACCTTATAACAGCACGCACCTCACATTTGGCGGGATTTTCTATTGCAGCACACATTTCAAACTGCCACAAAAACTAAACTAGCGCAGGTACGATGTTCACTCGACTACGGCTTGATGCCGACTGACCTGCTGAGCGCGTGAATGCACAGATGGCGCGCTACTCCCCCACTACCCGCACTGTGACCAATCGGAGGTTAGTCTCTGAATGGCCCTCATATATTAAAAATAGCAGTGGACCCAAATGAGTGCCCTGCGGGATACCAGATGTATTCCTGAACATTCTCGATCTGCAACCTTCAATAGTGACGTACTGAGAACGGTTTAATATGTAGGATTCAACCCACCTCAAAAAGATTACCGCAAATATATATATATATATATATGTTCTTTTGAACTTTGGCTGACAATATTTAGTTAGCAAACAATAAAGCATATAGATCAGGGGTTAGTGACGGGGTGTCATACAATTCGGCGTATGACATAAAAGCCTAGGGAAAAAACCCAGTAAAAAAACCCTGGCTCCCCGTCTAGGAGTGACAATACAAAAATTAGCTGAAATATATTTCAGGGACTTCTTTCTTCAAGAGTGATCTTCTATTGATGGAGACAGAGACTTCTTCAAGGTGCTCACATTGAATCTGGAAATAAAAAGACAAAAGCAGAAAAAAAAACTGAATAACAAAAATACGTATCATATTCGTTTGACCTCCCTTGAATACAGGGACAATATTCGACACCTTCCACCTACTCGGGAAAACTGAACTCTTCAGCGATTTGTTGAAAAAAATATGCAGCGGGCGTGCTAGTGTGTCGGCGCACTCTCTCAAGACGATGGGGGGGATTCCATCAGGCCCCGGACCCTTCGATATCTTGATCAATTTCATAGCATCCGAAATCTCATTAATGTTCAACTGTAATGATGACAAATAATTCGCTGCATAACAATTTCCAATGATCTCCCGTCTCTGTGATCGGTTGGGCAGCGGCGGCACCTCGTAAATGCTCTCAAAAAAGGTTGCGAACGATTCTGAAATCTCCGCTGCCGATGAAGCGCGAATGCCGCATTTTCATAGCACTTGTAGTGTTTTTTTGTGAAAAATCGACATTTTGAGAGTCAAAACAACCATGACACATTGATCCAATTTTGACGGAAATTATTGAAAACAATGCTGGAAATTATGTGGAAGATCAGATTTTGTTTCAGCAGGATGGAGCTCCTCTACACTACGCCAGTTCGAGAATATCTGGATCAAAGATTTCCAAATCGGTGGATGGGAAAAAGGGGTCCCACTGAATGGCCAGCCAGATCGCCAGATCTGTCACCACTAGATTTCTTACTTTGGGGCCACTCGAAGAGTAAAATTTACTCTACACAGCCCGATTCCATAGAAGATTTAAGAAGACGTATAGTGGACGATTGTCGTCAAATCACTCCAGAAATGGTGCAAAATGTGCGCCATCGTTTCGAACAAAACTCATTTCATTGTATGGAAGCTAATGGTGAACAATTTGAATATTTAATAAATTGATGTGAGTTGTTGATAAATTATTGACTTTACTTTGAAAAGTCTTATTTCTTAGATCAATACTTCAAATCGTTCTGATACCGTACAGTTGGAGAATGATTTCAGTGAATAAAACAATTAGTCGAACATCTGAACCTAGTAGCATTAACACGTACGGTATGACGTACGGTGGTAGATGTTTTGCAATTCCAAATACAAGTACGGAAATTTTGGTGTTTCGGAAGCACGAAATGTCAATTATTCGCAAAAATTTATTTAAGTGATAAGATTAACTCACGCATGAATATTTCGAGAACTAATGCATAAAATGAAAAAACAATTACTGTGCTGAAATCAGTATAAAAATATATTTGAATTGAGGTATCACTCACCCCATCTTCCCTATTCAAAAATTGGGAGTGGGGGTTGTAGCAGCAAGGGTTGAAGCGCTATGCGTCCGTAACTTACATCTTAAGTTGTCCCCCTCGAAGCAGAAATCGACCTGTTCGAGCATTTCTATCAAAAAAACTTATTTCGTCTGTAATCTTGTCTGTTTCGTTTTCAAATGGCCACCCTGTATAAAAATATCATCAGAATTACACCCGTCAGTGGTGAACCATGAGGCCAGGAATATAACACCAAGAAAAAAAAATACTAGAAAGTGGAGGATGTCACCCATAAATAAATACTGAAATTTGTACTTTTCATCAGTTAAAATACAAAATAGTAGCCCTCATTGGGGAACTTGAACGCTAGGAAATTATTATTATGGAGAACGAAAGAAAACTTTTTTTTTCGCAAAAGTGGATGTCACACAAAAATCAATTCATTCCATGTATCGATGGAAATAAAAAAGCATTAAATGTACACCCCTCAGTAGTGAACTATGCGGGGAAAAGTATAACAATATATAAAATGATTTTTTTTTCTTTCAAGTAGAACATGTCATCAAAAATGAGTACTGCCACTTATTTCCTTCCCTGATGGAAATATAGGAAGAACTATTCATCAGATCTACACCCTTCAATGGCAAATTATAAGGGTTGTGATATTAATTAGTATATTATCAATAGTAAAAAGTATTTATAATGTGAGTATTCGCTACGTGTTTGTCTATGCATTGGCGAGGTGTAGTGGTAATATAGAGATAAGGGATGAGAGAACGAAAAAAATAAGGAGAAAGAGGAAGTTATTATACTCAACTCGCTTGTGTATACGACTGTCGCGCCTGCGCACCTCTCATTTAACGGTTTTATTCCACGGACTTTTCTTACGGTTGTACTATCACTTTTTCTTCAGTTCGGTAGCGCAGCCAAATCCCTATCTTTTCCAAGCTTGCGTAAGGAACTTCGTTCCAATAATAATAATAATAATGTTTATTTGCTGAAGGATACACAGAAACACAAAAAGCTATTCAATACATTCAATATTTCAACATCAAATAAATAAGAAACGTACAATTTAGATTCTATAACCTAGTCAGATGGCGTAATAAATTAGGGCGCCGAAGCATCTCGCATGTGTTCAGCCATTCGGAATCGAAACGATTTAAATAAATAGTCCCCTTATCATCGGGGAATCCCCTGATAAGATGATAATTAGTCGATTCACGAATCACAGGTCGGGATTACGTATGTAAATAAAGGCAGATTTATCGAATCTTGGAGGACGCCGGATGGGTTTCGTGATATTCTGATATTCACTTCTTTACTCGTATACAGTGCTGTAATTTAGGTTTCAGACCAAAGCAGTCTCTGACAAGTTCACTCATATATTTTACAATGTACAGTACACAACGGAAATCAACTCGAACTGTAGAAAATTCTAAATTCAGCAGACTGCTTTCTTTCATAGAAACAAATAGTTCGATCCCCTATAGAATTCCTCGACCAGATATGTAAACCATAAATCCAGACATTACATTTGGCCACTCAAGACATTTAAAGTATACATTTCAAGGTTATTTTGTGGAAATACCAGAGAATGCCTGAGAACCTTTGGGAACACTATATTCGACTTCCTGCCTGGACTGTGATTCATGTTGGGCTTGAGATCCGGAATTTGAGGAGAGAGGAAGTCTTGGTCGCGAGTTGAAATGCGAATTATTTGGACTAGAGCTGCGAGAATAAACCTCAGCATGATGTCCCGCAAAAAAAGAATTTTGTGAATTGTGAGACTGTGAGTTTTGATTGGGATGAAGCAAAGAATGATGTTCTTTGGAGCACACCATGCAAAGTCTTTTAGAACTACATTGGGTTACTTGATGACCGTTACCTAGACAATAGAAGCAGAGTTTTTTAGAATTTACGAAATGTTTCTTTTCAATAAGAGATTTGTCTTTAAACTTGTTGCAAGAACAAATGTTGTGAGATAGGTCATTGCAGAAAGCATTTCTGTGAAATTGATGAACCATGAATGTAAGCGATATGAAGAGAAGTTTTAGTGTGAGATCTCCAATTTTTATTGATCACGGGTACCTCAGAATTACTCAAATTTTCAAAAACTAAACTTCTTTTTGCAAAAAATTCAAAAAACTGATTTAAAGAAGGTAGTTCACTATTCCTTTCAGTTTCAAACGCTTTTCTAGTATTGACGTCAGTCTTTTTGCTAAGAACATAAATGAGAAAGAATTCTAGCAGTTCTGACTCAGAATAACCCAGATTATGCAAAGAATCCCAATTTCTTTTACAATAGGTTACAAATTCTCTTAAATTTACAGCGTTACATTTTGTCATTGGAGTGGTCTCTAACAAGGAAATGAAATGAGTGTTGATCACTGTCATCTTGTTCTCATACCTTTTTTTTTACATACTTAAAGCAATCTCAAAATTCTTATCAATTACAGATGTTCATCTCGCAACGACATCTCTAAATAATAAACTTCTGAATTGCAGAGAGAGAGGTGTTTGATATAATCATAGCAACAAATAATTGTAAAAAAGAAGTCCATTCAGAGGCATCGCCTTAAACGGCTTAATATTAATCTGTGGTAAGCTAATATTACAATGTCCTTGAGGAATAGAAGATCTAACATTAGAGGTTGACAATTGATCAATTTGGAGTTCAATTTTTCCAGCAATGGTATGGAATTTCACTTCTACTTCCTCACGATTTTCATCATCAAAATTTTCGTAATTCGGCAAAAGAATCTTGAACTCCGTCATAACCTTTGAAAGCAGCCTCGAGTGATTCGAAGTATCTCTTTAAAACCTTTGGATTTGATTCTGATCTAGAGTTTTGATCAAACCAATTGATAGTCCTGGTTATTTTTGCTTTGAATGTTGAGCGTTTAGACTTAAGGTTGTTATAAGATACGTTTTCGATTTTAAATAGAGCTTAAGTAAAATTTTCTATGTACAAAAAATGAAGAAACTCAACAAAGTAGAAAGAACAGAATCACAGAATGTGTGAACACATAAAATTCACAATCTTGCAAACTCTACCAAAGTCGAATTCTTGGATACGGCTCGAAGGACTAATTTGTGCGGGTACAAAATTAGAAATAATCAAGGAAATAATAATATTTACCCGCTTAATGAGAGAGAAGCGCACTTCCTGAGTCGCTGGTTATACTATAACAGTAGATCCAAAAATTATCTTTTTTAGAAAAGATGTTTGCAAGGTGAATAAAAACAAGTTTGTAGTTATAATAGAATTATGTATTCACAGATAAGAATAGTTACACAATGTTCGGCACTTGAGTGTACACTCACAGAAAGAGTTTTTAAATTGTCTACAAAGTCCAAGTATTTGAACTTCTTTGCTCAATCTTGGGCACTTCTGGTAGTACTAAACAATAAAGAGATCTGACCTTGTTTGTTGAATTGGAAATCACCACAGCTCTGCTCTAATCGTCGAGCTAGACTTCGTAAAGTAAGATGCAGGCACTTTGGATAAAGCTTCTCAAACTTTCACTGATAAATTGTACCTTGGCGATATGTAATTGCGTCACAGGTTCACAATTTACAACCTTTGTCTTCTACGTGGAGAATTTCAACTGAGTAATTCACATACACAATGAACTAGGGTAGCTAACTGACTTTAAGACTATTTTAAGAGATTTGTAGTATTGAGTGTCGTTATAGACTGGTGAAAGTAAATTGGTGAAATAGAACTTACTGATTAAACTGACCACCTTGGTCATTAAACGAGAGGTGTACAAAGAGAATGTTCTTGAATAATTGAGAGTGGTCGTACAGGTAGCTAAGTTTAGGGATTCCCAAAATTCCGTCCGACAGAAGGCATTCTTGGAAGTAACGGCCGCTGCCCTAAATTCCAAGAACTGTCCTTTGTTGCGAGAATATCGCAACAAAACCATCCCTTTCTAGTGAGAAATTCCAAAAAAAAACCTCAGAATTATCGGATGTTATCATCATACATTTCTAATTTTCTTCTTAAGATTTCTAAATAATAAAAACCATCATTTCTATGAAAACTGCCAAGGTATGAGGTTATCACATTTCTTTTTTTTTTTCAAAGCTGGAAAAAATCATCTATGATTATCCAAACTTTGATCACCTAAATTCGCTCCTGGAAAACTAACTAGGTGTTCTTTGATGAAGAAATTGTGTTAGATCATCAATATGAATCAATTCTGTTTAGATTATAATTAATTAAGGAACATACCCTGAACATGCGAGAATTTTTGGTTTTTTTAATCAGAGAATTTGTTTTAATTATGTAAACAAAAACATGAATATAGAATAACGGTTATTCACAGATTATGTCAAATTTCAATACCTTACCATAGAATATTAATTTATTACTGAACCTCAGAAGAGAAAAAATCAATTCTTGCAAGATCTTTTCAAATGAAAGATATTATCTGTAACCATTATTGATATTCAGTTATAATTGTTCTCAGAATAACTATAGTAAATTATTAACCACATTGAAATGTTATTTTAATGTCGCTGTGGTGGGTAGTTCCCAATAAAATAGTGTTCTGTGGTTCCTTGTTGTTTTGATTCTGTTTGAAACTTTTAACAGTTATTTGTAGCTTTCCTCTAAAAAATATGTGGAAAATATTGCAAGGATAATTTTGGTAATTTGAAATCATTCAATTCAGTATGAAATGATTATGGTCAGAAAATGCAGATTGCAAAATTAGTTGTATTGTTTTGTTAGCTGTACCATTGAAAATTGGTCAATAAGTAGTTGTTTTTTTTTTTCTAGGAAAAACAACTACATGTAATAGGCTTTTAAACGGTATAACAACTTTTTGTGTTTTCAGCAATATCATGGTTTGAAGTCAGAAATCCAGTAACGCAAATTTTATAACAATTCATTTCGAATGATTTGTACAGTTATGCATATATTGATAGTTACGTAAAAACAGCAACGTTGTAAACAAAGGTTTGAGGAGGAGGCGGGTTGGAGGGTGTGTTGGTGCCTTAGACTATATAAGATAGACAAAGCATTCCTTTGTCTTTCTTTCTTTGAAAAGAGCCGAGTTTCAAAAGATTTGCTATGACAGTGACTAAAAATTCATTCAATTTATGATCGCTGACTCCAACACAAGATGCTGCTAGATTTCACAGTTCACAATTTCGAGTATATTACCAGGTCCAGTCGTGGCTCGGAAGATATGAAAAACTTGAAGAATAGTGCTGGAAAAAGTAATCAAACATTTGGATGACAATACAAGTTTCCAAGCTTCCAGCACACTTCTAAGCACATTTACGAAGTCTACCTCGACGATTAGAGCAGAGCTGTGGTGATTTCCAAAACAACAAATAAGGTCAGATCTCATTATTGTTTAGTACTACCAGAAGTGCCCAAGATTGAGCAAAGAAGTTCAAATACTTGGACTTTGTAGACAATTTAAAAACTCTTTCTGTGAGTGTAAACTCAAGTGCCGAACATTGTGTAACTATTCTTATCTGTGAATACATAATTCTATTATAACTACAAACTTGTTTTTATTCACCTTGCAAACATCTTTTCTACCAAAGATAATTTTTGGATCTACTGTTATAGTATAACCAGCGACTCAGGAAGTGCGCTTCTCTCTAATTGAGCGGGTGATTATTATTAATCCTAATGTTGCACCCGCACACCTGCAGTAATCAGTTTAACCTTTCCAGCAACCGATAAAATAATACGATGATACTTGAGAGCATGAATCATTGAAATCATATTCTTGTGGTGTTGAAAATTCTGTTCCCTGTTTTTTTTTGTACGTACTTGGAAGTTCCTCTTTTCTAATTAATAGGTTGTCAAATATTTCCCTTCCACTATTTTGCTCTTCATTCAATTCTTTATAAAGAGTGTTACAGTTATCGGATTTGATTCAAATATGCGCCGTTTTGTTCGATAATCTGTTTCCATCTAGGCGTCAACTTCATAATACCTCCCTCGTAGAAGCTCCCAAAGAACTCGGACAGCCACTTTTCACAAGCACCTTTTGAGTTCAACTTCACACCACCAAGGGCGTTCGCCATGGACAGGAACAGGTGGTAATCACTTGGCGCTATGTTCGGGCTATATGGTGGATGCGATAAAACCTCCCATCTGAGCTCCTGTAGCTTTTGTCAAGTCATCAACGAAGTGTGTGGTCTGGCGTTTTTCTGGTGGAACACTACTCACTTCCTGTTGACCAATTCTGGACGCTTCTGGTCGCCTGCTTCAAGCGGTCCAGTTGTTCGCAGTAGATGGTAGAATTAAGCGTCTGGCCATATTGAAGCAGCTCATAGTGGATGATTCCCTTCCAATCCCACCAAACATACAGCAAAACCTTCCTGGCCGTCAATCCCGGCTTGGCCACTGTTTGGGAAGATTCACCTGCCTCCGACCACGACCGTTTTCGCTTGATATTGTCGTATGTGATCCAGTTTCCGTCACCAGTCACCATCCGCTTCAAGAATGGGTCGAGTTCGTTCCGTTTCAGCAGCATATCGCAGGCGTTGATTCTGTCCAGAAGGTTTTTTTTGCGTCAAATCATGCGGCACCCAAGAATCAAGCTCTTTTTTGTATCCAGCCTTTTGCATATGGTTTAAAATGGTTTGGTGACTAACCCCTATCTCCTGGGCGATGTCACCAATGCCATATGCCGATCTTACTTGGTGTATTCCATGATTTGATCGATATTAGTCGTCACAGGTCTTTCGACGGCTGGCTTATTCATGGTGTCGTTTTCACCGGCTCTGAATCGTCGAAACCATTCCTCCGCGGTTCGAACTGATAGAGTACCATCCCCCAAAACATCATTAACCTCACGGAACATTTCTCTAGCGGATTTGCCTTCAACGAAGAAAAACTTTAAAATAGCGCGAATTTCGGCGTTAGTGAACTCCATGTTTACACGTATATAACTGTTGGATGCAATATCCAAACAAATCATGCATAGCGTCGTTTTGTAGGTTATGTCAAGACCTTCCAAATTATGTATAGTATTGCCAGTTACGAGCTCTGTAGCGCTTTGTACATAACCGCGAAATTCAAAAGACAAATAGGCTGAAGGGAAATATTTGGCAACCTATTATAAATCATTATTTTCTGAAGATGATTAAAATTGACCATAATTCGAGAAAATGAGTGTCAACGAAATAAACGTATCTTTTGAACAAAATTCTTGAAGAAGGAATTAGTTCGAGGAATACTTCAATTGAATGGACGGTCAATTAATTACAACTACTATCCACGAATTCTGTTTGATAAATACAAATTTAGACCACATGAAAACCGAGGTTCTCGACATTTTCCAACGGTATTTACATATGGCACCGTGAAAGCACCTATAAACAATTTAATCGTGTTAATATTATCAAGCGGTTGTAAACTGTCGGCTCTCTGAACTGTACTGTTATTTACTCGAGGCACTAAAATAACGGTCAATGAAAAATAAGTTTTTTTCAGGCTTAACGATGGTTCAGTTCCACTTTTAAATCCAATTACTCAGAAAATCTGTGGGTATTTTTTCGGGATGTTGTTTTTTTTCTGAACAAAGGATCTTTACTTCAAATCTTGAGAAACACACAGAGGAAATAACGAAGAAACTCTCAGCCTAATAGATCTGGATATTTTGATGAGACACTGACTCTTTGAACAAATGGAATTCAGGATAGATTAAAAATATTTGAACGGAAAAATGGCTTCAATTGATCCATAAATGTTGTAAGATATCAAATTTCTAAGACATCCTAACACTAGACACGAAATTTGAAACACCTGATACGATTGAAGAATATCGAATCTTTAAAACTAAGACAATTCACCCTCAAATTATACCGCTTACCCAAGATACATAAAGAAACAGTACCATTCATCCCAATTGTTCTATATGTCCATTCTCCGTTATATAATTCATAACAATAATATATAAAAAAATTTAGAAAGTACAGACGTGAGGTCAGAATTGAGCTTTAAATATTCAAACCATGACAAATCTATAAGCATCTGATCACGTGAACAATATACTATGGGACAATGTGATGCAAATATGAACGCCTAATGAATGAATAAACCTATACCTCAAATTAAAAATAACTAAAAATTTTCCCAAGTTTTTTGGGAATTCCCTTTTCCAAAAACTTATGTCAGTGCTTTTCTGAATTTTGACAACGTATATCATTTCAGCCACCGAGATTGAATTCTATCTCTATGATTTCCCGTTATGAGAAAGATTACGATTTCCAACTGACACTGATTAATGAGCCCGGCATTTGTAAATCGAATATCGATCTGTGATGGCCATCGTTCAAAGAAAATGATCGGGAGTCATTTCTCTTTTCTTTGAGTAAATAAAAAAATGATCATATCTTTAGATGCATATCTAACACCTCATATTCAACGAATTTATTGAAATCCGAAGAATATCTTATGAGATGGTGAGAATCAATATTTCAAGTTTCGGATGGATATTATAGTAGTTATTGAGGAAACAAAATTTCAGATGCTCTAACTACTGAACCATCCGACGGATTGGCCCAATAACGAACTTGACCGAGATATTTGGACAATTAACCTATTCTGAAAATATGAAAACTCTAGCTTATTTCTTTTGGATGCTAAAGAGGATACGGCCGGGCGGGCGGCCAGACAGACTCAACTTTCGCCACGAATTCTTCATCAGGAGTCGAACCCAATCGATTGAGATCATTTTCGGCTCGATATTCCAAAATTACAGACATTCGGGCAAAATGATAGGCACTCTTTTCGGGTGGACAAGATATTTTACTCGTAATAAAATGTTTCATCCAGAAAAAAAAACATTTTGTTATTCTTATCATTCCTTGGAAATGATCGAGTGTTCTCTGTATGTTGGGATAAAATTATTGAATGATCTTCCTTATGAATTATGAACGCTAGGCAATGTGAGGAATTTCAAGAAAACTTTGTATAAATTTATTTTTGAAGGTGAACCCTGTACATTGTTAGCATTTTTTGAATTGTGCAGAAGGTAATAAGTGATGATTTAGACCAATTTCAATTTAATTGTGCTGTACAATAATTCTTGAATTATCTATACAGGGTGCAGCAAAAGTCAATTTACCGTTTTGCATATAAGAGAAATATAAGCAAAAATAATTGCAAATAAATTTACTATCGAGAAAAATATAACATCAAGAATTACTTGCAGCGTCACATTTTATGTTCGAATTGTTCCCCCCCTCTTCAACACACATGCGGCATCGTTTAGTCATGGTAAAACAAATTTTACGAAAAAATTAGGAGGGCGACATGAACGCGGCGCGTCGACTACGAAGTCAGTACTTACGAATTTACGATATAGTTTATGCACCATTTGTCTGATGAGAACTTGCTTATTTGAAAGGTGCAACGATGTGCACGCCACTGACGTTATACCGTACGCGCACCTTAAAGATGGTTGAAATTTGAACTACTTCTCCTGCAATAGAATATAGATGTGTTCTATGCCGGTTATCTGTGTTCCGAAAGCTAACCTCGAACAGTCAGCGTAGTTTTTTTCTCTCTGTCGAGATCAGATGCCGGTCATCTCTGTGTAATTATTGAAATCAATATCTAAAAGTGCCTTTTTTGGGTCAGAGATTTGCGAGAAATACACAACTATTCTCGGTAAGTGTTTATTTCCTCCCAGGAACCGAAATTTCAGTTCTTTTTGGAACTTTAACATGAGAGCACGTTTTTGTATTGACTGTTTCCAATGATTCCCACAACATGACTTCTTCTCGGTTTAATTTGTTAAGATAATGTAATTTCACTATGATTTGTTCAATATTTGTCTAAAAGAAATCGAGAAGGAGCCTTGTTATACATGCACTTGCACTTTCTAATGTTCTTTCGTTCATCCTGATATAGCTCCTTCCTGGGGGCCAAATTATATCCTATTACGAGGCCAAAGACATGCTAGTTCAAGATTGAGATGCATTCCACGATGAGAGATTAAATCATATCCAGTCCCTGGTTCGAGCAGAACATAATTGGAGCTTGTGGCATAACCACCTTGTCATTGAGCACATTCTTCAACTGAGATGAAAATTGGAATCATCTAGTCGCTGTCTGGAACATCTGTGTGGAAACTATACAACCCGTTTCTGGTCAACTGGCAGGCCATACCCTCTGGGACTTTATTTTGTATCTGGAACCTGGGAGGAAGCTATCGACCCACATAGCTTTAAGATAAGTCCCTAGCGTTCTGTTTTACTTGGGAGATAGGACATTCCTTCAAATTGTTATTTGTGAGCTGTACTTATACACTTAAATATATTTGTCAAAAACCGAGAGGAGTTTGGTTGCTGGGATAATTGAGCCCACCCTGAGAGAATTAAGAGTAGAGTCTCATGCTCGTTATCTAAGGTGGCACTTTGTCATATTACAAAGGGCTGGCGAAATTCTTCGAAAATTTTAGCATAATCTTCCTCAAGTTTTAGGTAAGAAGTAAGCAAACAAACACGTTCTTCTTTCGTGTACTTTACACGAGCAGCCATGGCAACGAACGCACTGTAAACGTACACAACAACATTACTACACGCGGACCACTCAACTTGCTACATTTCAGCTGCGTCCTTTCGCACTGGCTGAGAATACGGGCATACGTGAGTACCAGACAGTGTAAACTCACTTTTGCCGCACTCTGTATATTCTATTCTATTCTATACCAATTGTCTAACATTTTCCCTCCCCATATTCGCAGACAGAGTTCTCTCATCTCTGAATTCCTGGAACAAATATCATTCTTTTCCCAATTTATTCCTAATTATTTCATATATTTCGCAAAATAGAATTCCCAGATTGAAGTCACGTAAACCATTATGCATAATACGTTCTTCAATATGAACAATATGAGCATAAGTGATAAAGAATTATGAAAGACTGAATGGAACTCTTACGAAATGTTCAATAAGTACCTCGTTTCTGACCCTTCTGAAAAAATGCCTAGTTTTGATCTTCCCAGAAAAATTTGGACAATTCTAAATCGTTGGAGAACAGGTCATGGTCGTACCAATAGCATGCTATTCAGATGGAACTCAGTTCCTAGCGCAAGTTGTGAATGTGGAGAAGCAGAAGAAACAATACCTCATCTCATCAATAGTTGTCCTATTTATAAATTTCAAGATGGTTTTAGGGCTATTTATAATGTATCCGATTCTTTCTTGTATTGGTTATAAATTTCAAACGAATATGATACGTATTTTTATTATTCAGTTCTTTTTTTCTGCTTTTGCCTTTTTATTACCTCAAGGTCGCTTATTGATAAGATCTTTGTGAATGGAGAAAAAGAATATGTAGTAAAAGTTCATCAAAATCAGATTTCTGACCACACAGCCCAAAGTGTCAGTTACCCCCATCTAAAAACAGATAATTTTGTTCACAGGAGAATATTTAATGTATGTAACATGGCAGATTTTAAGAACAGACTGAGTAGTGCAGATTGGTCCAAGGTTTATGGGTTGATTGATGCAAATGAAGTTTGGGAAACTTTTTACAGTATATTTCGACACTACTTTGATATGAGCTTTCCAATGAAGAAGATAAAACTGAGCAGGAAACCGTTCAAATAGAACATGATGGACCCTGATATTCAGGAATGCAAAAGGCAATTGTACATTTTATATGTTATTAGCTCTGTTAATGCAGCTTTCAGACAACAATATAAGGATGCTAAAATAAATAAAAGGGTGCATATTACCAACACAAGATGGATGAATCTGACAATAAATCTAAAACCACATGGTCTATAATAAATAGCATACAGGAGGAATCAAATGCTCCTAGAGATATGCAGGTGGAAGGTGATGGATAGGATACTGCAGACAGATTCAATAAATATTTTTCAACTTCAGCAATGGACATGGTGCAGCATTCCATCGAAGAAGATCATGTTCCTTATTTTGAACAAGCAGATAGGTCCATGCGGTTCAAGAAAATAACAGAGGAAGAAATAATAGCCTCAGTAAAAAGCCTCAAAAATAAGCAGAGCAGTGGCTATGATGAAATTTCAACATCACTCATAAAATTTTGCATTCAGGAGATCAGTACACCATTAACTTATGCAATAAAGTCATCTTTTGAATCAGGAATTTTTCCAGATGTGTTAAAATTAGCAACGGTTAAACCGCTGCACAAGAAAGGGAATGCTACAGAGATTGAAAACTATAGGCCAATAAGTTTATTACCTAGTTTCTCAAGAGTTTTTGAGAAATGTGTGAGTAGTAGATTAATGGAGTACTTTGTAACAAATGATTTGTTTTACAAGAGCCAGCTTGCATATTTGAAAGCTGCCATTTTTGAATTTACGGAGAAAATTTGGCAAGTTTTGAAGGAAAAAGATCATGTGGTGGGACTTTTCCTGGATCTTACAAAGGCGTATGATTGTGTAAATCATAGGATATTGTTGAAATAACTGAAGAGGTATGGTATAGATGGTGTTTTGCTTACATGGTTGGAGTCATACTTTTCGAGGAGGTTTCAGCAGACGATTATTACAAGGGAAGGAATCTCCTATAGATCAAATCGAGAGCCTGTGGAATTAGGTATTCAACAGGGTAGTATAATTGGACCTATATTGTTGATAATTTATATATATGATGCTCCTCTATCCGTTGCCAGTTTATATTGTTTTTTTTTTGTGATTATGCAGATGACAAAAATATTTTAGTAGCTGCGAAAGACCTTAACACCTTACTTGCAAAATTAAAAGAAATTTATGAAGCTTCATCAGCCTGGATTTCGAATGAGGGGCTCCTACTGAACCACAGAAAATCTGATTGTGTTTTTTCCAAAACTAAGAGAAGTAACGTTGACTGTCCCGACAAGATAAGCCTGAATGGGGTAGATGTTGGTGTGAGCACTGATGCGAGACTACTAGGATTGATAATTGATTAAACCTTACCATGGGAGGTTCACATTGATAAACTCAACAAGAAATTGAATTCAGTATGCTACACTTTAAGGGTGATGTCTCAGTATTTGGGCGAATGTGGTTTAAAGATGATATATTCATCATGTTTCGAATCACCTCTCAGATATGGAGTTGTTTTTTATGGAAATGTCAGAGCTTCAGATGATATTTTCAGAACTCAAAAAGGGCCATAAGAATTATAATTAAGTTGAGCTATAGAGCAAGTTGTAGGGGTTCCTTTAGAGGTTGTGGTTTGTTGACATTTGCTGCGCTGCATATTGAGGAATGTCTCATGTTTCTATCAAGAATCGATAATATTTTAGGAATTTTCCTAAATGGTAAATTTTACATGTCATCTCATTCTTACAATAGCAGTATGTTTGCTGTTGATTCAAACAAATTTGTTTTGTAAACTATTAGTTCAGCTATCCAGTATAGAGACGAGTGTAGTTTTTGTTTCAGCTACAGCATATGGTACATTTGTATATATTGGTGAAATAAAATTATTATCATCTTTCCAATAAGTCGGGATGCATTTGTTTTCATGCTTCTGTGAGTTGTTCAATAATTATTACTTCCTCGAAGATTCAAACAAATGTGACAAAAATGATCGGGTAAACATGTGTTAAGATATGTTTTCTATGTGTAGAAAAAGAGCTTGTCGTGAACCAATTACATAAACTATTACAGTTCTTTCATTTCTTTCAGCTGTTAATTTTCTGAGCATTTTGAATATTGTGGTCACAGTACAATCAAATGAATTGAGTGTCCTAAATGAGGTCCGGTCTGTTTTTAATTACCGAGTGTAGTCGATTCCAGTTTTGTTTTCATTTCAAGGACTTCTTTTGACTGTAATATGTATTTTTCGTGTTTCTGACTGATGAGTGTCATCATGTCTTTTGTGTATTCTATTTGCAATTTGTATATATTGTTCCGCAAAATTTGTCGTCTTTTCGAATATAAAATTATTGCTATTATATCTTTCTCCGTATAACTCTCCTCTTTGCAGCCATTATTGGTTGAGGAGTAATTAATAGAGAGCAAATTTACCAGATCATCTGTTAGATCTTCATGCCAGTCGTAGCGGAGTGTAGTTAGTGTCAGCAACTTGAGAAGAAATTCTCTTAGTTTGTCGTCCACCTCAATGGCAGGTTAAAGACTGAGTTCAGCATTCTATTATTATTATTATTTAAATTTTCTTGAAGCAACTTGAAGAAATCTCTGTCTCCATCAATCCCTCAAATATATTTCAGCTTATTTTTGTACTTTCACACTTAGACGGGGAACCAGGGTTTTTTACTGGGGTTTTTCCTAGGCTTTTATGTGATACGCCGAATTGTATGACACCCCGTCACTAACCCCTGATGTATATGCTTTATTGTTTGCTAACTAAATATTGTAAGCCAAAAGTTCAAAAGAGTATATATTCTATAGCAACAAACAGAAATTTCAAATATTCAAAAACCAAACGCGGACAATTTGAATGAGAATTTCCGGATACAATTTTGTCATAATGCGGCAAGTCATATGAAAGACTATCGATACTTCATTTTCTCCAAACTGAATGATGCATATTTTTCAAAAAGACTTAGGTTTGCTGTCTGCTTTTTCCTTAAAAGTCTGCTACTGCAATATCTCGTTTAGATAGTCACGCATAACACTTTTTGCATTGTGTAAAATCCTTCGTAGAGCGTGTTCTGGATTAGGACTATCGTTTTGTCTCTGTCACAAAGTCGATTACTTTCATTAGGCGAATTGATCACGCAAACTGCGGCTATCATGCATAATAACAAAGAGTGAGGTGAATTTTCAAAGCGGCTGTCTATTAGGATATGATGAAATTCAACGGTACGCTTTTATCCTGCGTCAATCGCATTTTCCCTAATAGGTTTCGGAAAAATGAGGAAAAATTGCAGAGTAAATGGAGAAGCATCACAATCCATGAAGGGTTTTAGTATGATACAGGTATTTAAGCGCTTATTCTTTACTTAAGACTGTGGTCAGAGGTCTGAGGGAATATTAACGTATACCAGTATGCAGCGAGAGTCAAGATACAAATGTCTCGTTAGGAATCATTTGTTGTGAACGAGCCTTCCTTTTTTGGCGCTCTTGTTCACCCGAACGGAGTGCCTATCATTTTGCCCAAATGTCTGTATTTTTGGAATATCGAGCCGCAAACAGTCTCAATCGATTGTTGTAACACATTTTTTGTGTTGATTATACGAGTTTATCGAATCTTTATGAACCATCGATACAGATCAGGAAAATTTCCATAAAAACTGACACTGAATTCAACACAACGTTATGACAGTTTTTCTATTGTGAAATATGATTTCATACATACTTTACAAATATCAAGACAACTCTCTCAATTATTATCACTCTCAATGATTCTCATTTTCTACAACTCAATTATTATCATAATTGTAAATAGGCCAACTCTGTTTAGATGTTGTTAATTTAAAATATTTTAACTTCGTGCGAGTACCTATTCATTTTGTGAATGTGAACAGTGTACAATAAACATTTTATTTTACCACCTCTAGCTCGAACATTTGGTAACAGTCCTCTTTTAAGTAATAGCCAAAACACCCAGATTTTTTAACAAGAAGCAATACCTCATTTCATCAATAATTCTCCCATATACAGGGTGATTCCGGAGGAGACCATCAGATTTTAGGTGAAGCATACAGTAGTCAATATAGTTTCGGAACAATGTTGGGTTTATGATTCGGGGCCTTCATTGATAGATGATTTGACCGATTCGACCGATTTTTCTTTTATTCATAACTTTGGTATGGCTTGATCAATCTTGATGAAATTTTCAGTGTAGAACAATATGATTATCCTCTTTCAATAATTCCAACATTTTTTCAAAAATACGGAATGGGAATTATGATAATTTCAGATTAAGTACGCAGGTTGAAAAAACACATTACTAGAGCGTTTTTATTTTTTTTGGCACACGTCCATTTTTCCTAGAAAAATTTTTCAAAGATGAACAATATTGTTTCTTCGCTCCAAGGCATTGAAAATATTCTGAACTAGATGGTAAAGCTGTATCGTCCAATAATAAATACAAAGCTCTTCCTGAGTCCTGAAATAAATTTTCCAAATTCGAAATTCATTTTGATCGCTCTTATTCAGATGTATAAAATCATTTAATTCAAAAAATTTCTCCTCACGTACGTGAACCAAAAAAATCTACATACTACTATTACAAATACACAATGAACATTCGAAACATATGAAAGGCAAAATTATGGATTAATATAAAATGAGTCATTATTCAGGAGATTTTCAGCACACTTCCGGTTTTCTATGAAGCGAATATTCCCAAAACATAGTAGTTTCGTTCAAAAATGTACTCACTTATGGCCTTATGGTATGTAAAATATTGAATCACGAATGTATGATAAATAGTTTTAATGAAATTGAAAATTCTCCATGAAAATTAAATCTCTATTTAAATCAAGTTCTTTAAGATCCATGGTTACCATCACAGTGAACCACAGAATGAGAATATTTAATAAATAATTTGACACAAAAAGTGTATTTCAACATGCCTCAATTATTTACCCATGTGGAATATGCGGATATGATTTTTGTTTATCATTTTTGTAACGGAATGGAAATGAAGCCAAAATGGAATACCATAGACGATTTCCCAACCGACGTCAACCAAATAAATGTACTTTCGGACGAGTATTCCATTATTCTAAAGAACATGGGCAATATCCTAGTAAGGCAGAGCACTTTGATAGGCCTACTCAAAATGAAATTTCGATTCAAATTGTTAAACGGGTGGAGGAGGAACCGTCTATTAGTACTCGTCAAATTAGTACCGAATTAGGAATTTCGCAGAGCAAAGTGAGCAAGAATTGAAGAAAGAACAATTCCACCCATACCACTACCAAAAGGTGCAAGAACTGTTGCCACAAGATCTGCCCCAACGATTACAATTTTGTCGCTGGGTTATTAGTCACCAACGAACTATTTTTCGTATTCTATTCAGCGACGAGGCTATGTTCACTAAGAATGGAATTTTTAATATCCACAATTCCCACGAATGGGCAAGAGACAACCCGCATTTGAAGAAGAGTCATAATACACAACACAGATTTTCTGCCAATATTTGGCTCGGAACAATAGACAGAAATTTAGTTGGCCCTCACATTTTTGCGAAAAGATTAAATGGTAAAATTTACCTAGATTTTTTGGAAAATATTTCACTGAATCTATTGAAAAATGTACATATTCGCTCTATATACTTTCAGCATGACGGAGCACCACCTCACTTTGCATTGAATGTGAGAAATCACCTGGATGTAAATTATCCGAACAGATAGATTGGTCGTGGAGGCCCTATTGCTTGACCAGGAAGATCGCCTGATTTGAACCCTTTAGACTATTTTGTGTGAGGATATCTGAGAACAAGAGTTTATAAGGTTGTAATTAGAAGTAGAGAACACCTAGTTGAAAGGATTTTCGAGGAGTGTAATATCTTGAAGCAAAATCAATCCCTCATTAGAAGGTCAATTGGAAATTTAATAAAAAGGTCTCGAATATGTATTCAAAAAAGGGGAAATCGTTTCGAAGGTTCTATGTAAATTTTGTGTTAATCCTTAGTTTTGCCGTTCATGATATGTTTCGAATGTTTATTCTGTATAAGTTTTTGGTTTAAGTAGGTAGGTAAAAATATATTTTCTGGATTAAATGATATTACGCATCAGAATATGAGTGATTAAATATGAATTTCGAATTTGAAGAACTACTTTAGGACTCAGGAAGAGCTTTGTATCATTGGACGACACCGGTTTACATTCTAGTTCAGAATATCCTCACTGCCTTGGAGCGAAATAACGATATTGTTCATCCTTGAAAAATTTTTCTAGGAAAACTGGAAGTGTGCCAAAAAAAATAAAAACGCTCCAGTAATGTAAACTTATGATAGAATCTGAAGCATGTAGAAAATTTTTGAAAACGGAATGTATAGGGTGTTTTTTCAACCTGCAAACTTAATCTGAACTTATCAAAATTCCCACCATGTATTTTTGAGAAAGTGTTGGAATTATTGAAAGAAGATAATCATATTGTTCCACCCTGAAAATTTCATCAAGATTGATCAAGGCATACCAAAGTTATGAATAAAAGAAAAATCGGTCGAATCGGACAAATCACCCTATAGACTCTCATTAAAGGCCCCCAACCATAAACCAAACATAGTTTCGAAACTGCCTTGACTAGTGTATACTTCACCTAAAATCTGACGATCTCCTCCGGAATCACCCTGTATAAATTTCAAGATGGTTTTAGGGCTTTTCACGATGTTTCCGATTTTTTCTTGGAATGGGTTATAAATTTCAAACAATTTAGATTACGTATTATTTTTATCTTTTATTTTCAGATTCGATGCGGGCCATTTGAAGCAGCCTCTGTGTTCATTAATAGAAGACCATCCTTGAAGAAAGAAGTCCCTCAAATATATTTAAACTCATTTCTGTACACACAACAATACTTATGCGGGGAGCCAAGGTATTTTTTTCACTGGGGTTTTTTCCCTAGGCTTTTATGTCCTACACCGCATTGTATGGTACCCCGTTACCAACCCCAGCTGACATTTGTTTTGTGAGCCAAAAGTTCAAAAGAATATACATATCGAAAACATTTTGATATAGTCGGTGTAAACTACATCAAATTGTCCAGAATCATCTAATACCTGAAACAGGAACTGAAAAAAAGAAGCCACATTCGTGATGGACGATCTTTCTGTCATGAAGCCATGTTGTTTTTGACATATTATGCTTCGAGTAGATGGATAAATTTTATTATAAAGATCAATCTCGAAATTTTTATTCGGATTGAAAGAGACTAACATTTCAGGGTGACAGCGTTAGTTGATGCGTGCCGCAATTTGAATTTCCTACGAGGTAAGCACTGATACAAATCAGAGCTGTGCCAAAGCATTGTGCTTAGTGCTCAGCAAGCAGAAGCACTTTTGTGCTTCCGAGCACTGTGCTCGCGAGCACTTTTCAAAGGCTAGTGCTTAGTGCTTGTTTTTCGGAGCACTCTCGCGAAAATCTTAGTGCTTAGTAATCCGCTAAGCACTAAGCCTTTCCGAATTCTTGAAGTAGGGTCAATATAAGCAGGTACGGTATTTGATTTTTTTATGTGCGCAAAGATAATATGATCGTTTTGAATTAATATTCAGTATTTCTTCAGTCACCATTGATTTGACTTTATGGTTATGAAGGCCAGAAAATTTTTTGTTTTTGCGCGCTTGTTACTAGTGGAACAGGCGGGCTATCGTTCTGTCCAAATGACTGTAATTTCCGAATATCGAGCCGAAAATGGTTTCAATCCATTGGGTTCGACTTCTTGATGGAGAAACCTTGGTCAAATTTAAGTAGGTCAGGCTGGCCGGCCCTCCGATCGTATACTCTCTATCTTGGGAAAATGCAATTACGAACTTGATCGAGATATTTGAGATATTTTGACAATCAACATATTGTGTAAATATGAAAACTCAAGGTCATCTCCTTCGGAAGATAGAGAGTAAACGGCTGGCCGGCCGGCAGAGTACTCAAGTTTGAGCACGGCTTCTTTAACAGGAAGTCGAACCCAATCCTCAATTGAGACCATTTTCAAAAATTACAAGCGTTTTGGCTAAACCATAGCATGCTGGTCCACTTGGAATAAGTGCGCAAAAAGAATCATTGTCTCAATACTAAACATGAAAATTTTAACCTGATCCCTTTTCCAAAAACGACTACCAAATAGGCCATCCCCGTGAATCGCCCTGTCTATACTTGATAAGGAAAATATAAATATATACACCTAATTTTTTTCAGTACCTTTTGGCGCGCTTATTCCTAGTGGAACAGCGTGCTATCGTTTTGCCCAAAGGTCTGTAATTTTCGAATATCGAGCCGAAAATGGCCTCAATCGATTGGGTTTGACTTCCTGATGAAGAATTCGAGGTCAAAGTTGAGTATGTCCGGGCCGCCGGCCCTCCGGCCGTATACTCTCTATCTTCCTCAGGAAGGGACTTAGAGTTTTCATTGTTTCAGAATAGGTCGAGTGTCCAAATATCTCGGTCAAGTTCGTTATTGGGCCAAATCCATCGAATAGTTTAGCAGTTAATAACATTTATTTCTTGAATATTCATCCTATCAATTCGTAACTTAGAGAATGTCTAGATAGCGTTAAAAGGAAGGAGTGTGCCAAATTTAGAGAAAATCGTCACGAGAGAAAATTTTTTAAAATTCCTGAAATGTTTTTTTTTCAATACACGATATCTCATAAGTTATTCTTCAGATCACAACAATTTAGGGCATTTATGCAGGGTATAGGCACCTAAAATATTTTAAAATTTCATCATCATAGCGTACAATCTCCAGAAGATATAAGAGTTTTTCTGAAAATGAAGTCACAGATTATATTTCTATCTATGAATTCACATCACATCAACTATAAATCTCCATGAGTGTGGTTTTAATTTGTGACAAGTTGTCATAATGAGTGAATATTGAGCCGAAAATGAAACTAATTCTGTGGGTTCATTTTTATGACAAACATGTCTAAAATACTGGTGTGTGCAGTTGTCATATTTTGAATGGAAATGTCATTATGAATTTTGCGACAAGAGGACTATTTTTTCCCAAATGTCTGTAATTTCTGAATATCGAGCTGAAAATGATCGCCATCGGTTGGATTTGACTCGTGATGAAGAAACGGTGGTCCAATTTGAAAATGTTTGGCTGAATATTCTCTATGTTCCGAAAGAGATGAGATAGAGATTCCATATTAATAGAATTAGTTTATTATCCAAATATAAGTCAAGTTAGTTATTGGGACCTGTCCGATAGCTCAGCAATTATGAATCTGAAATTCGGTTATAATTGATGACACTCAACTACAACAACTTATATATGGTATAGAAATGTGGAAAGAATGCCAGATCGAAGAATTTGCTGAACTGTAAGTTCACTCAACTTCCATTTAAGATATATGTTTATTGATTCTTTCACACTCATTGTGCTGGCTGATTTTGAATCGCACTCTTTTTAAGTCTGAGAAAAGACTTTAGAACAAGCGCGGAAAAGCTCCTGATCTCACGTCAGTGCTTTCCACATTTTTTCAGTAATGTGTTCTCGCTTATAAAATAATTGGTCCTCGATTATTAATTCAACTTTATGCATTGATTAGGAACAGCCATTCAGATTCAGATCGACGAATAAGATTAACTAGTACCAGAATGTAAATTGAATGCATGTTCCACAAAACAAATAAAATGGCTTTTGAGTTTTTCCCAGTCCCGAAATCATAATTTTAGATATGTCGATGAAGCTAAAGAGTTCTCATTTCAATCAAACAACATTACATAAAATAGTTCCCACTAAAGTGCTTAGTACTTAGTGCTCGAAATATTCAATTACTTTTGCAAAGGTGCTCGGTAATCCGGAGCCTTCTGTCGAAAGCGGTGCTTAGAACTCGAGACTCGAAGCCTCTTTTTCGAGTGCTTAGGGCTTAGTGCTCGAAGCACTTTTTTTCGGTGCTTAGCACAGCTCTGATACAAATAAGCTTCGAAGAAATCAGAAATTACTTTATGGATTAACATGGTGCTTTGAAATCCGTAACGAAATTGTTTGGGTTACTGTAGCAATAAATCGATGTTGAATATACTTCGCTTCTACAGAAACGTAAAATTATTCAAACTTGCATTCAAGAATGCTTCCAAGAAAAACTCAGTTTTTTCAAACATATGATCTCAATTATATCATCTCATTAGTCATGCGAACTGTGTTGCGGCAAACTGTATTGAACAATGTATATATATCGATTCATTTCATTCTTTACTGCATACAAATAACCGTAATTAGTGGAATGATTTTTTGAGGGAATTGAAGCGGTACTCAATGAATGAAAACATGGCGGAAATAGCTTGTTCTGAAGGTAGTGAAAATTTCAATGAAACCAATTAAAAATTTACATGTAATTGTGCATATTTATGAAATAAAAAATGCAGAACTTTGACATGCTTTTGTTTTCGATTATTGATTTTTGTGCATCGATTACCAAGGTCATCAGCACAACGGTAAAATCAAAGTAGATCTTAATTAATTTGTACAAATATAAAATGGCTTGATGAATGCCTTGGGAAAAATCCCCAGAAAAAAAAAACCCTGGCTCCCGCATAAGTGTTGATATGTGTACAGAAATAAGCTTAAATATATTTGAGGGACTTCTTTCCTCAAGAATGGTCTTCAAGTAATAATCACATAGGCCTTCCTTGCGAGTGCGGAAGATCTTACATCGGAGAAACTAAACGCCCTCTGAATGTACGAATAAAAGAACATCAGAAGCTTCTACGAGTACTAGACAGCGACAAATCCAGGTTGGTCCAACATGCTGTAGATGAGAATCATCGTATAAAATGGGATGAAGCATCAATAATATCCAAAGAAGAAAAACTTGCAAGAAGAAAAATCAAAGAAGCAGCATTTATGAAAATAACACCTGATTCCATAAGTGCTCCATCTATAGATCTGCCAGAAGTTTGGACGCCGATAGTTCGATTCAAATTTAAAAAGATCATCATATCACAGATGAGTATATAACATCGTTCATTTTTCTTTCATGACTTCTGTCATATTGACTTTTTGAAAATTGATAATTCTCAAAAGGTTTCTTACTTTTCTCCTTGATAAAGATAGAAGATGTCTATCGAAACGTCGGAAATCATTACATCCACAATAGATGATGGTAATAGCCCAAACAATCATTCAACACGAGCTCCATCATCAACAATATCTCGTCATCAACTAGAAATTCGGTATGGGCCCGAATTGTTTCAAGAAGTTAGAAGTTATGAAAGAACCAGCATAAAATTGGCAAAGGAATGCAACCATCTGACATTCATCCATCTTGCAAGTGATCGAAACCTTATTCCTAAAGGTCTCAGAGTGAAACTTCCTGTCAAAAGTTATAGAGCAGATAGGATTTCAAAATAGACAAGTCAAGCCCTTATGAGAGAAAGACTGAATCAACATCGATTCAACAAAGCCAAATTACTTACAACATGCGAGAACCTTAGATGTAGCATTCAATCAAAAACTGATGCTGAAGATTATGAAAATATTCTGGGAGCTATTAAACATAGCTATGAAAGAATATATGAACAACAAAAACAAATCCAAAAAGGAAAATGGAGAAACTTATGAAGGAGTCTAGAAAATATGAACCCTTACATCATTCAAAAACCGTGATCAATTTATCTAATAAGAACTTAAGTGAAGATCAGATATCTCTCCTCAACAAGGGTCTCAAGTTCTCTATAGCCCCAAAGACGATACCAAAAATTGAAATCATGTTGGCGGCAGAAGAAACTGCACAAAAATTCGAGAACCTGAAAAAGCCGAAGAGTACAGATGGAAAATCAGAACCTTGTTAGACAGGAATAACAAAACACCTCTACCCAATATAAATAAAGCTGAACAGAGGGCATTAAAAGATCTTAACTCGGATAGTTCCATAAAGATACTTCCAGCAGACAAAGGAAACGCCACTGTAATTCTAGATGTTGGCTCTTATAATCAAAAAATCAGTGAATTATTAGAAGCGGAAAATACAAAAAACTAAAAAGGACCCTACCACCACAGTTGAAAACAAGATTTACAAAATCCTTTATAAATATCGAAATGAATTTCCAGATCAATTCATTAAATCAAGACTTACACCTCACTTCAGTAAACCACCACATTTATATGGTCTACCAAAAATACACAAAGCAAATATTCCTCTAAGACCAATTGTGAGTTCAAGAAATTCAGCATGCCACCAATTGGCTAAATTTCTGCTGAAAATTATATCAGCATTAAAAAGTAAATCAACATCGATGATAAGAAACACGAAACACTTCATAGAAATAATGAAACATCAAGAAATCATGGAAGAAGACGTTATGGCCAGCTTCGACATTACCAGTTTGTTCACTAATATTCCAACAGATAAAACACTTATCATAGTTAGGAAAAAGCTTGAAGAAGATCAAACCCTTAGTGAAAGAACTACACTAAGCGTGAATGCAATTATGGAAATGCTTTCTATTTGTATTGAATCAACATATTTCCAATTTGAAGACATCTTTTATCAACAAGAATTTGGAATGGCCATGGGTTCACCACTATCACCAATTTTAGCTGATTAATATATGGAAATTTTCGAAAAGAAGGCATTAGAAAAATATGCACTTAAACCCAAACTGTGGAAAAGATATGTAGATGATACTTTCATTATTTGGCAACATGGAAGAAACACTATAGATGAGTTCCTTCAATATCTAAACAATCAAGAGGAATCAATTAAATTCACAATTGAAATCGAGAAAGACAGACAACTTCCATTCTTAGATGTACTCGTACATAAACAAAATGGAATCCCAAGAACCACTGTGTATAAAAAGCCAACGAACACAGGACAATATCTACATTTTGATTCAAACCACCAACTAAACACTAAATTGGGAGTAGCAAAATGTTTATTTGATAGAGCAATAAATATTTGTTGCACGGAAGAAGACCAAAATGAAGTAATAAAAACATCTCGAAAATTCTTAGAAGCAATGGCTACCCCAAAAAGATATTAGAAAAAGCTAGACGAACAAGAGAAAGTCAACCAGAACCAACAGATATAAATCAGACCATTAAAACCGTAATTCCTTATGTAAAAGGTTTGTCGGAGAAAATGAGAAGAATTGGAAATAGATACAACATAACGACTGCATTCAAAACTCAAGACACTATCAGAGCTAAACTTACAAAAGTTAAGCCTAATAATGAGACACAAAGGACAAAGAACTGCATATATGAATTAACTTGCGAGTGCGGAAGATCTTACATCGGAGAATCTAAACGCCCTCTGAATGTACGAATAAAAGAACATCAGAAGCTTCTACGAATACTAGACAGCGACAAATCCAGGTTGGTCCAACATGCTGTAGATGAGAATCATCGTATAAAATGGGATGAAGCATCAATAATATCCAAAGAAGAAAAACTTGCAAGAAGAAAAATCAAAGAAGCAGCATTTATGAAAATAACACCTGATTCCATAAGTGCTCCATCTATAGATCTGCCAGAAGTTTGGACGCCGATAGTTCGATCCAACTTAAAAAGATCATCATATCACAGATGAGTATATAACATCGTTCATTTTCTTTCATGAATTCTGTCAATATTGACTTTTTGAAAATTGATAATTTTCAAAAGGTGTTCTACTTTTCCTCCTTGATAAAGATAGAAGATGTCTATCGAAACGTCGGAAAACATTACATCCACAATAGATGATAGTAA
The DNA here is from genome assembly GCA_030674115.1 of Micraspis discolor. Lineage (NCBI taxonomy): Eukaryota > Metazoa > Arthropoda > Insecta > Coleoptera > Coccinellidae > Micraspis > Micraspis discolor. Next base: position 363,639 of record JARTUT010002201.1, read on the forward strand.
TAGCCCAAACAGTCATTCAACACGAGCTCCATCATCAACAATATCTCGTCATCAATTATATGAATATATATTTCTATATTTGTCCCTAGAAGTTGAACACTTTACCGGTACCGGAAAAGGTTACGGAATGAGTATGAACGAAAACATTGAATTCCTATGGTTCAACTTTTACTTTTACTCGCCCACTATTACATTCCCTTAATTTGTCTTACTTATAAGATAGTCTTATACACTTAAGATAATCTAATCTAATCATCTAATTTATATGTAATTTGTCCAAATAATTTATGAATATATATTTCTATGAATTTGTCCCTAGAAGTTGAACATTTTACCGGTACCGGAAAAGGTTACGGAATGAGTATGAACGAAAACATTGAATTCCTATGGTTCAACGGTTACGGCATAAGGTACCGGCAGTATAAACGAGCCCTATATTACAATAAGTGTAAGATTATAATTGTCAATTTCAGATATTTTTGGTTTATTTACACTTTCAAGTATAGACTCGTTCAATTAAATAACTGTGTCAGATTAGCTAAGGTTAGATTACAAATAACAATAAATGGTTGTTAAATATTATTGAATAAGTAATTTTCTTTATTTTTCGTGCAATTTTTTTGAATAACAAGCAGAACAATAAAAATATATAGTAAAATCGGTCCCGCCGTGCTCGCGCGACCAATTGAAATAGTCAATCATTTTTAAATATAGGTATAATCGTAATAGTGAATTTTATTTAGTTTATTTATGTTTTTTCTTTACGCTAGAAATTACTGTGGGTACGCCATCGATGGCTCTGTTTGATCACAGTATCCACAAAAGTAATCATTTTTTTGTTTATAACTAATAGTTTAGTTTTGACGGAGAAATAGTCTTTTATAATGAATAAAAGGCATACCAGCAATGGTTGGAAGGTCGCGGGAACCAATCTAGAGCTCTAAGATTGCAGCCAACGGTTCCAACAATGAATTTTTCAGCGTACTTTTGTGTTACAATATCTGAACCAGACAATTTCTTGATCAATGGAAGATACGAAACAAAATAGACTTAAAAACAACAACCTGATTTCATCTGATTCATATCTCCATCTATATCATCATAATAAAATATGCAAACGACTGAAATACTCACAGTGTATTTGTTCAACAATCACCACCAATCCACCAGGGATCTTACAAATCCACCGAGACGGAAAACCAGAAAAAATCTGGAAGGAAACCGACGTCATACAAACTCATATCGATCGCAATCCTCGTCCCAGAAAAAATTCATAACATCAAGCTACGACCTTACCTCACACAATCGCACGCTTCGTCACGAAACTAATCAGCACGACACACAGCAGCAGGAGCACATCATCACTGATGGCGAGACTATTCAACAGTCACAGAGCACTGCCACGTCATCAATCAGATGTACGTAGACGAAGAGCTCTATCTTCCCTTTTTACTTAACGGTCGGCAAAATTCCTACGAATTTTATTTTTAAACAGGGGCCGACTATCACGACGGAGAGCTTAAGTCACGTTGAGGCATAGCGAAGGAATGAATTGAGGAAACGGATTAAAACGTGAGAGTGAGGAAAGAGGAGAACAAACAATGTTCTTGTTCTATCCCGCAGAGGCGCTAAATCGGGTCGGCATGCCGAGGTGGATCTGCTGATTTGATAGGGGTGGACGATATAGGTGTGCGATAGGATGGTTTATGGGTTTCGGATCGTTTGATGCTGGCTGGATGTGATACAACGCGGTTTTAGGTATTTTATCAGGATGATGGCCTTATTGATAATATCATATCATGTTATCAACCTGAGTTAAAAGCTTTATATTGCAAATTATTTCGTAATCATACAGGGGAATTTTTCGATGGAAGTAGATGGAGCAGTATAGGTGCTATGCAGCATCCATGTCGAAATCCTTTGGTCACCTTCATCTTTCTTGTCAGTTTTCCGTCTGATATTTATTTAACTCGTTATAAACTGATCAACAACTGCTAGGGATCACTTATGAACTTCTCTTCATTTGTATTTTTTTCAAGTTATCTCGTGAATATCTGTACATTATATGTTCTCTAAGGAAAAATTAAGATGTTTTGAGTTGATTATATCAGATTTTTCCTCACTTCATCGGCTCTTGTTCACAAAATCGATTATTATCTGTAAGCTGTTACAGGTGGAGTGAAAAGCAATGTGGTATTTGTCATTAAATCTGTTTTTTCTCTCGTTCAAACATATAAGGTGACAATAATTGAAGAAATGAGAACAATATCAGCCGTCATGCCGAGAAGACGTTTGGCTCCTGTACAACTGGACCAAACCATACGGTGGATACAGGAAGGTTTGTCCCAGCGAGAAGTATCCCGGCGGTTGAATGTTTCGTGAGTCGAGCTTGGAATAGGTTCATCCAAAACAACTCAGTATCTTATGTTCATGGGGCAGGTCGGCAGCGCAGTACAAAAGCTGCCCAAAATCGTCTTTGATCCTCACTGCTAGTAGAAATCCCACTTAAACGACGTCGCGGCTCAATAGATCACTGAGAGTTGCAACAGGAGTTCTAATTTCGAACCAGACTGTAAGACGACGACTACATGTTCGTGGTTTGAGAGCACGTAGGAGGGTACAACATCCCCGTTTGAATAGGGAACACCGGGTTCATCGACGGCAATGGGCTGAGGAGCACCGCAATTGGACAGTTGAAGGTTTCATTTGGTCAACTCCGATGGACGTATTCTTGCTTGGAGGGAAAGAAGTCGAGGGTACGCAGAACTGTTTATGGTACCCACAACAGCTTTTGGCGGAGGTTCTCTATGTGTATGGGAAGGCATTTGTTTGAACCAACGCACAGAGTTGGTTGTGCTGCAGAACACCACAATGACCAGCCAGATATCACGATATGATTATTGAACCCATAATTGTTCCGTTCGCGGCTGCTTTGGGCGAGAATTTCATTTCAATTGACGATAATGCCCGTCCACACCGTAGTCGTCTGGTTAATGAAGCGCTAGAAACTCATGCTATTGATAGGATGGACTGGCCAGCTCGCTCTCCAGACATGAATTGCATCGAACATGTCTGGTCTGAGATATCTAGACAATTGTCAACCTAAGAACAACCGATCAATAACCTGGAGGACCTTTCTAACGCTTTACGTGATATTTGGACGAATTTGCCACAAAATTTTATAAATCGTTTGATTGAAAGTATGCCTCGTAGGGTAGAATGCTTGAGACGAACTCGTGGGGGACCAACTAGGTACTAGCTTAACCGAAACTTCAGCCTTCTTGTGGTTTCATCATAAATTTTTCATGTTATTCAAGCACATAATTTTAAGTGTTTCTATAATAAAGTCTTTTTTCTCCTCAACTTTCCATTTTTTCATTCTTTTCTCAAGTGAACCATATTATCAACTGAAAATACTCTGATATCTGACTAGATTTATAATCTTGGAGCGAATATTTCAGAAATAAATTTAGAAAAAGTAAGTGATCCCTACCGATTGTTGAGCAGTGTATTTCCGTTTAACTTCCTCACAGCATCAATGTATAATGGTGGAATGTTTTTTCTTCTAGCACTTGCCAGAGTATGTTTAATGGAATACTATCATATGCATTTTGAAGATCGATAAATACCATATGTGTCTCAAGACTGTGTTCTAAATGTTTTTCCATTGTTTGTTTTAGGATGAACACTGACTGATAAAGAGGACAGCATAGAACGAGTCAGAAATGCGTTCAGGTTTGTTTAGATTTTTAGATTCATAGTTTTGAAACTCAATTTGGTTTTCAAACACTTTTGCAGATCTCTTCCTCCCGATGAAATAAGAAGAGCAACGCACGAAGCATTCCTGAGAAGTATAAATAAATGTCTAGAAATTAACGGTCAAAACTTTGAGCGTCTCTCTAGTTATCACTGCGAGAGTTTGTCATGGTTCTCCTAATAGTAACTTGAAGTCGGTTTCAAGAAGGGTGAAAAATCTACAGCATGGTTCAAATAACTCTTCCTGAAAATTTCTTCTTTTTGGCGTGAAGGGAAAAGAAATAGCTTAAAATTCAAGACGAAAAACAGTTTTTGTGAATAATTCAGAAAATATCCACTTTAGGGCAAGGGTGTGATGCATACACTAACATTATTTTTAACGTAGATTCAATATCTGCCATAAAAAAATGGGGTTATAATCTGAAAAAGTTGATTTTTCACGATTTTGTCATCCCTAACTTTGAAAGCGATTTTTCACTTCCTGTATCATGAATGGCGAAATCGATTTTTAAATCTTATGTCTTGAAAAATTCCAAATATTAAAATTTTCCATCCAAAAACCTCGAAGTTATTCTTGTTTCAGCGGAGCTCTATTTTTGATTTTTTTGAAATTTTCCCGCTCAGAGAGAATTTTCCAACCAAAACTGAAAAATGTTACATCGAAATAACTTGAAATTTTCTAAGGAATCCATTTCTGTAATAAAAAATTGTGTTCTAATTTGAAAAACGGAAGTTGACGTCATTTCCGGAAAAACCGGAGGTGCTCATGCTTTGAAAATATTTTAGATTTCATCAGCATCGTGAAATACTTATAAGTGCTGAATTTCATGAAAATACGTTCAGTAGTTTCCCGTATAAATATGGGTGAGTTTGCTCGTGAAAGACCCTGTATGTATTGGATTAAGTGATGATCAAGAGAGTCTCTGAAGGTTTCCGAGTTGGTTAATCCAATCTCAAAATTGATGCCTTCCTTTCAAATTCAATTTGTTTTGTGCCGTAACAATGCGCGCACTTTACTCGTACACTTTGTTTATTAATAAAAGTCGTTCATTGCATGTTGCATTTACGGTTCCGAGAAAGATTCTCCTCCATTTCCGCATTAAATATAAAGATCAAAAGCATAAAATTTCCAACAAGAAAGTTCTCTCACACATCAAAGGCTCCATGAGGCAAACAATCCCCATTTCTCTCATGACGTCTCGACACATCCCTTATTCGAAGTGACTTAATCTTTTCTCGAAACCTCCAGTGTATCCAGTTTTTCCGTGAAGGATATTCTCGGTGATAAATGAAGAGAAATCTCCGAAGTATAGTGACGAAATGAAAATATTGTTCCTCATATGAGGAATCATTTATTTTCACGGCATCCTGTCTTCAGTATTTAACAGAAAAATATAGAGGACTTGGCCTTTGATATTAACTATTTTATTGAACATATAATGATTTCTACGAATGAATAACGAGAAAATTCAGATGAGTAGTCATTAGATCATTAGCTTTTGCGAGCTGGTTATTTTTAATGTATAGGTTCCTAACAGAATTTGAACTAACATTGGAGAAATTATATAGTAATACTATATTTATTGGGATTTTCCACAAAATATTAGGTTGTTCGGAAAGTAATTTCGTTTTTTCCGTCAGAGGACTTAATTACGTTTTTTCGAAACCAACTTTACACTTGAGCTTCATAGCCATTAAATGTCTTGGGAGCTGATACTGCAAGGCTTGTGTGTGAAATAGTATATTATATACCGCGGGACTGAAGTAGTACATTTAATCCTGAAGGTAAAGTTTATGGCCCGACCGCAGGGAGCCTGAAGGATTAAATGTACTTCAGTCGCAAGGTATATACGATACTTTTCGTACCTCGGGTATGATTTTATTGATTATTTCAATAATTTCAGTCAATTTCTCTCTTCAACTCATTTAATAAACTCTCTTTAAGATAAGTTACCATAGTAACATTGCGTTGTGACAATTATAATTTAGAAACATTGTCATTACTAGTGTCATTGTAAAGAAACATTGTTATTGATAATTATTGGTATCATGAGTGAAGAAGGTGTTTCTGATATTGATAAAAGAGCAGCCGAAGTAGGTGTAGAATTGTTACCACCGAAATCTAGAAAACTATACGAGCAGCAGTACGATGCTTTTAAAAAGTGGTGCCGCTTAAAAATGTGAGACAACCTACTGAAAATGCGCTGTTAGTCTACTTCAATGATAAATCAAAAGCGGTTTGTGCCTCAACTCTCTGGGCACATTAGGTAAAGATGCCTATTATGAGATACCATTTCCATTTTTGGGTAAAAAAAAACTGTTACATTTAAAGCTTTCTAAGATATACTTTTAGATAGAAAATTCAATGTACTTTAAATGTATATTAGCTATTTTAGGCTAAATTATATTATTTTTTGGCTATGCTGTAAAAAGTGAAAAATATCAGAAAAAAATTCCAAGGCAAAGGGCGCCTATTATGAGATATTAGGGGTTCTAAATATAAGATACTATCTTATATTAGGTTCCATAAATTTTAGGGGTCAACAAACAAAAAAAAACAATATTAACCTCATAATCACATTTTTATTGTAGGTAATTTATTAATTAAATATTAAGACAAATCAGTCTTAGCAGTTTGGTACATTAATTATTAAATTTTACACTAACATCAGTCTTCAAAATTTTTACTTTACTTAAACTTAACAAAGATTTGAGCAGAACTCAGTTATCATAATAAAAATTAGCATTTTTAATAAAATTTTAAAATAAAGGTTATCAAACAAAGAGAATATAATAAACAATAAAAAAATTAAAATCTTTTCTAAATTATTTTTTAGTCTTACCATGTCTTACACATCTAAACATAATGAACACAAAAAACGATTCGATGCTACATCTCCACAATCTTCATGAGCCCATTTAAAACAACTATCACATTTGGCCCATTTTTCTCCTCTTGTATCCTGCGAAAAGTTACCGCTACAGTAGGGACATTCAGCATCATATTCATCCCCACTGCTATCTGCCAACTCAGGCATGTCATCGTCTTCGGAACTGGAACTAACTTCTTCAGCTTTTTTCTTTTTAATAGGTTTTTTTTTCATTGTCTGCTGTTTTTTAACTGATTGTTTCTTCTGTCCTTTCTTATTTTCTTTTTCTTGTTTTTTATTTAGGGATTCTTCTAATGACTTCTTATACGGAGATGCCGTGATTATAGAAGCTGCTCCAGTTCGGGTTTTCTTAGAAGAAGAATTGTTCTTAGGTAGCCTGGGCACTGGCTTAAGTGCAAACGGGGAGACAGAAGACGATGTACTGGGTACTGGATTGTCATAAACACTAGCTGTTGAGGCTGTTTTAGAAGATGCTAATCCTTGGTACTCATCTGAAGGATTGTCATTTGTAATTCCGCTATTGGGTAAGATTTCAGTTGGCTCTGATTGGTTTTCAATCGAAGTAAGCACACAACTAGTATCTTCCAGATCTGCGTTCTCGTCATTTCTCTGAACATTAAGTAAATCTTGCTCTTCATCCCCATCATTAAAGATTGAAAACTCTTCGTCTGTAAAAATATGTCGATTGCACGGAAATAACCCAGCTTTGCGAAAACCGTTAACGGAGTTGGTCATGGTAGCAGCTTTTTCATAAGCCGCACCAAACAATCTAGCCACATATTTGTTTGTTAGAGTGCGCCCCGAATTATTACGCAGCCAAGTTTCAATTTCTTGGGAGTAGTAAGCTTTTAGTGGCTTCATAAATGCTACATCCATTGGTTGCATTCTATGAGTGCAGTGTGGCGGTAAACAAACTATAATTACGTTGTTGTCTCGAGCTAAATTAATAAGATCGATGTTTCTCGTGTGTGTGTAGTGGCCATCTAAAACCAATAAAACTGGATCATCTTTACTTGGCTTTGTAAAGTTGATAAAATGCTGAAACCACTTTGTGAATAGGTGTGTCTGGATCCAGCCTGACGGATGACAATCGCCAATGGAACCTGCTGGTGCACCATCCATTAGGTCTTGAGCCATATTTTTCCTTGGGAAAACTATTAATGGAGGCACGTAGGTACCACAAGCGTTCATACAGGTCACTATGGTCATGAGCTTTCCTCTTTCCAGGGATGTCAACGCACCGACCTGTTTTTTGCCTTTCATACTGACAACTTTGGAACGTTTATGTTGAACTACTGTTATTCCTGTCTCGTCAACGTTGTATACCCTATGTGGAGCGGATTTTATCTTATCAAGTTCAGGCTCGTACAAATCAAAAAAGTTGGCGACTGCAACTGGATTAAATCCTTTTACTCTAGCAGCAGAAACTGCTTCAGGTGTCCTAATAGATAATGTAGGATGTCTCCTCAAAAATCCACGAAGCCATTTTTTACCAGCAGAAGCTTTAGTAACACTGAAGGGATGCCTCAAATTATTTTTAATTGCCAATTGAAACGCCATGTATTTAATGTCCTGCAGACGTAAGCCATAAAATCTTCTATCCATTTCTTTGCAATAGCTTTCCAGCTCGGCTTCTAAATCAATAGGCAAGGCTGGCCGTCTTCCCATACGAACCTGGACAAGATCTTCTGCGCGGACATCCTTTTTCACATAGCGCTCAAGGGTACCCTTAGGAACACCAAATTGTTTCGCTGCTCTTAAGTAACCCATTTCTTTTCTTCGTACTGCATTCACAGCCTGTATCATGGCAGCGTGGTCCCAGGTCTTTCTTTTGATGGGAGACATCTAAAATAAAAAAATATACGGTTTAACCCAACACCCATGATAATTGTTCTTTTTGTGTACCATAATATGAGATATCTCAATTTAGGAACCCTAGCATATCTCATATTAGGAAAACAACAGTTTTAGAAAATGGCTGGCGTTTTTTTGTTTCCAAAAGAAAATACAATTTAACTGCATTCATAACTTAAAATTTACCATATAAGCTACAAACAAAACATAAATTAAATGCGTTTAACGTAATAATAAAGTTGTTACGTACCTTGTAAACATTTGATGAAAAATATTTGGTTTAACGATGTTGAAATAACCAACACGCACACGTTCTTACATTGCCGTTAGCCGGCGCGAACTGACAGACGTTTAGCACTGTTGATGTGTCAATCCGAGCCACACTAGCGCCAAATGACTGACGTGAGTAGTTTGACCAATATCTTCCTATCTCATATTTAGCGCCTATCTCATATTAGGCATCTTTACCCTACTCAATGATGAAATCGGTTATTAACATTAGAGAAGATATTGATATAAGTAAATTTCCAAAATTATTAGCTTTTTGAAGAGAAAAAATGAGGATTTAAGCCAAAGAAGTCAAGAATTCTCACGTCTGAGCAGGTAGATCAGTTCTTACGGGAGGCTCCGGATGATAAATATTTCATGTAAATTTGGAAATGTGTTTATATTCAGAAATTTTGAGAAATCAATTTTTTTGTAGGTTGCACTTATTTTGGGCGTTGCAGGAGCTTGTCGTGGAAAAGAGTTGGTTGATTTAGAAATCGACGATGTGAGAGATTTGGGCGATTTCTTCCTAATTGCGATTAGAAACACCAATAATAAAATTGACCGAAATTTTGTGATCAAAAATTCAGAAAACAGTGCCATCAGTTTAGTGGCGATATTTCGAAAATATGTGGCTTTGCGAAAGATAGGAACACCTCATTTAAAATTTTTGTTCAATACATCAACAAAGAATGTACTACGCGAGTAGTAGGAAAAAACATGTTTGGTACATTTCCACGGCAAATAGCAGCTTTCTTGAAATTAAAAATGCGACGTCTTATACGGGACATTGTTTTAGACGCACATCTGCGTCTTTGTTAGCTGATTCGGGAGCAACAATAGACGTGCTGAAGAGACATGGAGGATGGAAATCCTCCAACGTGGCCGAGGGATATATTGAATCATCTATTAAAAATAAACAAAAATTTCAGATAAAATACTTGGTTAAGTCGCCGATTCGTCCACTATAGTTATGCCACAGTCCTCATTCTCGCTTCCTGTTTCCGCAGGATCTTCGAAACAAACACTAGTTCAATATGATAAGGACCTATCTGTTACTCGTCAGTTACCTGCTGCATTAACCCAAGAAAGACTGGTCAATATGACGAACTGTCACAATATTAATTTGAATATTAACGTTAACTACCATTCTAATTAATTGTATTTTTCAATATATTATCCCTTAAATTCGTATGTTTGTGATTTAATCGTTCCGGGAGTTTCATCAATTTAATTCATTTAATCCCTCCGGGATTAAATGTGACACTTTAGTACCTGTCACAAAGGAGTGAAGTTGTCACTTTAGACCCGGAAGTACGAAAAAGTTCTATTAATTCTACACAGTAGTTTTTGGTTGGTGCCTTTTTAAATATGTAGAGCAATAAGCAGCATTTCCGTTATTTTAACTTTTTTACTTCATAAAAGGTGAAAATGCTGTCCAAGCGAAAAAAAATTACTGGGGACGAAAAATGGGTTGTATACAACAATGTTAAATGCAAAAGGTCATGAAGTAGAAAAGATGAACCGGCTCAAAGAGTGTCAAAAGCCAACATTCGCCAAAAAAGGTGATGCTCTCACCTCTCACCTCAGGATAATGTGAGACCTCACACAAGTTTGGTCACACGCCAAAAACTTTACAGCTTGAATGGGACGTACTGCAACATCCACCTTATTCTCCAGATCTAGCCTTCCGACTACTATTTGTTCCCGTCTCTGCAAAATTTTTGGATGGCAAAACCTTTATCTCAAGTGAAGATGTCAAAACCATCTGAACCAGTTTTTTGCCAGCAAGGACCAAAACTTTTATGAGAGGGTAATTATGTTACTGCCAGAAAGATGGCAAAAGGTGTTGGACCAGAATGGCCAATAAATAATTTAATAAAATATTTATTCATTATACGACAACTGTCTTTCATGTTCCCAAAAAAAAACGAAATGACTTTCCGAACAACCGAATATAAAGAGTTTACAATATTTTGTTACAATATCAACAAGTCCTCGAGAAAATACAATAGGCATCAATAATGGCATTCACCTGATAAAAGAAATTGTTCAGGCCTCAATTTAGTTGAGAAAACTTAGACATTATTTGTAACGGCCGAATTTCCCGATGGCGATCGCTTCGGAAATCTTCGGCGAAATTTAGATCGGGACTATGTTCCTGTGTGGAGCGCAGGATGGAAAGGTGGAGTCAATTTGACTGACTTTCTTTTATTCTGGATCATTCACATATGAAAATGTTGGAGAGTGCATGTATCGGTCTTTCTCGAATTGAAATTAAGTTTCAAATAGAGAGTTTGTCGTGGCGAACAGTTTTATAACGTTCGGTAAGTCCTGTTTTTGATCAGACAAGGTTTATTCAATTTTAAATGTCGTATTTAATTGTTTTATGTGCAGGAGATTACAAAAGTCTCGAGCATTCTTTTTTTGAGACCGCCATCTTTGGTTCTCCACGTATTTTTCAGAGAGATATCTAATGAATCGAGTTACCTTCTTAATTGTTTCAATATTCGTGCTAAACTCTGTTGTTCAATAATTAGTTTTTTTGTTTCTCAGTTTCTGACCTACAGTATATCGGTCCAAAAGTACAAAATGATATTGTTGATATTCTAATGAGATTTAGAATTTTTTAGTATGTTGTATCTGCAGATATTTATCAAATGTATAGACAAATTCTCATGCATCATGAACATAGATCTTTGCAACAGATAATTTGGAGAGAAAATGTTAATGACGATTTTTCAATTTTTCAATTAAATACGGTGACCTACGGTACTAAGTCAGCCCCATACTTAGCAATTAAATGTCTAAAATATTTGGCAGAAATGAATTTGACTCAATATCCAATTGCTTGTAAAACTATTTTAAATGATTTTTTGTCGATGATCTGCTTACTGGTTCTAACGACAAGGATGAACCAACAAAACGATGTAACGATATTTACGCTATTCTTGATTCTGCTAAATTTACACTCAGGAAATGGGTTTCGAATGACCCTGATATAATTTCACAATTTGAGGAAATAAAAATTTCAAATGCTGTGCTTGATTTAGGAGATCAATCAAGTTGGAAAACACTCGGTATTCAATGGACCGTTCAGACAGATTCATTAACTTTCAAAATTAAGCAAATTTCTATTCCATCAATTTTGTCGAAAAGATATATTTTATCAGTTACAGCACAAATCTATGATCCATTAGGACTGATAAGTCCAGTTACAATACTCAGTAAAATACTAATTCAAAATTTGTGGTCACTTCATATTTCGTGGGACACCGAAGTTCCTGAAAAACTTAAATCATTTTGGAGCAATTTCCAGCAAAGCTTAGAAACTTTGAATTGCTTAACAATTCCACGAAGCGCTATCCCTATTAATCAACAATTTGTTGATATTCATTGTTTTTGCGATGCTTCAAAGGATGCATACGCAAGTTGCATTTATGTTCGAAGTTCAGATACATTTGGCAATTACCAAGTCAGACTATTTTGCTCCAAAACAAAAGTTGCACCTCTAAAATCAGTCACGATTCCAAAACTTGAATTATGCGCCTGTTTGTTGGGTGCAGAATTAATTAAAAAAGTATCGAATGCAATAGATGTAAAAACTCCTATTTTCATGTGGTCAGATTCGAAAGTTGCTTTACCTTGGATTCATACTGAGCCAAGTCTATTACAAGTTTTTGTTTTCAATAGAGTTGCTAAAATTCAGTCATTAACTAAAAGCTTCATATGGAATTGTGTAAGTTCTACTGATAATCCAGCAGATATTGCATCAAGGGGTTCAATGCCTGAAAAACTGCTGAAAAATAAACTTTGGTGGGATGGACCAGAGTCCTTAAAATCTTGTGACGACCAGTAGCCTATCTCAACTTTTAATGTGCCAAAACATGAATTACCGGAGCTCAAAAAGTTTCTGCTATTTACAATTGTACTGTTAGTGAAAAATCATCTTTATTTTATAAATTACATCGCGTTATAACACAATGTATTCGATTCAAAAACAATACTCAAATTAATATCATTAAAAGATTCGGACCATTATCCGTAGATGAATTGGAATATTCAAAGATTTTGTTGGTTAGATTATGTCAACTAGGAAGTTTTCCTTCAGAATTAAAATTTTTAAATCTGGAAAATTTTTAGAACAAAAAAATCGGCTGTCATCTTTAACCCCATTTCTAGATGAAAAGATATTATAAGGGTTGGAGGTAGACTAAAAGCAACTGATTTACCTTTCCATGTCAAACACCCTATTTTGTTGTGTTCAAGGCATCAATACACAAAATTACTTTTTGAGCACAAACACCGCCAGCTTTTGCATCCTGGCCCTCAATCATTATTATTTTCAATAAGACAATTCTATTGGCCTATTGGTGGTTTGACTTTGGCAAAGAGAACTGTAAAGAGTTGTTTAAGGTGTTTCAAATTTAATCCAGGTCCTTTGTCATGTCCAATGTCTAGTCTTCCTAACGAAAGAGTTAGACCTAGTTTACCATTCGAAATAGTTGGTATCGATTATGCAGGCCCATTTTTATATTGAACAGGAAAGGTCAAGGATCAAAATTGTTAAAGTGTTATCTTTCTGTTTTTGTACAAAGTCTATTCATATTGAATGTATTACCGATTTTACAACAGAAAGTTTTCTAGCCTGTCTAAAAAGGTTTACAGCAAGGCGTGGTATTCCTTCTATTATCTATTCCGATAATGGTAGCACTTTTGTTGGAGCAAGTAATCAATTACGCGAATTGAGCAATTTTCTGTTCGGAGCACAGAGGACTATTGTTGATTCAACATCTATTTTAAATATAAAATGGAAGTTCATTCCACCATATACACCATTTCACGGCGGATTATGGGAAAGTGCAGTAAAAAGTACGAAATTTCATCTTAAAAGAACGCTTTCAAACAATAATGTTAATTTTGAAGAGTTCAATACATTAGTAATTCAAATAGAGGGTATATTGAATTCACGTCCATTATTTGCAACGTCGAATGACCCAAATGATTATTCACCTCTCTCTCCTTCCCATTTCCTTATAGGACGTATAATTATCTCTATTCCTGACTATGATCGGACAGACAGCAAAACTTACCAACTCACAAGATTCCAGCACATTCAACAAATGTATCAGCGATTCTGGCATCAATTTTCCAAGAATTATATTTCACAACTGCACCAGCAATACAAATGGAAAACCGAACCAATGAAACTGGATATTGGTACATTGGTCCTTATAAAAATGATCATCAACCACCCTGTAAATGGCCTACAGGACGAGTAGTAAGATTGTTCGACGGAAAAAATGGTGTATCCCGAATAGCAGAACTTGGTACTCCAAATGGTGTAGTGACAAGATCTGTGCGACATTTATGCCCTTTACCTCTACAAGATTCCATTGACATTTGATGTGGTTATATATTTGGACAATATCATGTAACATAATTTGATGTTATTTTCAATTAACGAATTTTGTATAATTCATTTGTGTGAATCTATAATTCTTTCTTGTAACCATTTTTCAGTTTTGAAGGAGTCCTTCAAAGGAGGGGCTATGTTAGAAATTTACTTTAATTTTAATTCTTCTCTGTTGATCTGGCAACGTATCATACTCTGGTATCTGCGTACACCTTATCAAAATGATACTTGTGGACTATTCATTTTAACTCATTTTATATTCATTCACTTTTCCATTTTCACGAGATACATATCGTCAATTATAACAATTAAACTATTAAACAATTAAACTATTAAAAAATCATTCTATTCTATTTCATATTCTTAATATACAGTCCGCTAAATTAAATACCAAAATCAGAGCCAGCAAATTATCAAACAACATTATCGTTTTGTGACTCCATACATTCAGGGATCGCTGAAAGCTGTAGAACATTATCGCCTTAAGTATAAGTATATGAAATTGATTTTCACAGCCAAATTTGCCGGAGTTGAAAATTTACCGAAGGATTGAACAAATTTGACGGAGCTGAAAATTTACCAAAGAACTGAACCAAATTTGTCGGAGTTGAAAATTTACCGAAGAATTGAACAAATTTTCCGGAGTTGGAGATTTACCGAAAAACTGAACTAAATCTGCCGGAGTTAGAATATTACCGAAATTGTCATACCTTGCCGCGGCTGAACAAATTTGTCGAAGTTGAATTTTTCGACGTACCAACAGATGTTTCCCTAAGGACTGAAAATTTGAGAGAAGAAATAGTTTTTGTTGGAAAGGTTGTCTCCAAGGTGGAAGACTTAATACAATTTTTGACAACAGACTGATCCCGAACACCCAGATTAGTTGTATATGGTCCTTTTATCGCATGAATTGGGACCCAAGGTAGATAAGATAAGTTTCAGCAACAATTGTGGATGTCACCTGTTGATTTTTATAGCCAGAAGTTAATCATTTCAATCTGCAACTTTTGATTTGGACAATTTGAAATTTGTACACACTGTAAATATGTGGTATTTGTCAAAAAGTGGAATAAATTTCGATTGTTCGAAGAATGACTATTATTGACTGTGGTAGAAGCATCTATCTATCTATTTGAACTCTCTGAAGGTGAATGTGATATGGATTTGTGCTCTAGCTATCCGGAGCATTTTCAAAATGAATCAAATTAAATAAATATAATTTTTATTATGGATTCTTCATAAGGTAGACATAGGCAATTTGGTTTAAATATTGGAATGTACAGGCACAAAAATGAACACCAGGCCTGACATATGATGGAAAGAAATCGATTATTAATCACATCCTGTAAGAATTCGCTAGCATCTCCATAATATTTATATTAGGTTTTCTAAACAAAACTCACTCGACACATTATTACGATCTACTAAGAGACCGATAAGAACTTCGACCTATTTATTTTTTCAGAGCGTTATATGATCGAAGCATTCATACACAGGGTGGGTCTTTTTATATTTCTCCGATTTCAACCAAACACCTTCGATATTGAATGAAATAGGTGATTTGTTCAAAATACACTAGCTGTTGCAAATTAACGGAAAAGACATTGATTAATTCTTCTATAACATTTCGTTGCGTGATTCATGCATTTCAATCGCTATCCAACGTGGAGCTTTCTGCAGTTGCGGCTAGTTCAACCGAAAGTCAATTTTTTATTTATTTATTTATTAACGGTACATGATCTTCGTATGTATATTATATATTATATAATATTATACAAAATAGTAAAATCTAAGCAGTATAACACGAAAAAGTGTAGATGTAGAGGTAAAGCATGTATAAATAATAAATACATACTGTTACTGCAACTCGTTATTGTTAATTGAGTTCATTTATTTTCTATTCCAAAATGCTTGTTCGTTTCGTGCGGCCCACGTATGTTCATTTCTTTCTCTATGGACGTATATTTACGTATGGACATATGTTGGAGCATATGACAGTGCGAGACGAAGGAGGTACGAGTAGTAATTCGAATACACACGTCGACGCTCGTTCGATGCAGTGCAAGACGTTTCTTCGCAATTTTTCTCGTTAATTTCTACAAATTAGAACTCTGGTGAAAAAGTGACTGTTCTGGCTCGTGAGTGACACGTTCAGCCGTGCTATAAAATCAGGTACGCAAAAGTCGATACTCCAACATTTCGTATTTTCTTTTCGAGTCATTTTTTCTCACCGGAATTTCATTGTTAATTTCTTTTGCTTTCATTTAATTTCAAAGGCCGTGTCGCGCCACATACAGTGTGGAACATCCAAATGGAATAAATTCGATAAAGAATAAATGAGAGCGTGTTAGGAAAAACGCTTGGAGACGGCGATTTGTATTTTTAACTGAGCATTTAGAAAAAAATTATAAAAATTATATAGGGTGCGTCATGTGACAGTGGCCAATACCCACTTTCTTATTTTGAATGCAAGCCCTGTATATTATTAATTTTTGGATTCTTCTGAGAATTCTAGACATTAATCATGTACAATGTCCTATACCTATCTTCAACTGTTTCGGAAATATTAAGCCAGCACGATCTCCTGATCTGTCGCTGTTAGACTACTTTTTGTGGGGATATATAAAAAGTATTGTAGACAAAACTAAACCCCTCAAATTAGATGACTTATAAAAATGAATCACGCTTGCGATTAGATCAGTTACACCTGAGATGTTGAGTAATGTTAGAAGACATTTCTATACCAGATTAGCATGTTGCCAAGACGTTCGCGGTGAGCATTTTGAACATTTACTACATTGACATTAATATTTTTTTGTTTTTTTTTACATTATTAAGAAATAATCAGTATTAATTATTAGGTTTTTAGTGTAATGTAGCGAATTTGTGAAATAAAATAATTTTATTTTTTTAATGTTAATTTTTGTAATAAATCTGAAAACACTTAATATTTCCGAAACAGTTGAAGATAGGTAGGACATTGTATATGATTTATGTCTAGAATTCTCTGAAGAATACCAAAAATTAATAATATACAGGGGCTTGCATTTAGAATAAGAATGTGGGTATTGGCCACTGTCAAATGACGCGCCCTATATATTTTTTTTTGAAAAAATGCTCAGTTTAAAATACAAATCACCCTGTCCAAGCGTTTTTTCAAACACGCTCTCACTTATTCGTTATCGAATTTATTCCATTTGGCTGTTCCACACTGTGTATGTGTATTACAAGACAATATAAAGCACAGATAAAAATTAATCTGAAGTATCGCAGTCTTATCAGGTACTTCAATTCTCTCCTCAACCTCGAAATAGATTCATGAAATATATCAACTCCTAATGAGTCGACGACATAAGCGTTTCTCATTAATCTCGAAACCGAGGAATTAAAACAATAATTGGTTCTTGATTGAGCGAGTCGAAATAAATCAAACCTTCGGATGGGTCGAGGTGGGACATATAAGTTGTGTCAACAAGTCTGTGGAGTACAGAAGACCCTGAAAGAGCTTAGTAATGAATATCATATCCGTATGAAATCTTCTCGTCCTCAAGGAGGATAGTCCAAGGCGTTCCCGCATTTGACTGTCGGAGAAAGTATATACTGAAAATGTACCCGTTCCAAGAGCAGCCTCTCTAGATAGGAAACGTCGACCGATAAGTATGGAGACCACACTACAGAGGAGAACTCCAACATTGCTCTAACCAACGAGATGTACAGATGGTGAAGAGTCTCGATGTTAAAGTCCCTAGTATTCGTCATTATTAACCCCAAAGTCCTGAGACATGACGCAGAAATGTCCCGAAGATGTGCCCAGAAAGACAACGTGCTTTCATATGAAACAGGTCTTTGTAAACAAATACTCTATCAATAGGCTTACCAAGAATACAATAATCGATCGTAATAAGGTGCTCCAGACGGGAAATCGTCATGAACTTACTCTTAGTGATGTGGTCATAGTCAGGCAATTGGCAAGACACCACTCCTCAACAGCCTGTAAATCCGATCTCAAGCGGTCAACATCGAATAACGTTTCTAATGAAAAAAAAAAAGTTTTAAATCATCCGCAAACGGCAAGAAATTAACAAATCAGATAACATGACTGATCCTTGATAAAATAAAAAATAAAAATGGACCAAGAACTTAAATTTGGCACCTATTATACTAGACACCCTGTATACTCAATTAAAAATCGATAATCAATTCTCTACTTATACGTATACGGACAAAATCGAAAAACGTTAGCGAAATCGTTACTTTGAAACTGTTTTCGTGAAATATTGGCTGATTTTCAAGCCACCGGAATCTGCAATTGCATTTATTGCCATACCAAATGAGAAATGCGACATCGTCAACCCATAAACACGAGCTCGGCTCAACGACTTCTAGAAATCTCAGATATTTTTAGCTGAAACACCGTAACTGTCCCAAAATCGATTACAGATCGTGAAACGGCGTATTTCGTTTAGTGACGTCACCATGTGAGCCAATGTGCCAGAGGGGACGTCACAGCTTCCTAACTATGACATTGAACTGTTCACAGAGATAAGTATTGCGGGACTTCAGCTAGTTGAAAGACAAAATTTCAATGATGCTGGTTCTGTGTTGCAATTTAGGAGAATTAAATCAAATTTTACGAATTTTTGGGACAAGGTCCTATAGAACTTTGTTAGGTGATGATCTGGCATGATACAGATCTGTATATAAAAACTATTTGTGGAAGATTGGTCTATAGGATACCGCTTTCTTCAGAAGATATGAATAATTCGAGGGTATTCTATAAATCAGTGGCGTATATAGGGGGCGGTCCCGGATCCATCGAATAGTTTAGCAGTTAATAACATTAATTTCTTGAATATTCATCCTATCCATTTGTAACTTAGAGAATGTCTAGATAGCGTTAAAAGGAAGGAGTGTGCCAAATTTAGAAATTGTTTTTTTCAATACACGATATCTCATAAGTTACTCGTCAGATCACAACAATTTAGAGCATTTATGCAGGGTATAGGTACCTAAAATATTTTAAAATTTCATCATCATAGCGTACAATCTCCAGAAAATATAAGAGTTTTTTCTGAAAATGAAGTCAGAGATAATATTTCTATCTATGAATTCACATCACATCAACTATAAATCTTTATGAGGGTGGTTTTAATTTTATGACGAGTTGTCATAATGAGTGAATATTGAGCCGAAAATGAAACTAATTCTGTGGGTTCATTTTTATGACAAACATGTCTAAAATACTGGTGTGTGCAGTTGTCATATTTTGAATGGAAATGTCATTATGAATTTTGCGACAAGAGGACTATTTTTTCCCAAATGCCTGTAATTTCTGAATATCGAGCTGAAAATGATCGCCATCGGTTGAATTTGACTCGTGATGAAGAAACGGTGGTCCAATTTGAAAATGTTTGGCTGAATATTCTCTATCTTCCAAAAGAGATGAGATAGAGATTCCATTTTAATAGAATTAGTTTATTATCCAAATATAAGTCAAGTTAGTTATTGGGCCAGACCTGTCCGATAGCTCAGCAATTATGAATCTGAAATTCGGTTATAATTGATGACACTCAACTACAACAACTTATATATGGTATAGAAATGTGGAAAGAATGCCAGATCGAAGAATTTGCTGAACTGTAAGTTCACTCAACTTCCATTTAAGATATATGTTTATTGATTCTTTCACATTCATTGTGCTGGCTGATTTTGAATCGCACTCTTTTTAAGTCTGAGAAAAGACTTTAGAACAAGCGCGTAAAAGCTCCTGATCTCACGTCAGTGCTTTCCACATTTTTTCAGTAATGTGTTCTCGCTTATAAAATAATTGGTCCTCGATTATTAATTCAACTTTATGCATTGATTAGCCATTCAGATTCAGATCGACGAATAAGATTAACTAGTACCAGAATGTAAATTGAATGCATGCGTTTCACAAAAAAATAAAATGGCTTTTGAGTTTTTCCCAGTCTCGAAATCATAATTTTAGATATGTCGATGAAGCTAAAGAGTTCTCATTTCAATCAAACAACATTACATAAAATAGTTCCCACTAAAGTGCTTAGTGCTCGAAATATTCAATTACTTTTGCAAAAGTGCTCGGTAATCCGGAGCCTTCTGTCGAAAGCGGTGCTTAGAACTCGAGACTCGAAGTTTTTTTTTTTCGAGTGCTTAGGGCTTAGTGCTCGAAGCACTTTTTTCGGTGCTCAGCACAGCTCTGCTTGAGTATTCAAATCCATTTCCCAAAACACGTAAAGTAATTCCATAAAAATATCACCTGCAAACTAAGTACAAATGTAGCACTCATTTGAAGAAATGTGAAACACAATAACGGGAATTTGGATTTTGAACCAATCTTTATTTCAAAACTATGCCGACGTTTGGACGAAGGTTACCTTTTTAGAAGGATTAAACCCACTCACGATTCTTAGGTGTTGTGAAAGCCGCAGCAAAAAAGTTCGTTTCAAGAGGTGTCCGGAAAGAATATATTTCAGGTTGGTAACCGATAATTTGAATAATGACTTTCAAAAATCACCATCCGTTGATGAATGTGAAAGGCTTATGAATTCTATCAATACAAGCCGAAAACAGAAATGGGATTGTGTTGTAAAAAAAATGAATTTCACACCATCGAGTAGGAGTTCATGGGATATATTGAGAAAATTAGGTGAAGCTACTCCCCTTGCCTCATTGATCCAATATTAATCGCTTGCCGCCTAGTTTATGTATCTGAATGAGTTAATATATCCCAATCTAAAATGGAGAATATGAAGAAACTATTACACATATTCAAGAAATCAGTTCCTACTATAGAACATGTGTCACATCCATTCAATATAGATGAATTGAGGGCTGCAATCAGGTCTACCAAATCTTGAAAAGCAGAATGTTTCGACGGGATATATCCTGAAGTCATCAAACTTCTTGGAGAAAAAACCTTGTCTCGGTTATTGTCTTTCTATAACAATATTCTGAATTCTCGTAACTTTCCTTCCGAGTTTCGTAAGGCTGAAGTAATAAGTATTTTGAAACGAGGAAAAAATTCTTGTGATCCTAGTAGTTAACCAATGAGCTAACTGAGTGTTCCTTTCAAGATATTAGATAGGTTAACTCTTTTTAGAATCTTCTATAGAAAATGCTCTACAAAATTCCCAGGAAGGCTTGAGGCAAAATAGAAATTGTTCAGATCAGGTCCTCAGCCTCACAACTTTCATAGAATCAGGCTTCAATGATAGGTTGAAAACAGGAGCTGCATTCATTGATTTATCTTCGGCACATGACACTGTGGAAAGATGGATTAAATTTCACCCATCTGAAGTGTGAGAAAATGGTACGACTATTAGAAAATATGTTGTATGATAGAAGGGTTTCGTGTTTTTATTGAGAATAAAAGTAGCAATTTAAAAACTTTAAAAAACGGTCTTCCTCGAGAATTAGTTGAATCATCTTTACTTTTCAATTTATATCTCAGTGATTTACCCAAGACATCATTTCAAAAATTTGTTTATGATGACGACATTGCTATTGCTTACCATGATTCGGATTTCCATAATCTGGAAAACATAGTATCTTCTGAATTGGAAATTTCAAAGAATATTTTATTGAGTCCCAATCCCAACAAAACTGAGGTATTTTCTTTCCATCTGAATAATCATGAAAAATATAGGAAATTAGCTGTAACTCTCAATAACTTTCATAATTTCTATCCAAAATACTTAGGAGTTAAATTAGATTTTTCTCTCAATTACAAGGCCCATTTAAATGATCTGATATTTTTCAGAAATTAGCTGGATCATCTTGAGGTATAGGTATATATTCTTTTGAACTTTTGGCTGACAATATTTATATCTTTAGGTGATGATGCTTCACACTATTCGCACAGCATCTCTAGCTTTAGTCTTTTCTGCAGCTAGATATTGTTGCTCTGTTTGGTTTAATAGTTAACAGACAAAAAATCGATGCACAATTTAATACATCCATCAGAATGATTACTGGCACCACAAGATCTACACCGGTTCATTGGCTAACAGTTTTGTCTAACATTGTCCCTCCACATATTCGCAGGCAGACTGCAGCTCTAAATTCTTGGAGCAAATATCATTCCTTCCTAATTTATTTCCAATCATTTCATACATTCCACAAAATACAAGATTGAAGTCACGTAATCCATTCGGGTATAATACATTTTTTAATATGAACATAAGCGATAAAGAATTATGGAAGATTGTGTGGCACTCTTGACATAAGTTACAAAAATAACAAGTCAAATTTGTCAAAGTTATGACGTCATCAACATATTTTTTAATGGGAAGCTAAGATTTTTATTACATTATGTGATAAAGCTTGTTTTTTTACACTAGGGAAAAATAGTTGCAGTAGAGTTAACATAAGAAAAAAACGAGAAAATGAATAAAAAAAGAAATAAACGTGAGTTTCATGATAACATTTCAATTAACTGAACAGTCCATTAAACCAAAACATGGGTCAAGACGATGGTAGACCGCATTTACAGAGTTTTCGATCATCTGCGGAGTTATAAGAGATATTTTGTGTCTAATTCGTTCCATTAAGTCTTCTAAATTGTCTGGCCGGTTAATGTACACCCGACTTTTTAAATGTCCCCACAGAAAAAATCAAGGGGGTAAGATCAGGTGACCTAGGTGGTCACTCCATTGGTCCACGTATTCCAATCCAGCGTCCTTCAAACTGGTTATCCAGAAACCTTCGAACAGTAGGACTATATTGTGGTGGTGCGCCATCTTGTTGGAACCAAATACATGGATCCAAGTTTTCCCCATTATTTGAATCCAAAAATGCCGCTAGTAGGTCCGGAAGCACTGCCATATGAAGATGTTCCAAATATCGTTAAGCTGTTAAATTTCCGCAAAAGTAATTAGGACCAATAAATCTTCCCCTGGCAATTCCTACCCAAACATTGTGGGCTCTGGGTGTGTTTTGTCTGCATCCAGTGGGTATTTTCCCGAGCCCAGTAGCGACAATTGTGTCGATTTACAGAACCACTTAGACAAAACATTGCCTCATCGGAAAATACTACACTATTAAGAAAATTTGGATTTTCGTCACAATGCCGCATGAAGATTTCACAAAATTCAAAACGTCTGTCTGGATCATCTTCTGCGAGTTCGTGAACAAGTTGAACTTTGTATGGGTGTAGTTTTTTTTACAGCTTTACTACAAACGACTGACTAACATTTTCTTGTAAGGTTATTTCTGTTGTAGTTGCGTGAGGGTTGTCTTCTACTGACAGCAAAATATCTAACTCCACATCGTCGCTTATTCCTGGTCGTTCAGATTGTGGAGCATCCCTCACGCTTCCCGTTGCATTAAATTTTGCAACAATTCTGCTTACTGTGCTTCTAGCAATTGGAGGTCTTTACAAATGTGTTGCGTTAAATAAAGTACATGTTTCTTCATGACTTCGAAGGCGATCGCCGTAACCTACCATCATTAGAATTTCTATCCTTTCTCTTTCGTTTAAACGAGCCATAATAATAAAACTGGTGTCACACTAATTGTACGATTGACACTGACACATCGTTGCTTTAGTAAATCAATCGAAAACATTGATAAGAACAGATGTTCTTACTAGATAAGTTCAAGTTTGACCTCTTTTTATAATCGGTTTTGTTATTTCGTTTTTTATTAATTTTCTCGTTTTTTTCTTATGTAAGCCCTACTGCAACTATTTTTCCCTAGTGTAAAAAAACGTGCTTTATCACATAATGTAATAAAAATCTTAGCTTCCCATTAAAATATGTTGATGACGTCATAACTTTGACAAATTTGACTTGTTATTTTTGTAACTTATGTCAAGAGATGCGGAATATAAAACACCGTTTGACGTGTTTTTGGATTTTACAAGTGATCGTTGTACGTTTTACTAATTTTGTGCATTACATAACCCTGTATAAATATATAACACAGAAAATTATTATTGGGAATGCAGCAATAAAAGGTTTTAGTCTTCTTTAGCTCAAGCTTTCGAGATCTTTATTCATCTCTTCTTCGGGAGCACTAAAACATCATTAATTATGTTACAAGTGTTTTGTACATTATTACTTACAGGAAGTGAGATTGTATTAATTGATGTTGAGAGTTATAACTTTTTTTTTGTATACACCTATTTTTTATAATGAAAATGTTTTGACATGAAAGATATTTTGAATGATTTTGATAATATTTTGATACATTGTTTTTATGAACTGGCATAGATCAAAAGTCTGGTTTCAATGACTTGATTTTCAATTTGTTTGACGTTATCATCCCAATAATAATCTTCTGTATTATCTATCATTCAGCAAATAATATTATTTATTGATATATATATTATTTCATGCATGTCTCAGGGTATTTTTACATTTAATTTGAGCTTTTACTGAATATTTGAGATATTTTCAATTTTCAAGATTATGTAAATCCAAATGTTGCTAAGCAATAGCAATGTCGTCAGCATGAAATGATGAAAAACTAGAACAGTACAAAACAGCATAGATCCAACATAACTCAGCATAAATATTTTTTGCGAAAATCAAGAACGACAACGTAAGCACATCCCTCGGGTTTTCTCTAATGTTGAAGAAGTTGGACCACTAATTTTTTAATAACTATTCCGAGAATTGACTTGATTTACGTGAACGTGTACGGAATATTCCTGCAAAATTAACATAATTATATTTTTTCAAAGCTTGTTTCTATTTTCATACTAATGATATGAATGAAAAATTATGTCCATAATAAGAGCAGAAGGAAATACACTGCTCAACAATTGATAGGGATCACTTACTTTTTCTGAATTTATTTCTGAAATATTCGCTCCAGGATTATAAATTTAGTCAAATATCAGAGTATTTTCAGTTGATAATATGGTTCGCTTGAGAAAAGAATGAAAAAATGGAAAGTTGAGAAAAAAAGACTTTATTAGTAGCACTCAAACTTCTGTGTTTGAATAACATAAAAATTTTATATTGAAACCACAAGAAGGCTGAACTTTCGGTTAAGCTAGTACCTAGTTGGTCCCTACGAGCTCGTCTCAAGCATTCTACCCTACGAGACATACTTTCAATCAAACGATTTATAAAATTTTGGGGCGAATTCGTCCAAATATCCCGTAAAGCATTAGAAAGGTCCTTCAGGTTATTGATCGGTTGTTTTAAGGTTGACAATTGTCTAGATATCTCAGACCAGACATGTTCGATGCAATTCATGTCTGGAGAGCGAGCAGGCCAGTCTATCCTATCAATAGTATGAGTTTCTAGCGCTTCATTAATCAGACGATTACGGTGTGTACGGGCATTATCGTCAATTAAAATGAAATTCTCGCCCAAGGCAGCCGCAAACGGAACAATTATGAGTTCAATAATCATATCGTGATATCTCTGGCTGGTCATTGTGGTGTTCTGCAGCACGACCAACTCTGTGCGTTGGTTCAAACAAATGCCTCCCCATACACATATAGAACCTCCGCCAAAAGCTGTTGTGGGTACCATAAACTGTTCTGCATAACTTCAACCCTTTTCCTCCAACCAAGAATACGTCGGAGTTGACCAAACGAAATCTAAACTCATCCGTAAATAAACATCGGCTCCAATCTTCAACTGTCCCATTGCGGTGCTCCTCAGCTCATTGCCGTCGATGAACCCGGTGTTCCCTATTCAAACGGGGATGTTGTAGCCTCCTACGTGCTCTCAAACCACGAACATGTAGTCGTCGTCTTACAGTCTAGTTCGAAATTAGAACTCTCAGTGATCTATTCAGCCGCGACGCCGGGTATAGTTCAGTCATTCTGTCGAAAAATAAATCGTTTTGACGGTATAATTACCCGCTCGATGAAATTTGGTACACTTGTTGAAAATGGTGTAACTAAGCTACCTTTGCGATAGCCTCGCTGAAATGTGGTTTTTGAAAAACTCAAAAAACTCAAAAAAGTAAAAATTCATTTTTCTCGAATTGTATGCATCGTACAGAAAATTTTATTGAACAAAAAGTGTAGAGGACGTTGCGATCTACATTTTTTTGTCATTGGTGCAATGCTGCACGACTGAAAGCGCACAAAGTAGGTGGCGCTAATGTATCAAAAAAAGTGTTTTTATGTTTTTCGCCCTGAAAATGTACAGATTGACTGAACTAGTAAGTGGGATTTCTCCTAGCATTGAGGATCAAATGACGATTTTGGGCAGCTGTTGTACTGCGCTGCCACCCTGCCCCATGAACATAAGCTACTGAGTCGTTTTGGATGAACCTATTCCAAGCTCGACTCACGAAACATTCAACCGCCGGGATACTTCTCGCTGGGACAAACCTTCCTGTATCCACCGTATGATTTGGTCCAGTTGCACAGGAGCCAAACGTCTTCTCGGCATGACTGATAAGCGATATTGTTCTCATTTCTTCAACTATTGTCACCTTATGTGTTTGAACGAGAGAAAAAAACAGATTTAATAACAAATACCACATTGCTTTTCACTCCACCTGTAACAGCCTACAGATAATAATCGATTTTGTGAACAGGAGCCAATGAAGTGAGGAAAAATTTGATATAATCAACTCAAAACATCTTAATTTTTCCTTAGAGAACATATAATGTACAGATATTGAAGAGATAACTTGAAAAAAAAATACAAATGATGAGAAGTTCATAAGTTATCAGTAGCAATTGTTGATCAGTGTAATTCAATTGAATTATTATCCCAATATATTAAAAACAATAAGGAATATTTCTGTGGTAATCGATGGTTCGATACAGGTAACCATCGAAGGAGATCAAAAACTTTGGGTCGGCGAGGGGTTCAGAAATTCGATATTTCGAGGTAGAAAGGGAAAGGCGATCTCGCGAGCAAAGCGAGCACCGTATAGTTCATGAGAAGGACTTTCGTTAGGTGCATTTCACACGCCTTGACGACTACGCTAACATTTTCAAAAAAATTATCTAAAACACCGATTTCCCGGTTTTTCGCGAAAGATGGTCCGGTAAAGTTGAAAAAGGCTTTTTCCACGAACACGATCAGGAAAAGCCGTTTTCATATGTGTACTCCCCGAGAATCGGTCGTTTGGATAGGGCTATTCGTATCTTCCAATCGCAATTAAAAATATTCTAAATTAATTGCTGAAAATAGCTTACTTCGGCTCAAACGCAAATTTTCAGATCATCAGTCACGTCCGACATTCACAGAACATTGTCACATAATTTCAATTACAATTTTAATACATACCCGGTATAATATTTTAAAAATTTTTCAATTCATACGATTCGTAAGAGCCCTGGTGAGGTATACTCTTATAGTTTAACAGTCTACGATGTGTATTTATGAAATTCAAAAATGTACACAGCATAGATCCGTTTGGCAATCCCTAGCCAATTCATTTCACCCCTGTCGATTCCTACTCTGAAATGACAATTGTCGTTGACATTTTAATCTTATGTATTGTAATCGCAACCAAACAATAAATAAATCAAAATGAATATTTCGCAGGTAGGGATTTGCAGATAGCAGATAATACTTTATTCGGGTTGTACATTTCAATTTTCACTCCACAAAGAAACATAGGAACGACCGTGTAAAATTCATCGTGCTTGGTTGTATTTATTTATATAAATGAATCTATCAAAATATGACTACCTATATTCATCATTCGTAATCAATGGATATTTTCATAAAAACCTTTTTGCAGGTAGGATTTCCTCACATATAGTGTAATCTTTCTTTTAATTCAGTTCAAACGGCCTCAGAAGTCACAGAGAAACGAACTATATTTCTAAAATAGTGTTTTTAAAATTCCATTCCCTCAATTTTTATCTAACGAAATCTTGACATTTCTGTTTCGTTCGGGCAGTAGAAACCCATTTTCATATCCAAGTAGGGAGATAAGACCGAAAGTCGAGAATTATTCCATTCTGTCACAATTTCCACGAAGAAACCCGAACGGGTTTCGAGAAGAATCGTCTTGAAAACATAGACCTTGCGGCAATTGTATAGAATCACAGAATAAATCCGTTCCACTCGGTTTATGCGGGAACAACTGGAAATTGAGTAGCCCCTATTTATCTGCACATCTTTAGAGCTTTATCGAATAATAATAATTTTTTTATTCAACTTTAGTAAAAATCGATGCTGGAGTTGAATTAATATTATTTCGGTTTTTTTTTTGGAGAAAGCACCCACTTTATTAACAAATACTTTCCATCGAGTTATTTCGGCTGTTTCTGCTTACGGGTTCTTAATTCGATAAAATATTTTCGATTCATATCGTCACATCTGAGTTGCGCATTCCTAGCGCTGACTTTCACCAGAGTTTTCCTCAAGTTTTCGTGTTTTTCCGCGTACGGGAGCTAATTTCAATAAAATGTCATACAGGGTGTGCGATTTATATGTTCTTTTGGTATTTCTTGCGCTCTTTCGGTTTTTTTGTGCTCCTTTGGGGTTTTTTGGGTTCCTTTGGATTTTTTGCGTTCTTTCGTGTTACTTCGGGTTCATTCGTGTTTTTCGCGATCTTTCGTGTTCCATCGGGTTCTTTCGTGTTTCTTCCAGTTCTTTCATGTTTTTTCGCTCTCGACGGGGTTTTCTTCGTTCCTTCGAGTTTTTTCGGGTTCCTTTGCGCTTTTTGCGATCTTTCGTGTTTCTCTGCGTTCTTTCGTGTTACTTCGGGTTCTTTCGTGTTTCTTCGGGTCATTCATGTTTTTCGGCGTTCTTTCGTATTTCTTCGGGTTCTTTCGTGTTATTTCGCGTTTCTTCGTGTTTCTTCCAGTTTTTTCATGTTTTTTCTCTTTCGACGGATATTTTTTTGCGTTCCTTCGGGTTTTCTTGGGTTCCTTTGGGATTTTTGTGTTCTTTCGTATTTCTTCCCGATTTTTTGTGTTTCTTCGCTTTATTTCGTGTTTCTTCGCGTTCTTTCGTGTTTCATCGGGTCCTTTCGTGTTTTCTCGGGTTCTTTCGTGTTATTTCGCGTTCTTTCGTGGTTTTTCGCGTTCTTTCGTGTATCTTCGCGTTCTTTCGCGTTTCTTCCAGTTCTTTTGTGTTTTTTTGCTTTCAACGGTTTTTTTTGCGTTCCTTCGAATTTTTTTTGGGTTCCTTTGGGCTTTTTGCGTTCTTTCGTGTTTCTTTGCTTTCAACGGACATTTTGCCGTGTTTCTGTGCGCTTTATTGATCTATGGGCCTCATTTATCTATGGTTTATATTGATCTATGGGTTTATGGATCTACTGGCCTTTATTGATCTACGGGCTTTTTGATCTACAGGCTTATGGATCTACTGGCTTACTAGTTTTATTAAAGTTAATATTCTTGATGAAACATAATGAGAAGTTTTGAAACATTACGTAGCTCACGATTTCCTAATGAACCATCGTCCTTATTTTTACAATTCAATGAAATATATATCGCAGCAATATTTTCATTCAGCCAATTTCCAGAAGCTTTGTGAATTACGAACTATTGGATATCCAAGTGAATAAGACATTCATTCAAATCATGTTATTCATTGTTATTTTGACATGAATGGAAATGGAACAATTATATTATTCGGTATCGAATTCTGTGGAAATGTCATGAACATATTCTGCGTTAATATGACTACAAAAGAGCGTTAAATCGATATACATGTTTAGGAAAACAATAAGAATAGATGAATTGAAGTGTTTCAGGTATAACATATTGTTATCACAAATGGCAAACTGGGTTCTTCTCAAAACCAATCACATTGATGACGACAATTTGTCGAAACCACTAGAACATTACTTAAATCCTAAAAATAACGAATACAAAATAAAAATGCAAAATTTTCAATCTGGGAATAATTTGATACAATAATTACAGTTTTCCTTACTTCTCATTATATTCCATAATATGTAGAATGGATATCTTAATTTACTAGAACAAAATACAGGGTGGCCATTTGAAAACGAAACAGACGAGATTAGAGACGAAATAAATTTTTTCGATAGAAATTCTCGGACAGGTCGATTTCTGTTTCGAGGGGGACAACTTAAGATGTAGGTTACGGACGCATAGCGCTACTGATTTGAGCACAGTAATTGTTTTTTCATTTTATGCATTAGTTCTCCAAATATTCTTAACTAAGTATTTGAAAATGAAGTGGTGTTTTCATGGACTTGTAGTGTTTTTTTGTGAGAGTCACCGTTTCCGAGATATGAGCGAAGAAATTTGTATGCTCCATAAAATGCATAAGTACGCCACGTTCATTCGTCACTGGCGCCGTAATGCGACTTGAATTCTTTTCCTTTCGGTATATTAACTTGAAAAAAACCAATGTCAACTCAAAGGAAACTAAGTCCATTGCCTTCTATGCCAGTGCAATCTTGACGTCTGTTTTTGAAATGTTTGAGAAACAAGATTTACTTGATTGTGCCGAAGTTTTTAAAAATAATAACTCTACTCCAAAAGACACAATTATTCATGGAATTCGCTTTCTTCTTGACATGTACGGAGCTCCAAAAAAAAATTACCTGCATTGATAAGTTCCGTTACGTGTCTTTTGTCAAAAATACTCGTAACAAAAAGCAAGTGCAATTGACTTCTCTTCCTCCAACCTCGGCTTCTGCACATCTTCTTCGGGTATATTATCAAGTTCAAGTGTGGCTTGGTAATCAATTAGACCCAAAAGACTGGGATTGGATGTTGATTGATAATGCATTAGAACCTGTCCAAACTTTACTTCCACCTGCACCGGAAAAACTCATCAACACCATTTTTTGCAATTGTAAAAAAGAATGTAATGCCAAATGTGGCTGCAAAAAAGTTGGGTTGTTTTGTTCCTTAGCTTGTACAAGTTGTCAAGGCCAGCTTTGTTCTAATGCTGAATCTCCATTAGAAGAGGTCTTATTTCATAAAAACGACGAGACATCCGATCCATCTCTTTTGGACGAGTTTAGTTTCACTCAGCTCGAAGAAGAAGACGAAGAACAAGAAGAAACAGATGTAATAAATGATTATAATTCGGACCAATAATTTTATCACATTCTTTACAATTAACGACAATTTTTTTTATTATTTATTAGTACAGATCGGTTCGTGGAATAGGCTTACCGGGGAAACCACGTTAAAAAAACGCGTCAAGTACACTACCTCACAGGTGACGTGGAAACGTGTGCATTTTATGGAGCATATAACTTTCTTCGCTTATATCTCGGAAACGGCGACTCTCACGAAAAAATGTATAGAGACAATTTTTGTAGATAATTGCACGATCTACAATTTATGTCTGAGCTATTTTGATGAAACCCACCGTTTGGCTGAAAAAAGTGAAAAACCCATTTTCGCGACCTTTGACCTTGAATAACTTCTTTAGCAACAATGGGATTTTTGGGGACTTTTCACCCTTTCTTTCTAATGGTATCTTGACTATCTCTACCAATTTTCAGCTGTATGCGAATTTTGGTAACCTCACCTCTGTTATTTGGTCTAACTTGACCGGACTACTAGGACATAAATTATATTCTCCAGCCATGTAGTTTCATCAATTTCAGACTACAAATCTTGGAGTTCGCATGGCAACTAAAACAAAGAAGGCTCTACCTGCAGCTTACCGCCAAAATTACGTGACTGTAGCCAAAGAAATTATATCCATTGTACTCTATTTTGCAGCATAAATTGGCAAGGCCTTGATGGACCAGGATCTCTGGTTAAACTACAGGAACGTATGATAAAATCTGAGATCATCGACTAGTAGTGTTACTAGTATGTTTGATACAAAGTAGTGGGTGTAGTCCTTTGTGCGTACCATCATAATGTTGTATCGAGTGGTGAGAGAGCTTTTGTTCAGTTACTTTGGTTTTCTTGCTACCATTATATATATTTCTCATTATCTATTATGTGTATTTCTTAGTGTCGATTATGTATGGTTCTTCGTATCATTAGTGCTCAGGTTTCTTACAGTTTTTCTGATTTTTATTCACTTAGAGTTACTATTCTATCAAGTGATGAGAGATCCTCAGTAATTTAGTTGTATGTTTTCTTAACACTTTTGTAGAAATTGTTTTATTATTATTATTATTTATATTGTTCTCTTGCTGCTATATATGTCTATGTTTTCTTACTGTTGATTATTTATATGTTTTACTGTTTTATCAAGTGGTGAGAGCACTTTCGTTTATTTATTTGGATGATCTCTTACTGGTAACTATTTATCTATATGCTCCCATTACATGCTATATTATTTAGGGGTCTCAAGATTGTGGACCATTTCTATATTGTTGTATGAGATTTCTTAGCTAACTGGATCGAAGGCCTTGAAGGAACAGTTCCAAGGCCTTAAGGCAGGAACCGTTACCAACATGTGCTATAAGGCATTAGAGAGTATACTTTTTTTTATCGATGCGATACTTTCTCTCATGGAACTTCATGACCTTACCCGTGTACCCAATTCCTTAGCTAATACAATTTTTATAGTTATGGCTCACATACCCTGGGGCCGTGACCATGACAATGGTCATAGTTAGTCGTTTACATATTTGCCATGATGATTCTTTTTGTCGCATTATTGAAGTATACAGTGCTAGTCAAAGTCCCCTCCCCCTCGTATCTTTTGAATGGGTATACTTATAATAATGAAATTTGGAGGGGGAAATAAACGGATGTAGGCTTCTCAACTGGTCATAACAGGTAACGCAATAGTCATAAATGACTTCACAAGGCCACTGTGACCAATAATTTTAAATGGGACCCTATGGCAAGTGACAGCTCGTTTGAAATTTGTAATTGAAAATACCTATTCAGTCATACCAATTTTGTTTGGGGTTCGGCTGATTTTGATTGATAAATTGAAGAAATAAGAAAATTATAGTTTCGCATTTAATTTAATTCATAAAATGAACCAACAACCAGGCTACATACAGACAATTTGTTTTAGTGACGAAAGTACTTTCTTTCTCATTGGAAATGTTAACACTCAAAATGTGAAGTATTGGAGTGACACAAATCCTCACATCTTTCGTGAAAAACATCCTCAATTTCCAGAAAAAGTAAATGTTTGGGCAGGTATTTTGGGAAACCACATAGTTGGGCCTCTTTTTCTCAATGCTTATTTAACCAGTGAATTGTATCTGGAGATGTTACAAAATGATATTGAGGCGTTAATTCTTGAAATTCTAGAAGATAATCCAAATGAATTCGACAACTTGGAAATAAAGTTTCAACAAGATGGTACTACTGCACACTATTACGGTGCAGTAAGACGTTACCTAGATGAAGAATATCGTGGTAGATGGATTGGACGACGAGGTTCGATCGAATGGCCAGCTCGGTCACCGGACCTTACACCATTAGATTTTTTCTATGGGGTACTTGAAATCTAAGGTTTACGCTACAGCACCTGACAGTATTGCCATTCTGAAACAACGAATTGTTGAAGAATGTAGGGCAATTTCCGCTGACACACTGGGACGAGTACGACAATCGTTTAGCAATAGGATGCATTACTGCCAAGAAGTAGATGGAGCACATTTTGAACACTTATTATAAGAACTGGTTCTTAAATTTTAATTAATTAAATGCGAAACTATAATTTTCGTATTTCTTCAATTTATTAATCAAAATCAGCCGAAACCCAAACAAAAGTGGTATGACTGAATAGGTATTTTCAATACCTTTCAAACGAACTGTCACTTGCCATAGGGTCCCATTTAAAATTATTGGTCACAGTGGCCTTGTGAGGTTATTTATGACTATTGCGCCACCTGTTATGACCAGTTGAGAAGCCTTAATCCGTTTATTTCCACCCTCCAAATTTCATTATTATAAGTGTACCCGTTCAAAAGATACGAGGGGGAGGGGACTTTGACTAGCACTGTATATATTTGCCATGATTATTATTAATGTTATATCACCGAAGTTACCATATTTACCCAGATTATCATTCTCCTTGTATTTATTTATTTAAGACAATAGGAGTACAAACAGGTGAAAAACCCAATACCGCCCTCGCTGTTTGAAAGAATGATATATCATACAATAATTATTATACATTATATTATGCAAATAAAAATTTTTCAATAAACTTAATATTATCTATAACAAGATCTATTAATTATGTGCAGACTGGGAACTCTTAATAATTTCAACTTAAGAAATCTTTTCAGTTGATGTAGTTGCACATTGAAAACATCGACGCCAAAAGACCAGGTGTTAAAAGTAGACACTATTCTACAGAGTGGAGAATTTTTGGTGACATTAATTCTGCGGAATGGCACGGCAAACAATTCACGGGATCTGAGTCTTCTCTCTGGTACTCTAAAATCGATGGATTCGAGAATCACCGGGACATTAAGCATACCATTGAACAATTTGAAGAGCATACACACATCGTTCAATCTTCTACGATTCTCCAAGCTTAACATTCTGAGGCTCTGTTGAATATCGGTGTAATCATGATTAGTAAAAAGAAAAGAAAGGTTGAACTCAGTTTCTGTATAGCACGAAACACACGTTAAACGCGTACCGAATACATTCCAGAACTCTTTATGAATTCGTAATATCTATTATAAATATAATATTATTCTGAAATTTCTATATTTTTCATGACAATGGTTCTGTTCGATGGCAATACCCAGCCGACAACAGAATAACCAGATATTACGAATTCATAAAGAGTTCTGGAATGTATTCGGTACGCGTTTAACGTGTGTTTCGTGCTACATGATTAGTAACTCTGATTCTACTTTTGTTAGCTAAGAACCTCAAGAACTTATGTTGTATGTATACTTTCTAATCTTTGAACATAACATTTGTACTGAGGATTCCATATGGACGTTGCAAAATTTAACCTACTCAACACAAAAGCATAGTAAAGAGTCAACAAGCTTTCATTTCTCTTGAACAATCTTCCATGTCTGATGGTAAATCCGAGCATTTTATTCGATGACTCGATAACTGCGTTTATATGCATGTCGAATATCAACCTAGAATCCAGAAGTACACCCAGATCTTTCCAAACACTCACTTGTCTTATGATCACTTGATCAATAGTGTAATTGAATACGAAGATGTTGACATTTCTAGTGAACGATATTTTCGAGCATTTTTCAAAATTCAGAAATAAAAATTCTCAGAGCAATATTCATAAAACCTATTCAAATCTTCTTGAAGCCTAACGCAGTCCTCGAGACTCCTTATCCTTAAATATATTTTAAGATCATCAACGTATATCAAGAACTTAGCATGATGAAAGCAGCGGGAGATATTGTTCAAATAAATAATAAAAAATAAGGGCCCCAGATGAGATCCCTGTGGAACACCCGATTCACACTGACAAATTGTGATCGCCTCAGAATATAAGACTGTATCCACCTCAGCAAACTGCCACATATGCCCACCTCCTCAAGTCTCCGTAGTAAAACACCATGATTAATTTTGTCAAAAGCCTTCTTAAAATCGGTATAAATGGCATCAACCTGAGAGTGGCATTCGAAGCTATCATGAAGATACTCCATGAAAGTTAACAAATTAGTTTAAAGGTTACGACCCTTGATGAACCCATGTTGACCCTCGATTATGGTGTGTTTTACATGGTTAGATACGAAGTCATATACGAGTGACTCGAACATCTTGGGAACAGCAGATATTATAGATATTGGACGATAGTTCTTGATGATATTTTTGGCCCACTTTTGTGAATTGGGACTATTTTCGACAGTTTCCATCTATGTAGGGAAGAATTGAAAATTATTGTGAGTGGCTTCGCTAAGAAAATGCTACATTCTTTCAGAAATGATGGTGGAATATCATCCGGGCCAGGATCTTTATCGGGATTCAAAGCATTTAAAGCCTTCTCCACTGCTTGTTCAGTCAAATTGATCCCAGACAAATAAACACTATTGTAATGGTTTTGAACAGTCGGGACCTCGTGGCCACTTGTTGGCGATTCAAAAGCTTCGCTAAAAATTGAGCAAACAAATTAGCTATATCCGCAGGGATGGAAGCTTCATCGTTTTCTCTCTTCATATGTGAGGAGAATTTACCATGTTTTTTTATGTGATATGAATTTGAAAAACTCGGTGGAATCCCGAGCAAGTTTCTGTTGAACTTGATCTATATAATTATGGAAATCTCTCACTATTAAGTATTTAGAAAATATTCTCAAGTGGCGGAATAAATCGTGATTAGACTTTTATTTATAGATTTTGAACTTTTTGTGTGCTTTGAGCTTGCTGCTTATAATTTTGATAAGACCTCTTGAGTAAAATATAGGGAACTTTTATTTGCATTTAACCCTAAGAACATGCTTCTGAATGAGTTCATTTAAAATGTCATAAAAAACTTCCACCTGAGACTCCACGTCTGAGTCCGCTAAAAAAGAACCCCAATCAACCACCGACAAATCATCATTGATTGTCCGGAAATCCGATTTTCTAAAATTAAGCCGATATTCAGTGAACTCCCTCAAGTACCCATAATCTCCCGAATCGAACAAAAATTCAAGTGCTGGGTGATGGGTATTATGGAAGTTGCTCTAATTATCATCATTACTGTCTGTTCTGCATTGTTACTGTTTTCTCAGAGTTGTCATACTCGCCTTTGCTAGCTGTTGATGATTAACCATTAAGTTTCAAACAAGTGCCCTAATATCACCTAACTTAAGGGGTTTTGTGCCTGAAACTTTCCCCTACATTTTTTTAGACCCTGAATTAAAAGTTGATTGTTTGGATCTAACTGTTGTGTTTTATTTACCATTTTTGTTTCCCAATTATTTTCACCAATCTCAATTATCATGAACTTGAATTATTACTTGAATATAACGTATAGTCCTACTCTTGCTAGACGATCACATTAAACAGCCAAGTCTTTGTATCTGGAGTCATTCAGACTCCAGTGTTGTAGTTAGTTTTAAAAATAATATTTTTCATCCTTTTCGAAAGAAAAAGTGGCGAATGTTACAACAGTCCTGAAGTTTTCCTTTGAAGTCTCAAAATTCATTATACTTAATGGCCTAAATCGAATAATTTAATCATGATTGAACCACTCACCATCCTTTCTATAATACAATATCTCGGCGTGCTTCTCAACTCCTTCCTGTAGCGCCTCTTTGAGGGACGTCACAGCTTGCTGGGACGTCAGGGGGCCACATAAAAATTCGCAGGACGCCGGTCTCTGCATCACTTCGGCTCTTGAATATCCGGTGAGGCGGCAGAAGCCGTCCGAGCAGTATATTATGTGACATGTTCCCTCTCTTATGTTGCCAACTAAAAAACTACGATCTGGAAATAAAGAAAGGATATTAGGTTTTATGATAACTTAGAGATATATAGTGCGATTTTAAAACAAAAAGGGGGACACCAAGTGTATGCAGTGAATTCAGACATTTCGGATGCGTTCAATTAGAGCAATCACTGTTCAATAACGAAATGTAAAAGAGCGATGACATGAGATGACGTGAAAACATCGAAGACGTTTTCCATGTGCAAGTGCCAGAATTTGTCCCTAAAATAACTTTAGTCTCATGAAATGATAATAATGGAATCATGTTTTACTGAAATATACAGGATGAGTCTTCAAATATTGCGTTAATTTCACCAGCCACCACTGGATTCCATTCGAGGTACACGACGAATTTAGCTTTTGGTTTATAATATTCCTTAAATTATTTAGACGTCCTGTTTATGTTTGAGGCTCCAAATTGTAATATTTATCATCAAAATACATCCTCATTGCTCTTGGAAGAATGTGACATAACATTCAATCCAAACCATTATTCCAGCTAAATATCATATTGAATTCCATTGTTAGTGATTTTACATCGGAATATTGGTGAGAATATTGAATTTCTTAATTTTATCACCAATTTAATCGTGAATTTCTAACAAAAATACTCATATCTTTAACATCAACTCTTGCAATACTCTGAATTCTATGATTTTTTCCAATTCTCCAGCTCATTAATTCAATACTATAGCCATGTTCGTTATTTTCCATAAATATCATATATTTATATCTGTTTGATCTCTCATGCCATATTTTGATCATGTGAATTTCAGAGTGTTCTAAAAATTGATAGAATACAAATGTCAAAAAAAAATAAATGTTATGATATTCACTAAGATTCTCATGTTTTGTAGTAGACAACATAAGAACCAGTTCGATGAAATGCAGTATAGACAAAACCTATTCGGAAAAATTTTTTGAAATAACTCCAACACTAAACAAGGCTTATTATGTTGAATGATTATTTGGGCTATTACCATCATCTATTGTGGATGTAATGTTTTCCGACGTTTCGATAGACAAATTCTATCTTTATCAAGGAGGAAAAGTAAAAACCTTCCGAAAATCATCAATTTTCAAAAAGACTTTTTTTTTAAGGGTTAAAAATGGTTTATCTTGATTTCCGGCAAAACTACAAGTCCTATGGAAAAAGTTAAATGGCAAAGTTGTAGGCAATAAAAAGATCTACAACTTTTGTATCTGCAGATTTTTCACATAACCTCAAAATTTAGGTGAAAAATTCAAAAAACCAAGTTTTTGCTTTTTATTTATATATCTTTTTCAAAAATTTTTTTCTACAAAATTTTGTAAAACTTACCTTATTATGTTTCAAATACACTGTAATTTATCTGATTAAAAATATTTATTTTTCGCTTCATTTTAATTTAATATCAAAAAGCACCCTAATTTTCAATCGAAAATTCTGACGTCAAAATATCAGCTTTTTCAAAAAGTTTGGGGCTTTTTGTTCGTTGAAATATCTACTTTCTAATGGTATAATGAAAAATATACATTACTATAGGAAATATTATTAGAAAATGCAAAAATTGAGAAAACCTCAAATTCAAATTTTTTTTTTATCATTATGTACAATTTTGAGGTATTTATTAAAATTTACACTTCAATATCTCAAAAAACGTAGGATTTCATGTTTTATTGATAAACGAAAAATTACAAATTAAAGTATACTTATATAATTGACAAACAAATAAGTTAATAAAGTTAATATTTAATAAGACATCTACAATATTTTGAAAAAGTTGTAGAATCTTCTTTAAATAATATTTGCAGATGCCTATTTATTGCTGTTTTAGAAATAATTTATATAAATTATTGGCAATGCTTCTGTAAATTGCCAGGAAGCGTATGAAGAAAGAAAAAATCTTTGCAAGCTATTGTGGGAATGAATTTTGGCAGTGTAAAATTTAAAAGGAAAAACAGAGTCTTTCTCTCAAAACAGTTAAATCTTCCGTTAAAGTAAATGAAGATATCATAGCCGTCGATCCATTATAGCTATTTTAAAGGATATCATTAACGATCGACTGTAAAAATGATATGGAAACTTACTTACAATACGAGCTTGCACTTTTTCCTTTGTCACTTTTTACAGAAAAATGTGAAATCTCAACTCTACGAATTATTTGTGAGTGTGAATCGACCAACGCATTCTGACAGCATTATGCATGTCGTCGACGGTGGATTTTACTGCACGAAGTAATTTGGCAGAAAAATGAAACGGTGGAAGACATCATTAATAAATATTTGCGCTATGTAGAAAAACATTATGCAGCAAGCAGTTATATTATCTTTGATGGGTACCCCGAGATTAAGAAATCAGCTACTGTCTCAACAGTACCAGCAGCTACTTCAACTAAAAGAGGAGAACGTAATCGTAGAAAAACCTCAGACAGTATTCCAGAGTTCGATTATCATAACCATACAAAAATACCATTTTCGCAAGAAAAATTTTTATCTAACGAGAAAAACAAGGCAAAATAATTAAAAGTTTAATGAAAACATTACAGTCACAAGGATTTTCCTGTAAACAAGTTGAAGAAGATGCTGATGCCGACATAATTAAAACCTCGATAGAAGTTGCCAGAGATACCAATAAAACTGTTAGTTGTGGGTCCAGATATTGATCTTTTGGTTCTTTTAAATCAATTAAATTCAAATAATCATGACATTTATTTTTTCAAACCAGGCTTTGGAAATGGAAAGGATCTATTTTTCACGTCTAATAGTTTCAAACACTAATCCTTCAAAAATGTTGTTGCATTTCTGCATTGTTTTTTTGGTTGCGATACAACATATGGATTGGCCGGAAAAGGAAAGAAAAGTATCGTTAATTCTATATTAGACGCGAAAAATTTGTCAAATTTGGCCAATGTTTTTTACAAAAAAGTTGAAAGTAAAAAAATATATTAGGTGTACAAATAAGTTTCCGCAGTTGGTCAAAAGATGACCCCACCAGAAGGTTATGGAGAAATTGTCAGATGTAAAACGTAATATCCCAAGTTTAGTCATCTGGCAACACCATAACCTTAAAGTACTAGTGATTCCGTATCAGCATCACGTAATTTTTTCTTGCAAAAATGTCAAGTTTTATTCCGAATAAGCATCATTTGCGGGAACTTTTGATTTACTTCTTTAATGTGAAAAAATCTGCAGCTGAGGCGCATCGATTGCTTCTAGAAGCATATGGTGCAGCTGCTTTAAGTGAGAGAAGTTGTCAGGAATGGTTTCAAAAGTTTAAGAACGGTGAGTTTGACGTTAAAGACAAAGAACGCAGTGGAAGGCCGAAAGTGTACGAAGACATGGAATTAGAAGCACTATTGGAGGAAGATTCGTCCCAAACGCAAAAGAACATGCACTTACTCTACAAGTGACTCAACAAGCAATTTCACATCGTTTAAAATCGTTAGGAATGATTCAAAAACAAGGAAATTGGGTTCCATATGAACTAAAGCCGAGAGACGTTGAACGCCGATTATGCATGAGTGAAATGCTGCTTGCCAGGAATAAAAAAAAAGAGTTTTTTGCATCGTATAGTCACTGGTGACGAAAAATGGATTCACTACGATAATCCAAAGAAGAGAAAGTCATGGGTTAAGCCCGGCGAACCATCAACATCGACAGCTAAGCCGAATATTCATGGAAAAAAACTCATGCTGTGTATTTGGTGGGATCAGCTTGGTGTCGCGAAACCATTACTGGAGTTCTCTACCGAACACAATTGATGAGATTGAGTCGGGCACTTAAGGAAAAACGCGCCCATTACTACTCCAGACACGACAAAATTATTCTTTTACACGATAATGCTCGTCCACATGTTGCGGCGCCGGTAAAAACATACTTGGAAACACTCAACTGGGAAGTTTTACCCCACCCGCCGTATTCACCAGACTTAGCCCCTTCTGATTATCATCTGTTCCGGTCGATGGCACATGGTCTGTCTGAGCAGCGCTTCACATCATATGAAGATACCAAAATTGGGTAGATTTGTGGATAGCGTCAAAAGATGAAGAGTTTTTTCGACGGGGTATCCGAATGTTGCCTGAAAGATGGGGAAAAGTAGTGGCAAATGATGGAAAATACTTTGAATAAAACGTAATGAACTTTTCCTTTACAATAAATTCCTAATTTTTATAAAAAACCGCGGAAACTTATTTGTACACCTGATAAAAAAATGGATTACAATAAATCAAATCTATTTATAAATGTAAAAAAGAAAAAACTAACACTGAATCAATTAAGGTTTCAAAAAATCAATTGGCAAAAATTAAATCATCCTTTATTTTGGCAAACCTCCCACCCACAGAAGGAGCAGCAGAACAACATTGTTACAGAGCATATTAAGCTTCAAACTTGGTTGGGTAACGAATTTACAGCAACAGATTGGGGCTGGAAGCAACATCAGCATGGCATTATGCCCAAATTTACAGAAAAGGATTTAATTCCGGAAGTATTGCTCACACTGTAAAAATAAAATTCTGCGCTCAAACTCCTCAGGAGTTTGAGAATTTTTTTCAATCAAACCATTTTAATTTGAATTAATCTAAAATTGATTACTCCAAATGAACTTTTTTCTTGATTAAAACAACCTAGTAGATTATTATAGAAATCAGCTAAAACATTCGCCTGAAACTTTTCACATTTCAGCGAAATGAAAGAAACAACTGATTCAACATAAACATACAATTACAACAAATTGTTTATGCACTTGTCTCAATATCCATAATTGATTGATACAAATACATTATTCTAAATAGGTTTTAACGAAACCATTCGTTCGTTTCATTTTTATTTGTTCAATAGAACGAAGGTACGGTTGTCGTAAATTCTGTCAGTTGATGCAACGACTACAGTTTCTTGAGACAAGAATCTCGTGAGATTATATTATTCGCCTCATTTACTTGAAGAAAACTATAAATATTTGAATAAAATTGAACATATAATTGTTGCAATATGAAGTGACATTTGTAAAAAAATATTGCGTAATTGATTTAATAAAACGAATTAATTGTAGCAATTTTTTTATATTGGCTGCAATTAAATCAAAACTCAATCTCTTTTATACTAAATATATCCCATTTAAATGCAATTATTTGTGCATTT
Organism: Micraspis discolor; assembly: GCA_030674115.1. Lineage (NCBI taxonomy): Eukaryota > Metazoa > Arthropoda > Insecta > Coleoptera > Coccinellidae > Micraspis > Micraspis discolor. The sequence goes on from JARTUT010002201.1 coordinate 406,168, forward strand.
TACTCACAATATTGTTGTATTCGGTGATAAAGATGACATGGAATACATGATGCGCAAGCTAATTAAAGAATACGAGAAGTGGGGCTTAAATGTCAACTTAGAGAAAACCAAATATCTTTGTGTTGGTGGAGAACCGGGTGATCTGGTATTGGATGATGACAGGGATGAGATGATAACCCACTGCCTGGACTATAGCTATTGTAGCGGCAGGGGAGTGTATAGGGATCTATTGGCGGCACTCTATATAGCCACGCATAGCTTAATTCACAGCGCGTCGGTAGCCTAGAGGTTTACGCTCAAGTATCACACCGATTAGGTACTAGGTGCCGGGTTCAACTCCCGGCGGCTCTCAAAACTTCTAACCACTGCGTCTATGGCATGGCGCACACAAGCCTTACTGATGAGTCCAAATGTGTGCGCCAGGGACGAAACGCATAAGTAGGGATAAATTGCTTCGATTCTACATTGGTGACCCCGACGTGATGGGAACGGTTGTCTTTACGACGTGTCTTGAAAAGCAGACGGTTGACGCTTGAGGTATACTCGCTCCCTCTCTGCAACTTCCAACGAAACTCTAGACGCCTTTCCCATTCCGTACAATATTCATGGTCTGCCGCGGTATTCCGGTATTTATTAATATTTTGCTAGTGTCAAAAACCCTTCAATTTAGCTCAAATCAATCAGTTTCTTAACCCAAGAAACTTTCACTTGACATAAGAGATACTATCATTTTTATCGACTGAATTCTCGACCCATTCAACTAGGATCCTTTAAATCAACTACAAATCGAGTTTCAGTGAAATGTAATATTTATTTACATGAAACCAAAATTTTTATTCTACGAAAAGTATCAATAGTTACATACTAATTAATATTACCGTTGGATCAAATTTTTTTACCACCTGAGTCAATAACTCTGAGCTTGGTTGAAACTAATCAGTTTCTTAGCTCAAGAAACTTTTATTTAGGGTAAACGCCATTCTCAACCGTAGAGGGCGGTAGGGTCAAGTACTTTATGCATTTGGCTGTATTCAAACGTACGGAGTACTTGAGACAAATTAATATGGTTTGAGATGAGGAACTATTTTTTACAATGCAGAACTATTTGCTGCAGCTGTGAAACTGGATGTAACAGTTTAAAATGTGGCTACCGAAAACATGGTTTAAAATGCACAAATTTATGCACTAATTGTCATGGTTCTGAGAATTGCTCCAATATGGACGAAAAAATCTACGAGGAAGTAAATGATTCAGATGAAATTATTGATGAAGAACCAATGCAGACTGGAAATAACATTGGAGATTTCGACGATCAACTAGAGTTGGAAAGATTTGTCGAATCTGACGATGAAGAAATGCCTCCAAAGAGACAAAAACGAATGAGTAACTGATTAGAATTTCAAATAACGTATTTATAAATAACAAGATTAACGTTTTTTAAAAAAAATTTAATGAATAGCGTAATCAGAATTAAGTTTCTAAATTCAATAGTACGATTTACATGTATATTTATTTTTTATGAGATTTTCTATGACATGAATGTAATTCGAGTAAAATAAATAAACTTTTTAACTAAAAAAAATTGCAGCAATCACATTCTTTTGATGAAATTGTACATAATGATTAAAAAAAAAAATTTCTAATTTCAATTTTTTGCATTTTCTAAGAATTTTCTAATGTATATTTTTCTTTACACCATCAGAAAGTAGATATTTCAATGAACAAAAAGCTCCCAAACTGTTTGAAAAAAGCTAATATTTGACGTCAGAATTTTCGATTGAATATTAGGGTGCTTTTTTGATATTAAATTAAAATGAAGCGAAAAAATAAATATTTTTAATTAAATAAATTACAGTGTATTTGGGACTCAATAAGGTAAGTTTTCACCAAATATCGTGAAAAAAAAATTTTTTTTGAAAAAGATATAAATAAAAAACCAAAAACTTGGTTTTCTGAATTTTTCACCTAAATTTTGAGGTTATGTGAAAAATCTGCAAATACAAAAGTTGTAGATCTTTTTATTGCCTACAACTTTGCCATTTAACTTTTTTCCATAGGACTTGTAATTTTGCCGGAAATCAAGATAAATCATTTGTTACCCTTAAAAACTCACCCTCCCACTTCCCGAATTCGGATCGACCGTAATTTATTTTTCCTTTCAATTTGATCATATTCCCCTCCTTTTCTAATGGGTTTCATCCTACTGTCATTTTTTTTTGTTTCAAAAATGATCTACCCTGGTCTATAAAGAAAAATGCCCAATTCAAGAACCAGGCACTGTATTGGGGAAATACTACACGTGCACAGACTTGTTACCCCTACACTGTCGTTCTTCCCCGTACGGGATGCACACGTAGTTAAAACCGTAAGGGAGAGAATGACGAAAAACGACAGTGTATGGGTAACACGTCTCTGCACGTTTCATATTTTTACCAGTACAGTGTCGGCTTTTTTATCAATTGTCTAGGGTTATGATAGATTTCCGCCTACAGATAACGTCTAACGTCGAAATAATAATAATAATTCTATATTAATCCCTTTGACATTACAAATAGTAATGTATAGGACAGGTCAAATGAAATAAGTTCCCAGTAAAGGGAAAGTAATTAGAAAAAATCAAAATGAATACAATGAACTTTGTGTATAAAAATTATGCAAAATGTCCATCGGCTAAATATTCCGCAATACTATAGTAAGATTTTTCAATTAATATACGTTTTATGGTGGTTTAGAATTTTATCTCATTTAATCTTTTATTTCATCTGATAAATTATTGAAGAATGTTATGCCCTTGTAAGATGGGGAGAGTTCAAATTTGGATGTTCTATGTTGAGGCAGACACAGTATTTGTGAGTTTCTCGTACAATAATTGTGAAAGTGTGACAGTCCAATAAAATTTCTTAAATTTCGTTTAATAATCAACAGATATTTGTAGATATAAATACAAGGGACCGTCAAAATGTGATGCTTGATGAAGAGTGGTCTACAAGAGGAAAGTTGACTGGTGTTGAAAATCAGACGTATTATCCTTTTTAGTGCCAAAATATTCTGTTCACGTCAGTAGAAGCTCCCCATAATATGATGTTAAATTGTAAATAACTGTAAGCTAAACTGTAGTACACGTCCAGAATTGATTGAAGTCGTAAACACAATTTCAACTTATTTATAGCATAATAGGATGTATTCAGTTCTTTACTCAACACATCAATATGCTCACACCATCTCAGATTGCTGTCGAGATGAACACGGCTTTCGTATTTACAAGTTTATTAACACTACTAAGAAATAAATAAAATGATCGTCTGATATACAAATACAAAAGGCCGATACTGAGTTCTTCGTCTAAATTCTACAACGATAAAAGTTCTAAACTCGCGAAACGTCTATTCTTCGTTCGTCTAACGTCTTTTCTCCAAGGTCACCGTTTTTATCAGCGTCTAAACTTAGAGTCCTTCGTCTAACGTCTTTTCTTCAAGGTTACCCTTCTTATAAGCGTCTAAACCTGGAGTGTCTGTTGATGGAAGCCTTCAGTCTGCAGGAACTTTCTTAATTTTTAAGGTACATCCAGTTGTGGTCCACTTTAAACGAATAGGGTTTATCATAGTTCCCACCACTGTACTCAGGGTACTTCGTCATAACTCTTATCTCTCTCAACTCTTGAGATGCACATGTAAAATTTTTAGTATAACACATCCGAGTCGCACATAAATATTCAAAAATGTCCAATCGAACATATTTCTTTAATTGGGTTGTCTAGACGGCGCCTAACAAATAAAATGGAATAGTTCGTTATCTTAAGAATTATCGATACACGAAGACGCGCTAAGGAAATATCGCATTTCACATTTTCAACACAGGTCCGCACGGGCACCATTCCATCCAAAATGCTAAATCCTACATTATAATAATACACTTTTCCTCAATAACTTTACACGACACTGCCAATAACATAAAATCTTTTCTCGGCGTCATGTCATGCTTGTCACAAGCGCTTGTCAACAAGCAAAGGTCTTTATCCAGTCAAACTAAATAATATCTGTGTAATTCTTTAATATTATCGCTATTTGATTATGCAAATGTAGTATATGGAGAGAGGGTACAGCTAGGTCCATATAAAAATTGCAGAATTCCTGTATGACGTTTTCATTTATGATACCCTACAAAGAACACGTAACACCTCACTTGAACGAGCACTCATTGCTCAATATGACCAATAGAAGAAAATTGCATGTTGGTTTTCGTCCGACAAGTTCTCAGTACGAGTGAGCCTATATGAGGCAATTCTTCTGTACTCGTTCACATCAATACACCACAAGAAATTTCAGTAGTTTCGTTATTCCCCGGCACAGAACGGAGGTTTTTCACAGATCCTTCCAGGTAGTCTCCTTTCGTATGCGGAATGAGCTGCCTGATACGATAAAGCAATTTTCCGTCGGGGGGTTCAGGAGAGAACTTGAGGTAATATATCTGGAGAATCAGGAAAACACTTGTTAAAGCTGTTGAAATGACTGGTTGGATGATAAGTGGATGGTGTTTGCGTGCCCTCGTATGGACTTAATATAGGCCATTTTTACCCCTACACGACTTGCGTTTCATTGAATTTCAATTAATTTTTGTTTTACGTTTAAGGTGCTTTTTCTTGCATTATGAGTCAGCATGTTTGCGGTTTTCTGATAGGTTTCATCTTCTCCTTTGTTCATCTTGAAACAAGAGTTTGTATGTAACTAGTAAGTAAATTTTAGTTATAATTTAGTATATTCATCTATCCATGAGTTACACAACACAGGTTGCTCTGTGCATCGGTTTTTTAATCGTTGCGTGGTCCTTCTTGTCTGGTTTTTATTATTGCAAACTTTTATTGTGAAAAACTAAGACAAATAAACAGAAGATGATGATGATATTGTCAAACTAGTACATAAAACATCACGGAAGTACATACCCCATGGATGCAGGAGTAAACATTCCAGGTCTCGACAACAACTCCAACAAAATTTTGGAAGAAAATAAAACCGTGTTCCACCAAGACCCATTCTCAAATTGGACTATATATATATATATTCTTTTGAACTTTTGGCTTACAATATTTAGTTAGCAAACAATAAAGCATACAGATCAGGGCTTAGTGACGGGGTGTCATACAATTCGGCATATCACATAAAAGCCTAGGAAAAACCCCTAAAAAAAACCCTGGCTCCCCGCCTAAGTGTGAATGTACAAAAATAAGCTGAAATATATATCTACTATATCAAGTCCATACGAGGGCACGCAAACACACAAACACCATGCACTTATCATATTGGACTATAGAAGTGGGAGAACGCCTAATTAATAATATAATAATGTAAAAGTAAGAAGTAACAGATGGGGAAAGCTTCTAGAGAGTGTAGACATGAAATAAAATAGTGGAAGAGCATGGAAAATGTTGAAGAATTTGAAGAACGACCCTTCGAAAACAAAGGCAATGAAACCAAATGTTACAGCTAATCAAGTGGCTCATCAATAACTGATAGGTTATAACTGTGGTTCGCTGGTTTAATTTCTCGTTAATTGTTCTTTGCTTTTTTGTTGTATTCAGTACTGTGACATATATTTCATTGTTAAGTTATTGTGTGAGTTTATAGAATTAATTTCTAAACTCTTCTCAAACTGTAATAATAATAATAATAATAAACTACTCAACGAAAAAGTTGAAGGAAAAGTGAACGGGACAAAATTGAAACGAATGAATGAAGAAAATGTTTTCATCAACGAACTCCTAACATTAAAAGAACTCAACCAGGAAAGACATCAGATAACCCAAAGAATTATTAATCCATATCGTTACTGTGTCACCTATATAAACAACTAGAACGCTTAATCCTTAACAGAATAATACCACATACCGATGTAAATAATAGAACAAGTTGAATTCAGACCAGGAAAGTTATGCTGTAGTCAGATCCTCAAGCTTGCCCAACATATTGGGGATGATTAACAAGCTAAGAAAATAACGTAAGAGAGTAGGATTCATTGATTTGAGAGCTGCTTATGATACATGAAAAATCAATAAAGAATGTAGACGAAAGACTACAAACTTATAGGATTCATCAAATGCATCCTAGAAGACAGAAGATTACATGTAACACTGGGAAATGAGAAAAGTTGATGGCAAATTCAAAAGGATGGGTTACCACAAGGAAGTGCTCTTTCTCCAATCCTATACAACATCTATACCAATGACATCCCACTTTCCGACAAAGTAAGGAAATCAATTTACACGGACTACACAGCAATAGCCGCTCCTGAAAACAAGTTTGAAGAAGCAGAATGAACACAACACAAGCCCTATTAGAAATGTCAATCTACTATAGAGAAAATCATGTATAAACCAAATCCAAAGACCCAAGTGTGTGCTTTCCATCTAAGGAACAACCAGACAAAAAGAAAACTTGATGTCAGATGGGAAGGTGAACAACTAGAAAACTGTAAAACGCCAAAATACCTGGGTGTCAAACTAGATCGAACCTTGTTCTGTAAAACCAAAGACACCAAGATGAAGGTTATGGCGAGAAACAATATAATCCGGAAACTAACAGGAACATCATGGGGTACCAGACCTGAAACTTTGCGGACATCAGCAACTGCCCTATGTCTATCTACGGCAAAAGACGCCGCCCCTACGAGGAGAAATGCTGTACATTTGAGGGAAGTAGATGTGGCTATAAATGTGACTGTCAGAATAATATCTGGATGCCTAAAGCCCAGCCCCCTAGATAAGGTTTATCCTATAGTTGGTATTGCTCCACCAATAATTGCTGAGTAAGGAAGGACCAAACAAACTGAAGATAAAAGACAACCCCTTCATGGACATATATATACCATACCATTATCGAGTTTCTTGAAAATCACTGAACCAATAATTTGGCCACCTGAAGAGAGAATAAAGGAACTCTGGAAGAAATCCACCAGAGACAACATCACCGGCAAGGAAGAGATATCACCTGGAGCACACTTACCTTACGCTACGTGGAGAACACTTGATAGACTCAGAGTGGAAATATCCAGCTGTAAGAAGACCTTGGTAAAGTGGGGATACTCAAATCATGAATTATGTGACTGTGGAGTAGTTCAAGACGAGGCCCATCTACCGTCTGCAACTACGTCGGTACCACCTGCACTAATCAAGAACTACATGCATGCGCCCCCAAAGTAATCACTGTTGCGGAGTTCTGGAAATTCACTTGCTGAAGATACATTTGGACACGGATAAGTAAGTGAGTAAAGACTGTTGACATTGGGAGTAAACCCGACGCCTTCACCATTTTGCATCCCTTTACGCGTACATCTCTAAAGTTCACTTCTGACCGAAATATACATGGCATTTTTTGAACATTCCTTATTTAACAACATGGAAAATCACCGACTGCTTAAACATATCCACTTTTGGGCCAGATATGTAGATGATATATTCTGTATTTGGACTGGAACTGAAAGGCAGTTATCAAAGTTTTTATAATACCTCAATAGTTTAAACGAAGATATTCAGTTCACATTAGAATAGAAACATATTGTTCACTTAAATTTTAAGACCTCAATATTAGCCATAGAACAAATACTTTAGAATTCAATATATTCAGGAAACCAACCACAACAGATACATTAATACAGGGTCTTTCACGAGGAAACTCACCCATATTTATACGGGAAATTACTGAACGAATTTTCATGAAATTCAGCACTTATAAGTATTTCACGATGCTGATGAAATCTAAACCAGTTTCATGGCATGAGCACCTCCGGTTTTTCCGGAAATGACGTCAACGTCCGTTTTTCAAATTACAACACCATTTTTTTATTGCAGAAATAGATTCCTTAGAAAATTTCAAGTTATTTTGATGAAACATTTTTCAGTTTTGGTTGGAAAATTCTCTCTGAGCGGGAGAATTCGAAAAAAAATCGAAAATAGAGCTCCGCTGAAACAAGAATAACTTCGAGGTTTTTGGATGGAAAATTTTCATTTTGGGATTTTTCAAGATGTAAGATTGATATATCCACTTTAAAAATCGAAATCGCGATTCATGTAACAGGGGGTGAAAAAATCACTTTCAAAGTTAGAGATGACAAAATCGTGGAAAATCAATTTGTTCAAATCAGAACTCCATTTTTATGGCAAATATTGAATCTACGTTAAAAATAATGTGAGTGTATGCATCACACTCTTGCTCTAAAGTGGATATTTTCTGTGTTATTCACAAAAACTGTTTTTCGTCTTAAATTTTCAGCTATTTCTTTTCCCTTCACGCCAAAAAGATGAAATTTTCAGGAACTGTTATTTGAACCATGCTGTAGATTTTTCACCCCTTCTTGAAACCGACTTCAAGTTAATATTAGCAGAACCATGACAAACTCTCGCAGTTATAACTAGAGAAGATGCTCAAAGTTTTGACCGTTCATTTCTAGACATTTATTTATACGTCTCAGGAATGCGTCGTGCGTTGCTCTTCTTATTTCATTGGGAGGAAGAGATCTGCAAAATTGTTTGAAAACCAAATTGAGTTTCAAAACTATGAATCTAAAAATCTAAACAAACCTGAACGCATTTCTGACTCTATTCTATGCTTCTATCATTATTCTATCCTCTTTATCAGTCAGTGGAGTTGAGTAGACAATATTTTTATCCTACCCCAAACATAATAGTCTAAAGGAGTTAAATCGGGAGAACGTGGTGGCCAAAGATGTGGACCATTGTTCGCCAACCATCGATCTTCAAATAGCCTGTATAGGATACTTGACACATTGAGAGAATTGTGTGGATACCATAAGTCATTATGATTCTGTACTAGCGGCAATTATTTGAATCAATATGTCAGAATATCTATCTCCTAAGGAGAACATTCTTTAAATAATGCAAACATGTGTAGTGTTCTATCTTACCAGTTAAAGTCCCATCATAAATGTGAACATCGAGAATTGCATTATTTTTGATGGCGCAAAAATAATTGAAACTCCAGGTCTCTTGGAAGTTCTATTGTCTGAAGTGGTGGTTGTTCTCTTCATCCCAATACTGACTGTTATGCCTATTGAAAAACCATTCTTTGTGAATTTAGATTCATCTGTCCAAATTATACAGTCCAAAAGTTTTCATTCTCTTGAAATCGAATCATCATAGCTTCGCAAGACTCTGTTCTGCTGACGAAATCAGTTTCCTTCATATGCTGTACCCTATTGAATTTATATGGGTGCATTTTATGTTTTTTTAATATTCTCCAAACACTCGATTGGGATAATCCCAGAGCAATCTCGGCATCTTTTAATGAATTTTGAGGATTCACACGAAAATATGCAAGAACTGTAATTTGTTCTCATCTTCTACTACACTTTTTTCTCTGTGTATAGTTTTCTTAACGAAAGATCCGACATTTCTCAAGTTTGTCATGGTTCTGTTAATGGTATCTCTCGTTGGTATGGGTCGGTCAGAAAACCTCTAAATGAACACTCGAATCGTTCTAACTACAACTTTATTACATTCTCCATAAAGTAGAATGAGATTTAAATAATCTTCATTGGTAAAATTAGGCATAGTGATCGATTTTATAACTTAATACGAATTATCACCAAATTAATAGTAAACACAAAATGCTACTGAATAAAGAGGAATTTGGCAGATGTAATTAATGATATATATCATTAAAAAAAAAAAAGAATGTAAAATATGGTAAGTTTTTGTATTTCGTTCATGAGGAATTATTGATTTATCACTGGAGAGAAAACCGATGGCCGATTAGTTGAAATAAGTATATAAGTAAGATACAAATACGAATCCAAATTCGCCATCTATCTAGGAACAACCTGTAACTTTTTTTCTCTTACATATTAGGGTAGTAAAATCTAAAACATGGTTTAAGTAACAGTTCCTGAAAATTTCATCTTTTTGGCGTGAAGGGAAAAGAAATAGCTGAAAATTCAAGACGAAAAACATTTTTTTGTGAATAACTCAGAAAATATCCACTTTAGGGCAAGGGTGTGATGCATATACTCACATTATTTTTTAACGTATATCTGCCATAAAAAAATGTGGGATTTTAAAAATTGATTTTTCACGATTTTGTCATCCCTAACTTTTAAAGCGATTTTTCACCTCCTGTATCATGAATCGCGATTTCGATTTTCAAAGTGGATACATCAATCTTACATCTTGAAAAATCCCAAAATTGAAAATTTTTCATCCAAAAACCTCGAAGTTATTCTTGTTTCAGCGGTGCTCTATTTTCGATTTTTTTCGAGTTTTCCCGCTCAGAGAGAATTTTTCAACCAAAACTGAAAAATATTACATCAAAATAACTTGAAATTTTCTAAGGAATCTATTTCTTCAATAAAAAAAAGGTGCTCTAATTTGAAAAACGGAAGTTGACTTCATTTCCGGAAAAACCAGAAGTGCTCATGCCTTGAAAATATTTTAGATTTCATCAGCATCATGAAATACTGATAGGTGCTGAATTTCATGAAAATACGTTCAGTAGTTTCCCGTATAAATATGGGTGAGGTTCCTCGTGAAAGACCCTGTATATTCAAAACCAAATCAAAATGGCATCCTTCCATATACAGACTTTTGAATATCCCATTGAATGCAGATAATTTCAGAAAAAAGTTAACGTAATGAAAACTATAGCAAGAAATAATGGATATAAGACTGAGATTATTGACAAAATGATCAAAAAGAAAATTCAAAGGATTTCCTTGAAAAATTTTCATACTTTTGCAAAAGAATCCATCGAGAATAAGATGTTCGGAATTTTCTAGATGCTACTTTTCCACATCGGTAGATTGGACATAGAGGACGCATAGAGTGGCCTGCTCGTTCTCCAGATCTCAGCCCATTAGACTTTTTTCTTTGGGGTTATTTAAAATCACGTGTTTATGTTAATCGACCAGCATGCTTGCTGGAATTGAGACAACGGATTCTTGATGAATGTGCATTGATACATGGAGAAGTCTTGAGAAAAGTTACTCAAGAATTTTTTAATAGATTGGCATATTGTCAAGAGGTGAATGGCAAGCAATCTATTTTTAATTTTTTCTACTGGTAAAAGCCCTGTATTTCTTCATTTTATAGATTTTCATAAAAAAAAAGTCATGAAAAACAGAAAGAGTTATCTGCTACAAAGTATTTCGTTTTATTTCTCACTATTGATACAAATAACAACGATTTATTCATTTGAATGGATTTTTTCTTCTAATGTACAAAAAAACTGAATTTCTTCTTTTACAGAGAATTTTTACATGGAACCTGATATGGACAGATCCGAAACAAGGTGCACCGTCATAATCGGCAGAAATAGACAGGGTGTCCCATTTAAATAAAAATTTTTTTGGCATTTCCGGTTGAAACGGAAGTATCTCATTAATGAAAATATGCTCTTCAGATGCATTGTGGTCCATTGCACTCAGCTGCCAACTTTAAAAATATCGCCCGTTTCGTTTTAAAGATGTTAATTTGGTGCCAAACTTTATCCCAACCCTGTATAGGTCAGACAGGACGTAGTCTGCAGATAAGTATAACAACTGGTTTCTCCGAACACTGTATCGATAATAACCATTTTTTTCATGAAGAAGTTGTAAAATTACTTTACAATGTTAGGAAGGGATAAATTATGGATTATTTTGAAAAATTCTCCATTAAAAATCCATACTAATGAAAGGAAACTAGACCATAACTCAGGTATTCTTTGCGACAACAAGATTTTGTAACCGAATGAGAAGGAAACGTTCATTTATGTTTAGTTTCTTTATGAACACTTTTGAAAATGGCCTCAAGACCGAAACATGTGTCTGGAATCTGATTATATTCATGAAACAGAAAGCTTAGTGTTTTATTTATAGGTTGTTATAATGTTTCATCTCGAGCTAACCGCAAACTCTTTACAATTCATCAATAGTTATAATATCGTAGTTTATTAATAGGGTAACATTTCATGCCTTGAGGGAGAAAATTATCAACTCATTCTTTTTTATATTCACCATAACTGAATTAGCTCTGCACCAAGTTTTGGATCAAAATTAAACATCTTGAAATTAATGAAACTTATGTTTTAGCAGAAATTGCAAAAGATGTATCGTCAGCAAATATAATGATCCATTCCGCAATCACATGATCAGGCTATCATTAATGAAGAGGAGAAGAATTAGAGATCCCAAGACTGACCCTTGTAAGATTCCCTAAGTTACACTAAAAATGTCTGATAAGTACTCAAAAAGCTTGACGCAAATTAATCTTTCATTCAGACAACTTTCTCTCCACTGTAGAAAGACGCCATGACATCGCAAGTTCTGCATCTTATCGAGTATAAATCTGAAATTTAAACAGTCAAAAGCCCGAGAGAGGTCGAAAAACATACCACAGACCCATATTCCTTCTTCTAAACACTTGTACACATATTCAATGAATGACACCCCTTATTGAAGTGCTCATCGTCGCAGACCTTTTATGCCATTCGCAAATCTTCGCTGTATCCACAGCTGAAAGTATTACTTCAAGCTAAACTCAAATGCAGCTTCGGAAATTATACGAAGATGAATCGTATTAGCAGTCATCAGGAGTAGAAATACGCCCTCAATTGGAACAATCGAAACAAAATATCTGCTATATTTCGAACTGGTATCTTGTTTTTGTAGAGAAGAAGGTAAACATGGAGGATCAGCAATTTACCTCTGGGATGTTATAGTAGGTAGGAATATAAAAGCGCAACTGAATTCTCCACACTTGGTGAATTTCAGTGTTCTGCTGTGAACATGCTGTGGCCATCAAAAACGAACCTTGTGGTGTTTAGAACCAAGAATTCCCTGAATTACGCTAACTGATACCATTATGTTGAATGATGTAGATTTGAAACCAGTTCATGACACAAGATTACTTGGAGTACACATTGATGAGTTCTTGGATTGGGATAATCATGTGGTAGAGATTGGGCTGAAACTGGGTAGCATTGGTGATGGAACCAGAGTGGTAGCTAGACATATGGATGAAAAAACGCTGAAAATATTGTACCATGCTAATTTTGAGTCAATACTCAGATATGGAATTGTGTTCTGAGGATGCAGCTCCAACATTCAACAACTTTTTGTAGTACAAAAAGAACAATAACAACCATGAGGCATATGAAATTCAGAGATACCTGTGTGTTTTCAAGGATATGGAAATTATGACTGTATATGGGTTATATATATTTGAATGTCTGATGTTTTTTTAAGAACCAGATGTAGTTCAGATCTAACTTTGTCCATAGCTATAATACAAGAACAACAAATTTCATTAATCCTTCTCATAGACTGACAAGTACAGAAAAAGGTCCCTATTATATGTGTATAAAATTTTACAATAAATTACCATCTATATGCAGATTAACTAACTTGTAATGTAATAAATAATAAGGTAAAGAGTCCAAACTGAGAATAGGTACGTGGAATGTGAGAAGTCTATATGCGGCTGGTAAATATGATAATCTTATGCAGGAAGTTAAGCGTATGGGAATGTCAATTGTGGGAGTGAGTGAAGTGCGGTGGCCTGGCACTGGAGCATGCCGTCATGACGATGGTATATTATACTACTCCGGAAATGTAGATGGTGACACTAACCATAGAAATGGGGTAGGCATCTTCATAACATCAGAAATCACAAAATACGTTACAAATTTTACCCCTATAAGTGACAGAATTATACTACTACAACTGAGCGCCTCTCCGTTTAACATAAACTTGATACAAATCTATGCTCCTACGGCAGAGAAAAAATACGACAACGAAATTGAATATCTTTACAGCAAATTAGATGAAACCTTGAAAAGCCTGAAACATAACGAAATTACATACATTATGGGTAACTTTAACGCAAAAATCGGCAGGGGATACAGATCAGATCTGGTGGGTGAACATGGAGTGGGCGAAAGTAATGACCGAGGTGATAGACTATTCCAATTCTGCCAGGAACATAACATGGTGATAACAAACACATGGTATAAATTACATAAACGAAGGTTATATACTTGGAAGGGCCCGGCGACGACCCAACACACATAATGAGAAACCAGATAGACTATATCTTGGTTAACAAAAGATTTAGAAACTGCGTCAGCAGAGTTACAACATACCCCAGCGCAGATATCGGTTCCGATCACAACCCTCTAATGGCTGAAATCAAAATAAAGCTGAAGAGATTGGTCAAACGCGTTAATCAAAAGAGGGTTGATATTACAAATGTGAGAATGGATCAATTGGACAGATGTGAATGAGTATATAAGAGAAATGCCCATATCTGAGGATGTGAATGAAACGTGGAAATTGTTCCGAGAACACATGAATAAGCTGTTGAAAACACATACGATAACAAATGGCAATAAAAAAAAACAACGATGGATGACGGAAGAAATATTGTGGCTTATGGAACAAAGAAGACGACATAAAGATAATGTAGAAAAGTACAAAGACATGCAAAGAGAAATAAGACAAAAAAATACGCAAGGCCAAAGAGAGGTGGATGACGGATAGGTGTGTAGAAATGGAGAATCTCGAAAAGAAACATGACATGTACAACATGCATAAAAAGTTGGGGAAATTACTGGTCAATTTAACAAAAGAACGCCGCACGTTCTAGTAGATAACACCGGCAAAACCATCATTGATAAACAAGAGATTATAGAAGCGTGGAGAAAATACGTATCAGAGTTGTTTGAGACGATAGACCGGAATTACCAGAACAACTAAATAAAATGCAAAGTCCGGAAATCCTGAAATCTGAGGTTCTCTATGCAATAAAATCAACGAAAAATAAAAAGCATCTGGACCCGACAACATACCAATTGAACTATTAAAGGTAATTCACGAAGACAATATCGATGCTCTAGTAAGGTTCTTCAATGCTATATATACCACTGGAGTGATACCCGACGAGTGGTTAAAATCTGAATTTATTACACTCCCTAAAACACATCGTGCAAAAAGATGCCAAGAATACAGGTTAATAAGTCTCATGAGCCACACCTTAAAGGTTTTCCTTCGCATCATACATGGTAGGATAAGGGCTAAATGCGAATTAGACCTAGACGAAACACAATTCGGTTTCAGAAATGCCCTCGGGACGAGGGAAGCATTGTTTGCCTTAAATATACTCCTCCAAAAATGTCGAGATCAACGGAAGGATATCTTTGTATGCTTCATAGATTATGAGAAGGCTTTCGACAGGGTGAGGCACGAAGAACTTACGAGCATACTGCGAAGCATTGGGATTGATAACAATGACCTGTGTGTTATAGAAAATTTGTACTGGCGGCAAAAAGCAGTAGTTCGAGTGAATGGAGAGTTAACCGAGGAATGTCAGATTCAGCGTGGTGTCAGACAAGGATGCATCCTCTCCCCGTTACTGTTCAACATTTATTCCGACAGAGTTTTCAAACAAGCTTTACACGATCAAGAACACGGAGTGAAGATCAACGGCGAACTCATAAACACTATCCGTTATGCGGACGATACAGCCATTCTGTGTGATAACCTTCAAAGTCTCCAACATCTACTAAACTGCGTGAACATGGTGGGACAAAAAGGAGTTGGAAATAAACGTCGCTAAGACAAAGTTTATGGTCTTCAGCCGCCAGCCTTATGCTGATGGCTCTTTGCAGATAAACGGACAAAAAGTGCAACGAGTCTCACACTTTAAATACCTAGGCTGCTACATTACCGACCAACTCGACCCAGATAAGGAAATTAAATGCAGGATAGAGGCAGCCGGTGCAACCTTCCAAAAAATGAGACCCTGCTTTGTAATGATAACTTAAATCTCAAATTACGACAGAGGATGATTAAGTGTTACATCTGGTCCGTGCTGTTATATGGAGTTGAGGTTTGGACGCTCAAAACGACGACTATCAATCGTTTAGAAGCGTTCGAAATGTGGTTGCACAGAAGGATGCTCCGAATACCTTGGATTGCAAGGCAGACGAACGAAGCAGTTTTGAAGAGAGCAAATGCTGTCCGGGAACTACTAGTAACAATCAAAATAAGGAAAATATCTTATTTGGGACATATTGTTAGAGGTGACCGTTACAAAGTTCTCCAACTAATAATGAAAGGAAAAATCGAGGGACGCCGAGGAGTTGGAAGGAAACAGGTTTCATGGCTGAAGAACATTCGGGAATGGACCGGAATACAGAGTGCAGAACAACTGTTTAGATTAGCCGAAGACCGCGATCAACTCGCCAATGTAATTACCAACGTCAGGGGGACCTGACAAGGCACCGGAAGAAGAAGAAATGTAATAAAGAAACTTCTTATAAATTTAGAACCCTATTCACTTGGTGACTTTCTTGATTGTAATAATTTATCCCAATTTGTATAAATTGTATACTGTTGTTGACATCAATTCATTTCTCTCCATGTGATACTACTGTGGAGATAATCTGAAATGAAGGAATATATTATTATTATTATCATTAATGATCGAACAAATTTATTCTATTATGATATCACACTAGAAAACAAGGCTGTAAGAACTGCTGACTATTTAGTAGAGATTTTCGACATTTTTCAACAATCAAGAGGTCAGCAAATAATGATAAACCACATACCTTCTCAAAAAGCAATCAAACTTCATCTCGATTCAAATTTACGCAACATAATGAAACACAACAGAATAACCGCAGAGGCCAATAACATGGTTTTCCGAACTCAATTATTCACCAATAGAGAATAATGGCAGGGGAAACATATAGAATCAGAAATGGGAGTTAATTTAACCCTGTAGGGTCGATGAGACCCACACATGAGGAAAATTCCCGGCCTACACTCTCTCCTACCAAGAAAATATCGATTCGAATTTACCTGAAAGCTCTAACAGCCAATTTCCATTGAATCAGATCTTTCGTGTACATTTGGAGCCATTATGATTCAGTGTCCTCTCGATGATACGATCCTAACAACAACCCATTCTATTTGATATAAAAAGACTAGATTCTCCAACAAGAATTTGTCGAAGATATATTTCGAAAGAGATGAGTTAGAGTTTTCTCACTTTCAGAATAGTTAAACTATCCAAATATTTCGGTAAAATTCGTGATTGGGCGAAATCCGTCAAAAAATTCAGGAGTTCAGAGCATCTGAAATGTGATTTTCTCAATATATGTTGTAACGGGCGAATTTTTATTACTTCGGACATCTCAGCTAAAAATGGGATCGAGGCCTGCATAGTACAATCTCAGTGTTTCTGTGACGCGCATGATAAAGAAGTGGAGTCGACTTCGATCGACCTTCTTCGATTCTGCATCATTTTCGTGTTAAAAGGTTAGAAAGTAAATGTGTCTATCTTGTTTAATGGCCTTTCTCGAATTGAAATTGAGTTCCAAATAGAGAGTTTGTCGTGCCGAACAGTTTTGTAACGTTCTATAAGTCCAGTATTTGATCAGCCAAGGTTTATTCAATTTTTAATTGTCGTATTCAATTGTTTAATGTATCGGAGATGGCAAAGGTCTCATGCATTTATTTTCAGTCCGCCATATTCAGTTCTTCACGTATCTTTCGGGGAGATGTCTGATGAATAAACTCACCTCCCAAATTGTTTCATTATTCGTGCTATACTTTGATGCCCAGTTTTTGGCGTTCTTGTTCACCCGAACAGAGTGCCTATCATTTTGCCCGAATGTCTGTAATTTTGGAATATCGAGCCGAAAATGGTCTCAATCGATTGGGTTCGACTCACTGATGAAGAATTCGTGGCGAAAGTCGAGTCTGTCCGGCCGGCCGGCCGTATCCTCTCTAGCATCCAAAAGGAATCAGCTAGAGTTTTCATATTTTCAGAATAGGTTAATTGTCCAAATATCTCGGTCAAGTTCGTTATTGGGCCAAATCCGTCGGATGGTTCAGTAGTTATGAGCATATGAAATTTTGTTTCCGCAATAACTACGAGAATATACATCCGATCAAGTTGATACTTAAAATATTGTTGAGGAGGCTGAAACGAAACGGCTTGCAAAATTTCGCAGAAATCGTCACGCTTGAAAATTTTTAAAAATTCCCAAAAAAAAATTTTCAATACTCAATATCTCCTACGACTTCATTTGGATTTAAATAAAAATCCGTTTATATATTGAGGTTACCGATATCTTACTCATCCTCAAATTTCATTGTCGTAGCTTTCCCCTTCTGCAGATATGATCATTTTTTCATTTAATCAAGAGAAAAATAGAAATGTCATGAAGTCCGAGCTTTGTCATTGAAAGATTTGCCATCACAGATCGATATTCATTTGACAACTTGCGGACCTAGATATCAGTGTCAGTTGGCGTAATATCAATCAAAATTTTCATAGAATTCATAGAGGTAGAATTCGATGTCGATGACGTTGTCAAAATTCAGAAAAGCACAGACGTAATATTAATCAAAAAATTTTTTATCATAGAGAAAGAATTTGATGGCGTTGTCAAAACTCAGAAAAGCAATGACGTAAGTTTTAAGGAGAAGCATAGAACAAAATTTGGTGAAAATTATGAGTAGTTATTTTCAAATTGAGATAAAGGTTTGTTTATTCATTAGGCTTTCATATTTACATCATATAATAATAATTAATAATAATAATAATTTATTCAGTGTACAGTTTCGATACTTCAAATGAACAAACACGAAAATGCTTGTGTGTGAGTGATAAAGAGAGAATACAATACAACAATTTGGGTTTGAAAAAGGATCCTGGATAAGTCAACAGATAAGCACCAGCGGTAAAAATTACGGTACAATAAACACTTTAAAAGCATTAGCATTTTGAAACAAGACACCATAAAAGAAGAATAGTCATTTTTCTATCAGCCGTGTAATTATACTACGGTGAGTTTTCTTCATAAAAACGCGGAGTGCCCTCCTGAAATGGCGAAGAACGGGACTCTGTCGTATCTCGACCGGGATAAAATTGAACACCTTAGGTCCCAAGTAGCTGAAATTCATCTGCCCAATGGTCTTGTTCATACGTGGCAGAAGGAATCTATGTCCATGCCGAGTTGCATAATCATGACTGAAAGTACACAATTCATTTCTGCTATTATATTGAAGGACTGCAATTATCACAAAATAAATCTGTCTAGGATCAAGCTGTCCGGATTCGGAATAAAGTAGATCGCTCGGATAATCATAACTCCTTCTCAGGATGATTCTAAGGAAACGCTTCTGTATCACCTCGAGAGAATGCAGGTGAGTCTTCGACACTCCACCCCAACCAACAATGCCATAGTTCAAATGAGTCTCCACCAAACTCTTATAAACAGCAATCATCTGTTCCATATCAAGGATATTTTTAATTCGTCTGAACTTATATAATATACACCTCAACTTTTTAACAACATACTCTATGTGGTGGTTCCATCTTAAGTGGCTGTCCAGGATAATCCCAAGGTACTTGATCTTATTTGTGGGTTTGATGGCTCCTACATTTTTGAGCGACAACTGAAAGGAAGGCAAGGAATTGCTGCAGCTACTGAATGGCACAAAGAACGTCTTCGAGAGGTTGACCGACAGGAGTCTGTGATCAAAGAAGTCCTTCAACTTACTCAAATCGGCCTCAAGTTTACGCTTCAAATAAAACCAGTTTTCATCTTCACAGAATAAAACAGTATCATCGGCGAAACTGATAATCATGGAGTCGATATCTAAAAGAAACATATTATTCATGTAGATGTTAAATAGAATTGGTCCCAGTACAGTTCCCTGGGGTACACCACATGTAATGATCCTTTCCCCACCTACAATATCTCCAATTCTTACTTGTTGCTTCCTATCAACCAAGTAACTCCTGAACAGATCAAGAGCCGTTCCTCTCATTCCCAAATCACCCAGTGCATCCAACAACTTCATGTGGTCGACAGTATCGAAAGCCTTTGAAAGATCTATAAACAATCCAATCGATGGGTGGGAGGAATCTAAGCATCTATATACATTTTGTGTCAATATTTTGATTGGATCCTGGACAGACACACCCAGACGAAAGCCGTACTGTGAAGGTGACAACAATCCGTGCTTCCCTAGGAAAGAATTTAATCTTTTCTGTATAACCTTCTCTAGTACTTTTGCAAAATTTGTTATCAGAGAAATCGGTCTATAGCTAGCCACATCATCCTTATCTCCACCTTTATAAATTGGTGATACTATTGCTGTCTTGAAAGTCGATGGGAAGTATCCTTCCAGCAAGCATCTATTAACAATGTTGGCGAGTGGAGCAGATATGTGATCCGATACAAGTTTGATTGTTTCCACTCTGAGATTATCGAATCCAGGTGCCCTCCTATTTTTGAGTCCTGAGATTATTTCCCGGATTTCCCCTTCCGTCGCCGGGTTCAAGAATATTGAATGATTGCAAACAGTCCTTTTTTCAACATAATTGGGATTTTTTGGCACCTGCTCAGCCAGTTTTCTGCCGACGTCAACGAAATATTCATTGAAACAGTTTGCAACCTCAAAGGGATCACTTATAATTTGACAGCCATTTTTTCTTATGCACGTTATACGGGCTGGCTCCGGAGTCGTCAACACCTCATTCACAGTTCGCCACAAGTTTCGAGAGTCAAGTTTTTCATTTGCAATACAACCACGGAAATAAGTTATTTTAGCTCTTTCGATTAGTTTCTTGAGTACTTTCCTATATTGAGTGTATTCGCTCATCAAAATTTGGTCTTCCGGAGATTTCTTGAGTTTAAAGTACATAGCATTTTTTTTATTTATAGAATTAATTAAAGATAGAGTTATCCATTTTTTCCGTTTTTTATTGTCGCCTCTTATTCTCACATACCTTGTACTCTCTCTTAACTTTTCTTCTATTATACTTATGAACGCATTTGTTTCTGAGTCCAAGTCACAACTCTTTGGTAAAACCTTATCCCAGACAACAGATGCCAACTTCTCCATGAGTACTTTTTCATCAATTTTCGGGCAATAACTCACAGATCGACGCATCACATTTACTCTATGCCGTACCATGATCTGCACCATAACCGCGAAGTGATCCGTTATATCCGCTTCCAATGTCATCGGCAACACAGAATCATATGTCTGATCTTTAGACTTGACGAATATGTGGTCTAGACATGTGGAAGATCCCCTTTGAACTCGTGTAGGTGTATTTATGGCAGATATGTACCCATACTCACTCAGAGTGTCCAAATAATATTCAACTTCCTTTGAACTTACCAACAAGTCAATATTTATATCTCCAACGAACAGAGCATAATCAGACACCTCCCTCACTCCATCCATTATCAGGTTTAACTCCTCAATAAAAGACAAAACATCAGTGGCTGGTGACCTGTAGGCGGCATTGATGTCAAAAGTTTTGTCGCAGTAGCACACCTTAATCTTCAGCAAATAACTTCCATTGAGCTCAACCACATCATGCGACCTATAGATACCCGACCTCACAAAGGCCACAACACCATCGTTACGATTTAGTCCACCAAAATTATACAATGTTTTAAACCCAGGTACATTCCACACCGCAATATCAGGTATCACATGAGTCTCTGTACAAATAATGCACTCAAAACAGGCATCAACTTCACCCAGAAGAAGCAGAAACTCGTCAAAATTCTTAGAAATGCTACATATGTTCATGTGAACCAGCTTGAAATTTTCCAATCCACAATTCACCCTCAGAACCTCCCTTACCTCCTCAGCTCTACCCAGAGGGAATGTGTCCAACCTGGGCACGTCAAAATCACGTATATACGGGTCCATAATATAAAATGTAGAACAATTGCAACTATAATCTTTGCATCCCTGCTTTTGCCCTACATTATACTGTCCACTAATCAATTTTTGTTCCTACCTGGCCGACTGCTGGTTCTCAAATTTCTAACTTCCCCGGTTTGTCTGCCTTCCACACTTCCGCTCGCACCTCTGTTTCCACTCTTTCCTAATGGGGTTTTGTTCCAGGAGGAGTATTTTTAAATGTGGACGCCACAACCTGATGGATTGATAATTCCTGGGTGGCATCTCCGCAATATGATCAGTGTCTTCTATTGCATCCACTCTTTCAACCACTTTTGCACTAATCTCCTCAGTAATATAAACACTCTCTATAGAGCTCCCTCTGGCAGTGGGAGTTGGGGGCACTGTTATTTTTTGGGACAGGGTTATATTGAATTTCAGCACCACATCGGGGTTCCAATTCTTCAGCTGTATACGATTACGATACCCCACTTACATAGAGTTTCGAGTTTTTATGTATGCGTTCAAACTTTTTGATTTGGCTTGCTTAAGATGTTTAACAAGGACTTTATTTGTTTGCCGGTCTTCAGGACTTAAATCGTTTGTAATTGAGATTCCAGTCCCCCTCAATTTGTACAGTTGTCTGAAGATGATCTGCTTCCTTAGATATGAGACGAACTTTATTATGATGGTATTTCTTCTTCCAAATGTGTATATATCGTCTATATCCCCCTCAGTGAATTTACTTCCAAATATAAAATTCAATTTCTCAAGCGTAGCTTTCAACAGATTTTCCCTGTCCGGTTGAATACCAAATACCACTATATTCTTCTTTCTACTGGATCGCTCTAAATAAGTAATTCTTCCCTCCAACCTCAGGTATCTCCTTTCTAGACTCTCGAACTTATAATGTAGAGCCTTTATCTCTGCTCTAATTTCAGCTGTATTATTAATTACAAGATCTTCTAATTTATTGAACAACTCTTGATTTGTAAGAGAGTTCATATTTATAACCACATCCAAATATCAACGTCCCCAGTCCTCAGAGATATCATCCGATGAACAGTCAGTATGTATTTCAAATCTTCGGATTGTGAGTGGACCACATCCGATGAACACTCACTTGTTTCCAGTGTTTACGTTTTCTTATCAGTACATTTATAAATATCGTTTATTTCATTCAAAAACCAACGCTTTGTGAAAGTTCACTCACACTGAATCTAATAGGAACTTGAATGATTTTCACTTCAAAGCCGCATTAAAGAACCTTGCAGCATAATGAAGACATGAACAAAAGAAGTCCCATAGTCCCATGTCCCATAGTATGGAAAAAGACTATTGTTCACCCGATCAGAGAGCTTATAGATTTGTTAAGGTTTGAATATTTACTCGCAAGTAGGTCAACAAGAGCGCCAAAGCAATCTGACCTCACGTCAGTGCTTTCTAATTTTTTTTTTTTTCGTTTCTCAGTTTCTCGATTTTCTTGATGAATTTTTCATCGAAATATCTGTACCATGGTATTCTTTTTGAACACATGGATATTTTTTCTTCTCTTAAATTATCATCGTTTTGTGAGTCAATACATTCAGGGATCGCTGGAAACTGTGGCAAATAATCGATTCGAGAACTTATGAAATTGATTTTAACAGCCAAAACCTACCGGAGTAGAAACATCACCTAAGAATTGAACAAATTTGCCGGAGCAGGGAATTAACCTAAGAACTGAACGAAATCTGCCGGAGTTGGAAATTCACCGAAGAACTGAACCAACTCTGCCGGAGTTAGAATATTAACAAAACATATCTTGCCGAGGTTGAACAAATTTGCCGAAGTTGGATTTTACGACGTACTAACAGATGTTTTCCTGAGTACTGAAAAACTGAGAGAAGATAGAGTTTTTGTTGGAAAGTTTACCAACAGGGTGGAAGACTTAAGAACCATTTTCGACACCAAACTCATCCCGAACACCCAGGATGGTTGTATGGTCCTGTTATCGCATGAATTGGGACTCCAGACATACAAGATAAGTTCCAAAAACAATTGTAAATGTTACCTGTTGATTTTTATTGTCGGAAATTGATCAATTCCACTTGCAACTTTTAATTTTGACAATTTAACATTTGTACTTACTGTAAATATCTAGTATTTCTAAAACAGTGAAATAAATTTTGATTGTTCGAGTATTGACTATCATTGACTGGGGTGGAAGCATCTACTTGAACTCTCTGAAAGTAAATGTGAGATTGCTTTGTGCTCAAGCTAGCCAGAGCAATTTTCAATTCAATTAAAATAAATAAATATAATTTTTTTGAAAGTAACAATGTCATTGAATATCCATCAGATGGAGTTGTAACGTGAGAGATGGTTAAATAAAGTTGGAGCAAATAGGCTCGGGAAATTTCGTAATAATGGATATGTTAGATACTATTTTAAAACTTTTCAAAACTATTTTTAATTAATCATTTATAAAATATCTAAAATATTTGAACAAAAACTCGTACGTGTATGAAGGTTATTGATTCTTACAAATTTTCCAATTTCACTATCGTAGAACAAAACCTCGAAAAGGCGAGGGGCTACCGATATTCAAGGTGGTGACATGAGGGTATGCAGTAACTATAGAGGAATTAATTTAAAAGGTACATCACTGGGAGTATATGGGGATATTGGAGAGGAGACTCTAAAATCGTACTGATAAAGATTTAGGTTAGAGTGGATTCAAGAAGGTCAGAAGTGTACAAGACCATGCAATTTTACAAATTATGGAAAAAATGGAGCAAGCTGGTCAAAATGCGTATTTTGTGTTTGCAGATCTTGTAAAGAACTGGTGCAAAGCATAGAGTGGATACAAAGAGAATTTCAATTGCATAGTATAAAGGAAATTGAGGTCAGGGTATTTCTACACCGACAAAGGATTCACACAAGGAGTAGTATTGAGCCCAGCACGTTTCGTTGTACAAGGTGTCCAGAAAGGGTATCGGGTATTTGTAAGTTCAACAAAACAAAAAACATTTGTGAGCAATAAAAAGTTCATTGTCTATTATCAACACATGAATTGGAAAATTATTTGGAAAAAATGATGTTATCCAAATGATGACCGTTGCGTTGCTGGCACTCTTCTAAACGAAAACGAAGATTGGAGTTAACACTTCGCTTTCCGATGGATAAAGACGGATTTTGACGAACCGACGCCTCACCTTCTTCAATTGTTTCTTCATCGTGAACTGAACGAGAACGACCAGAGTTTTGAATATCAACTGTCGCACCTGTATTCCCAAACATCCTGATCCATTTCCCAATGCTATCGTCACTTGACGCGTGGCGTGTATGCTATTCCGCACGACAGCGACTTTGAGCAGTCTCTAATGAATCACCATTACATTCCATAGTAGACTTCAAACATAAGAAGATCTGAAAAATCGTCACTTGGACCGCAAGACTCGATTCGAAGAATCCATCTTGCAGATTGGCGACAAATCTTGTATATTTGATTTGAATATAGAGGGTATTTTTAAGGACAAGAGTGATTATATTTCTAAATTAGCAAAGGACTATAGTGCTGAGATTATTCTCCTTGAAGAGACACATGCGGATACTGAAAAAATCTTCGTGAAAGAGGAACCATAAAAGGTTATGTATTCATTAATTATCTCCTTATTAAAATTTACGGTTTAGCTTGTTATGTTAAAAATCCTTGATTCATAATATTGAGTTAATCCAAAAAGGCGAATTTTAGGGTGTTTTCTTTATCTCTTTCAAATTTTGTAATATTTCTATCGTTAATATTTATAAACCTCCAAATACTATTTGGCCAAGAAATTTGGAAATGAATTTTCCTCATCCTTCAATTTATTGCGGTGATTTTAATTCTCACCACGAGATGTGGGGTTATAATAATGAAGTGGAATAGCTTCAACTGACTGGATGGAAGATAATAATTCCTATTTAATTTTTGATGGAAAAGATGTACCTTCTTTTCATTCTTCTCGATGGAATAGAGGCTACAATCCGGATCTCTACCTAGTGTCTTATTACAATACTTGCAAACCGCTTCCTGTAAAGCGTAAAATTCTAGGAGTTTTTCTTCATAGCCAACATAGACCTATTCTGTTGACTTCAAGAAGTTTAATTCAATATTCAGTATGTTTAAGAAGGTCTCGTTGAAATTTCAAGAAAGCGAATTGGATTGAATTTGCTGAGAAGGTAGACAGTGATATTATGATGGATTAAACCCACTCACGATAACTATCACAGATTCTTAGGTGTTGTGAAAGCCGCAGCAAAAAGTTCGTTCCAAGAGGTTTCCGGTTGATCGAAAGAAACCGATAATTTGTATAAGAACTATCAAAAATTACCAACCGTTGATAAATGTGAAAGGCTTGTGAATTCTATCAATACAAGCCGAAAAGAGAAATGGAATAGTGTTGTATCGAAAATGAATTTTACACATTCGAGTAGGAGTTCATGGAATATATTCAATCGCTCGCCGCCTAGTTAATGTATCTGAATCAGTCAATATATCCCAATCTAAAATGAGGAATATGTAGAAAAACTTACACATATTCAGGAGATCAGCTCCTACTTTAGAACATGTGTTACATCCATTCAATATAGATGAATTGAGGGCTGCAATCAAATTTAGGGAAAAAGGCCTTGTCTTGGTTAGTGTCTTTCTATAACAATTTTCTGAATTCAGGAAACATTCCTTCCGAATTTCGTAAGGCTAAAGTAATAGGTATTTTGAAACGAGGAGAAAATCCTTGTGATCCTAGTAGTTATCGACCGATCAGTTTATTGAGTATTCCTTTCAAGATGTTAGAAAGGCTTATTCTTTTTAGAATTAAATCTTCTATAGAAAATGCTCTACAAAATTTCTAGGGAGGCTTCAGGAAGAATAGGAATTCTTCAGATCAGGTTCTCGGCCTTACAACTTTCATAGAATCAAGCTTTAAGTATAGGTTGAAAACAGATCCTGCTTTTATTGATTTATCTTCAGTATATGACACTGCGTGGAAAGATGGATTAATTTTCAAACTCTATACCCATCTGAAGTGTGGGAAAATGGTACGATTATTAGAAAATATGTTATCTGATAGAAGATTTTTAGGTTTTTATTGACAATTAGAGTAGCAATTTCAAAACATTGAAAAACGGTCTTCCTCAAGAATCAGTTTTAGCTCCTTTACTTTTCATTTTATATCTGAGTGATTTACCCACGACATCATCTCAGAAATTTGTTTATGCTGACGACATTGCTATTGCTTACCCAACATTCGGATTTCCATACTCTGGAAAACATACTGTCATGTGGTTTGGAAATTTTAAAGAATTATTTTGTTGAGTGGCGATTATGTCCAAATCCCAACAAAACAGAGTGATCTTGTGTCGATCTGAATAATCATGAAAAATATAGGAAATTAGCTGTAACTTTTAATGATTCTCCTATCGAACATAATTTCTATCCAAAATACTCAGGAGTTAAATTAGATTCATCTCTCTATTAAAAGGCTCATTTAAATGTTCTGAGCCTAAAACTGAAAACTAGGAATAATATTGTTCAGAAATTAGCTGGATCATGTTGGGGTGCTGATGCTTCCAATGTCCGCACAGCATCTTTAGCCATAGTTTTTTCTGCAGCTTAGTATTGTTGCTCTGTTTGGTTTAATAGTGCATGTGCGGGTACAAAATTAGAAATAATAATAATCACCCGCTTAATGAAGGGCAGCGCACTTCTCGAATCGCTGGTTATACTATAACAGTAGATCCAAAAATTATCTTTGGTAGAAAAGATGTTTGCAAGGTGAATAAAAACAAGTTTGTAGTTATAATAGAATTTTGTATTCACAGATAAGAATAGTTTTACAATGTTCGGCACTTGAGTTTACACTCACAGAAAGAGTTTTTAGGTGTCTATAATAACCAAGGATTTGAACTTCTCTGCTCAATCTTGGGTACTTCTGGTAATATTAAATGATAAAGAGATCTGACCTTATTTGTTGTTTGGAGTTCACCACAGCTCTGCTTCAATCGTCGAGGGTAGATTTCTCTGAATAAGGTGCAGGCACTTTGGATAAAGCTTCACAAACTTCCACTGATGAATTGTGCCTTGGCGATATGTAATTGCGTCACAGGTTCACAATTCACAACCTTTTTCTTTTACGTAGAGAATTTCAACTGAGTTATTCACCTACACATGTAGGTAACTTAGGTAGCTAACTGACCCGAAAACAGATTATTTTGAGAGATCTTTAGAGGAACTTGTAGTTCTGAGTGCCGTTATAGACTCGTGAAAACTAAATTGATAAAAGAGAACTTACTTGTAGAAATGACTACCTTGAGAAGTGTAGAGAGAATGAATTTGAATAATTGAAAGAGGTCGGGCGTGTACAAAAGTTCAGGTAGCTAAGTTTAGGCATTTCAAAAATTCCGTCCGACAGTAGGCGTTCTTGGAAGTAACGGCCGCTGCCTCAAATTCCAAGAACTGTCCTTTGTTGCGAGAATATCGCAACAGTGCACATACACAAAAAATTGATGCACAATTGAATACACTCATGAAAAAATTACTGGCACGATGAGAACTACACCGATTCATTGGTTACCAGTTTTGTCTAACATTGTCCCTCCCCATTCGCAGACAGACTGCATAGAAAGGAAGATTAAGATTTGAGAATAACGGTAGACCAGAAGCAATTTGAACAAGTCAGTCATTTTGCTTATCTGGTAGTTGATATAGATAATGGTGGTTGTCAAGAGAGGGATATTGAAAAGATAGTAGAGGAGGGAAATAAATTATTTTTTTCACTGAACAGAAGGGAAGAAATATAAGAGAAAACCAAGAAGACAATATAAAGGAGAGAAATTTCAGTTTCGTAGAATCAACCCACTAGAACATATAGGATATACTCTCTACGGGCTTGCTCTTGCTTAGTAAACTAGTAGAACAACGTCTTCTCCGAATGGAGGATTGTAATATACCAGGTATACCGATATGAAGTGAGCGTCAAGATACAAATGTCGCGATAAGAAATATTTGTTATGCACGAGCCTTTATTTATTTTTTCTTGTTCGCAATGACATCTGTGAAACATATTTTGAATACATCAAGTCATTGAACAGACAACATCATATTTTTCATCGTGTTAAAAATGTCGAATTTTGTGCCAGAAATTGATAATTTGTGGAAAGCATTAATTTTTATTTTCATTTGAAGAAAAGTGCTACAGAATCGCATCGAATGCTTGTCGAGGCATATGGTGATTATGCTCTATGAAAGACAGATAGAAAACCGAAAAAACACATCGGTTTTACGTCGGTTTGGTACTGGGGATGAAAAATGGACTTATTTTGAGAATCCTAAACGGAAAAAATCATGGGTTCCCAAGCAACACAAACTCGTCTAAGTCACATAAAGTAAACGTCTATTGAGATCTAAAAACACAAAAAAGCATACAGAATATGTCATTTCCTAGATATGATTTAGATTGATGTTTTTAAGAGTGTTTTATGGGACGTAAATTGAGGGTTAATATTTTTGTGCCTATTCGACGTCTAAAGGCAACTTTTTGGCGCTCTTGTTCACCAGAACAGAGTGCCTATCATTTTGCCCGAATGTCTGTAATTTTGGAATATCGAGCCGAAAATGGTCTCAATCGATTGGGTTCGACTCCCTGATGAAGAATTCGTGGCGAAAGTTGAGTCTGTCCGGCCGGCCGGCCGTATCCTCTCTAGCATCCAAAAGGAATCAGCTAGAGTTTTCATATTTTCAGAATAGGTTAATTGTCCAAATATCTCGGTCAAGTTCGTTATTGGGCCAAATCCGTCGGATGGTTCAGTAGTTATGAGCATCTGAAATTTTGTTTCCTCAATAACTACTAGAATATCCATCCGATCAAGTTGATACTTGGAATGTTATTGAGGACGCTGAAACGAAACGGCTTGCAAAATTTCGCAGAAATCGTCAAGCTAGAAAATTTTTAAAAATTCCCAAAAAAATTTTCAATACTCAATATCTCCTAAGAATTCATTTAGATTCAAATAAAAATCCGTATATTAATTGAGGTTACCGATATCTTACTCATCCTCAAATTCCATTGTCGTAGCTCTCCCCTTCTGAAGATATGATAATTTTTTCATTTACTCAAGAGAAAAATAGAAATGTCATGAAGTCCGAGCTTTGTCATTGAAAGATTTGCTAGATATCAGTGTCAGTTGGCGTAATATCAATCAAAATTTTCATTGAATTCGATGTCGATGACGTTGTCAAAATTCAGAAAAGCACAGACGTAATATTAATCAAAAAATTTTTTATCATAGAGAAAGAATTTGATGGCGTTGTCAAAACTCAGAAAAGCAATGACGTAAGCTTTTAGGAGAAGTATAGAACAAAATTTGGTGAAAATTATGAGTAGTTATTTTCAAATTGAGATAAAGGTTTGTTTATTCATTAGGCTTTCATATTTACATCACATTGTCCCATAGTACGGAAAAAGACTATTGTTCACCCGATCAGAAAGCTTATAGATTTGTTAAGGTTTGAATATTTACTCGCAAGTAGGCCAACAAGAGCGCCAAAGCAATCTGACCTCACGTCAGTGCTTTCTAAATTTTTTCAATGTCGAAACGAAAAATGATCATGAAATAAACAAATTGCTACAGAATTTTGAATGAGTTCAGAAAAAATTCTAAAATGAGCAATGAATTGAAACTAATCATTTTTCCATGAAGCTCAAGTCGTTATAACATTCGGAATATCGAACACGAAACTTCCAGGAATTGAATTCAATCCATCCATTCACGATTGTGTTAAGGTGGAGCAATGCATTGGTGTTCCTCACACTAACATGGAAAACTTTTGCGTTCTTTTTAGCAAGATTCATTTTCAATGCCCGGCGAGTCCGCTATGTTTATTTTAGACTCATAATGGCCTAGGGAGTCTATACTCATTCATTGTATCATCGTGTTTTCATGTCTTGGGATCTTCACATGGTTAAATTTAAAACAATCTTAGTTATGATATCGATCATCTTCGGTGTTGATCGATATTATATGCAGCTGCTGATAGCGCTTGTGCCTTCTGCTTCACTGGAAGCGGGAAAGCGTGAAGTCCTGTCACGTCAGGAAGTCATTATTCGGCTTTCCATTTCAGTCTGCAAAGGGTGAGGACAAAAGATCAAGTGACTATATTTTTGTGATCCACCATCTTGCTAAAGTTAGATTTCATCAATTAAGTGAATTAAGTGAAAGTTCAAACTTTTAATAGGGTAAGTGAAAAATTTTCATAATCTACTGTTTTAACAATTTTAAGTTCCAACAATATTTTGAAGCTTTTTCCATTATAATTCAAAGTAGGAATTCTTCTCTTAAGCGATCATTGTGTACCACTCTGTAAGAGAGCAATTTAGAATTCCCTGAGAATGTCAACGATTGTGCGCAATATCCATCAAAAATTTCATTAGAGAAAAACGAGTGTTCGAAGCACTTTTCATAATCCAAAATGACAAAAACAAATAATCCCTGTATCCCTTTCAAACACGTGGACTCAGCATTTCTTGTCGGTTATGAATTCAGATCTGATATCCAATTTAACCGCTTTGGGTGAAGTCGATCGCTTCTCGGAGTTGATATCCACTTTCTAATCCCTGATGAAATCCGAAACTTCCTTCTGATCTCACAAATGCTATATTGGGGATGAATTTCATTCCGAGCCTCCTATATTCTTACGGGCGACCTTTAATCTCACCCAGCTCCTTCTGAAGTGGTACAACTCAATTTGTTGACTTCGCAGTGAACAAATAGTCTTTGATAGAGACGGAAGACCGCCTTCGTAAGATGCGAAGTACGTATGTTAAATATTTGATATAATCTCACAAGGAAAAATTAATTAGATCATGAAATCTACTTCCTTTGCTCTATCGATGTGTGTAAAGTTCGCTAAGCTGTACTGAATTGTGCTAGATTTGTGTTGCTTTGTGCTGTTCGAATGTTTTTGGCGCTCTCGTTCACCCGAACAGAGTGCCTATCATTTTGCCCGAATGTCTGTAATTTTGGAATATCGAACCGAAAATGGTCTCAATCGATTGGGTTCGACGCCCTGATGAAGAATCCGTGGAGAAAGTTGAGTCTGTCCGGCCTCATCCTCTCTAACATCCAAAAGAGATGAGCTAGAGTTTTCAACGACTGTGAAAACAGTAACGAATTCCAGCATCACTTTTATCGCTTAGCGGACGGTGCGTTCCGCATGCTGCAACTATTGATCCCGCCTGAAAATCTGCTCCAAGGAATTATTCGCTTCTGAATTCCAACAGTTGACTCATTGAGTTGTTATTATAGATAATAAAGGAAATCAATAATTTAAAATGTTCGGCGTGATCCATTGCCATGCTCTTGAGGTGCTATTTGAATCTTTGGAATGGGCTATTCGATAGAGTAAGACGAATTCCTGAAAAGACGTTGTCGCATATGTTTAATTTATTTAAAGTGATATTTATGACTTGAATAATCATTAGAATCGATGAAATCCAGTGTCGCGCTTCAGGGAGGGGAAAAAATGCAAAGTTCATCAAAAAAAGCTTTGTCGCACCATCTCACGATATTGGAGTTGTTGATTTTGATATTCAGAATATTCTATTATCAATGGAATGGATTGTGGGGCTTCAGGAAAAGCAGGACCGGACTTTTAAAATTTCTACCAAAGAAAATTCAAAGTCCAATAAAATTTAAGAGAACCGTTGTCGCACCATCTCACGATATTGAGGTTGATAATTATGATATTTTGTCAATATTGATTTTTTGAAAATTGATAATTTTCAAAAGGTTTCTTACTTTTCTCCTTGATAAAGATAGAAGATGTCTAATTTTGAATACTCTGTTATCAATGGAATTGATTGTCGGGCCTCAGGAAGGGCAGGACCGGACTTTGAAGATTTCTACCAAAAAAAATTCAAAGTTCAATAAAAATCAAGAAAAGCGTTGTGGCACCATCTCACAATATTGGGGCTGTTGGTTTTAATATCCAGAATATTCAATTATCAATGGAATTCATTGTCAAGCTTCAGGAAAAGCAGGACCGGACTTTGAAAATTTCTACAAAAAAAATTCAAAGTCCAATAAAATTCGAGAGAAGCGTTGTCGCACCATTTCAAGATATTGGGGTTGTTGGTTTTAATATCTAGAATATTCTGTTATCAATGGAATTGATTGTCGGGCTTCAGGAAGGGCAGGACCGGACTTTGAAGATTTCTACCAAAAAAAAGTTCAATGAAAATCAAGAAAAGCGTTGCAATAACAGTTGATAACATTTTTTCGAATACAGTTTAGGTAATTCTTTCATATTGACCTTAGTGTGTTTCAATCAGAGGCAAACAATACAAAACAATGAATTGATACTTGACCCTTCCATTATTTCTCATGCTTTTCAGTCAGTCTCGCAGGACCATACCAGGCACGCTCTCCCAATCCTTTGGATGAATGTAATACCTTGGAATCCATTAATTACTAGCAACATTCTCTTGCTATATCCAGATCAGCTCATGGAATAGATCTTGTTGAAATTGATGTTCGAGCTGATGGAATCGTATTCTCGAAGAAAATCCTTTGTAAATGCACAGGAACTGAACTCTGAACTTTGCAATAAAGAAACGAACAATATGGAGAATGCAAAAGAATTAACAAACATATATCTTGAACTGAGGGAACTTTAATTGGGTAAGCACTCAACAAAAGATACTAGGTGATCTCTTTATTGTTACATTAACCTAGCTTTCAAATTATAACTGATTTTTTCTCGGGACCCTGAAAAAATAGAATTCCATTTAAATGGTCAGTCGATTAGGTTATACTCTCGGAAGAAGAATTCGTGTTCGAATTTCGTATGTCCATCTGGCCAGCCGTATATTCTCTTTCTCTCGAAAGAAATAGGCCAAAGTTTCCATATTTTTTGAAAAGGTTACCTTATTGACCAAATATCTCAATCAAGTTCGTAATTGTACCACATCCGTAGAATGGTTCATTAGTTGTGTGCATCTAAAATTTTTCAATCGCAATGACAATTTTTGATGATGCAGATTGTGTACAATCATCATTTGGGCAATTATCATCATCTATCATTGTTTTACATCCCGACGTTTCGACAGACATCTTCCATCTATCAAATATAGAAATGAATTTCCTGGTCCATACAATAGATCAAGACTAACTACACATCAGCAAACTACCACATCTTAATGATTTACAAAAACTATTGTAAATGAATATGCTTCACGACCCATTTTAGTTCCAGAAATTCACCATGTCAATTATTGGGTGAGTTTCTTCTAGAAATTGTATCTGCTTTAAAAAATCATTCAACATATATAATAAAAAAATTTGGAATGAAATAAATGAACAAACCCATATCTCAAATTGAAAAAAAAATAGAAAGCACTGACGTGAGGTCAGATTGCTTTGGCGCTCTTGTTGAGCTACTTGCGAGTAAATATTCAAACTATAACAAATCTATAAGCACTCTGATCAGGTGAACAATAGTCTTTTCCCGTACTATGGGACAATGTGATGCAAAACGAACGCCTAATGAATGAACAAACCTATATCTCAAATTAAAAATAACTATTCATAATTTTCCCCAAGTTTTGTCCGGAGCTATAATTCCCTTTTCCTAAAAACTAACGTCAGTGCTGAATTTTGACAACGTATATTGTTTCAGCCACCGAGATTGAATTCTATATCTATGATTTCGCGTTATGAAAAATTTTGATTAATATTACGCCAACTGACACTGATTAATGAGCCCGGTATTTGTCATTAGAATATCGATCTGTGATGGCCATCGTTCAAAGAAAATCATCGGGATGTATACCATTCCTCTTTTCTCTTGAGTAAATTAAAAAAATGATCATATCTTTAGATGAAACAGAGCTACGACAATGAAATTTGAGGATAAGTAAGATATCGATCACCTCAATATATTCACGAATTTTTATTGAAATCCGAAAAATATCTTATGAGATAGTGAGGATTAAAATATTTTTTTGGGAATTTTTAAAAATTTTCTAGCGCGACGATTCCTGCGAAATTTTGCGAGCTGTTTCGTTGCAGCCTCCCACAACAATTTCTCAAGTATCAATTTGATCGGATGGATATATTAGTAGTTATTGACGAAACAAAATTTTAGATGCTCATAACTACTGAACCATCCGGCGGATTCGGCCCAATAACGAACTTGACCGAGATATTTGGACAATTAACCTATTCTGAAAATATGAAAACTCTAGATGAATCCTTTGGGATGCTAGAGAAGATACGGCCGGCCGGACAGACTCAACTTTTGCCACGAATTCTTCATCATGGAGTCGATCCAATCGATTGAGACCATTTTCGGCTCGATATTCCAAAATTACAGACATTCGGGCAAAATGATAGGCACTCTGTTCAGGTGAACAAGAGCGCCAAAAACATAAAAAATTTCATAAAACTAATGAGCAACCAAGAAATCTTCGACGAATAAGTCAGGGTCAGCTTCGATGTTACGAGTTTGTTCACCAATGTCCCAACGGATAAAGCACTTACAATGCTTAAAATGACCTCGTGGGATTTTCAAGAAAGCTAAGTGGATTGAATTCGCCAAGAAAGTAGACAGTGACGTTAGGTGAATTAAACTCACTCACGATAACTATCATAGATTCATAGGTGTTGGAAAGCCTCAGCAAAAAAAATTCGATCCAAGTAGTTTCCGGAATGATTATATTCTAGGTTGGTCGAAACAAACCGATAATTTGTATAAGAACTATCAAAAATCACCATCTATTGATTAATATGAAAAGCTTATGAATTCTATCAATACAAGTCGAAGAAAGAAATGGGATAGTGTTGTATCAAAAATGCATCTCACACATTCGACTAGGCGTTCATGAGATACATTGAAGAAATTAGGCGAAGCTACTCCCCAGGATTAATCGCTCGCCTCTTAGTTGATGTATCTGAATCAGTCAATATATCCCATTCTAAAATGATGATTATAAAGAAAAAATTACATATACTCAGGAGTTCAGCCTCTACTTTTGAACATAAGTCCATTCAATAGAGATGAATTGAGTGCTGCAATAAAGTCTACCAAATCTCGAAAAGCAACATGTATTCACGGAATTTTTCCTGAATTCATCAAACATTAAGAAAAAAGGCCTTGTCCTAGTTATTGTCTTTCTATAACAATATTCTGAATTCAGGAAACTTTCCTTACGAATTCCGTATGGCTAAAGTAATAGGTATTTTGAAACGAGGAGAAAATCCTTGTGATCCTAGTAGTTATCGACCGATCATTTTATTGAGTGTTCCTTTCTAAAAAAGGTTTATTCTTTTTAGAATTAAATCTTCTATAGAAATAGCTCTACATATTATTCAGGGAGGTATTATGAAAAATAGAAATTTCTCAGATCTTACAACTCTCAAAGAATCAGGCTTTGATAATGGGTTGAAAACAGAAGCACCTTTCATTGATATATCTTCGGTTTACCACACTGTTCACTCTGTATGGAAAGATGGATTCATTTTCGAAGTATATACCCATCTGAAGTGTGGAAAAATGGCTAATCAGCCATCTCAAAACATTGAGAAACGATCTTCCATAGACATTAGTTCTAGCTCCTTTACTCTTCAATTCATATCTCAGTGATTTACCCACTACATCATCTCGGAAATTTGTTTCTCTATCAAAAATCGAAATTTCGTCTAATACTAGTTGCAGAAGGCAATTCTACCACTCATGCGTTCAAAACATCGCTCCTTCGTCGCTCGTTTTCGAATTTCGCAATCGTGTTGGAATAGGTGCCCACTCTGCAACTTGTCTTAGAATACAGGGTCTTTCACGAGGATCTTCACCCATATTTATAAGGGAAACTAATGAACGTATTTTCATGAAATTCAGCACTTATAAGTATTTCACGATTCTGATGAAATCTAAAATATTTTCAAGGCATGAGCACCTCCGGTTTTTCCGGAAATGACGTCAACTTCCGTTTTTCAAATTACAACACCATTTTTTTATTGCAGGAATAGATTCCTTAGAAAATTTCAAGTTATTTTGATGTATCATTTTTCAGTTTTGGTTGGAAAATTCTCTCTGAGCGGGAAAATTCGAAAAAAAAATCGAAAATAGAGCTCCGCTGAAACAAGAATAACTTCGAAGTTTTTGGATGGAAAATTTTCATTTTTGAGATTTTTCAAGATGTAAGATTGACGTATCTACTTCAAAAATCGAAATCGCGATTCATGATACAGGGGGTGAAAAAATCGCTTTCAAAGTTAGGGATGACAAAATCGTGAAAAATCAATTTTTTCAAATTAGAACCCCATTTTCTTATGGCAGATATTGAATATACGTTAAAAAATAATGTGATTATATGCATTACACCCTTGCCCTAAAGTGGATATTTTCTGAGTTATTCAGAAAAAACTGTTTTTCGTCTGGAATTTTCAGCTATTTCTTTTCCCTTCACGCCAAAAAGATGAAATTTTCAGGAACTGTTACTTAAACCATGTTTTAGATTTAACTACCCTAATATGCAAGAGAAAAAAGGTACACAGAGAAAAAAGTGTAGTAGAAGATGAGAACAACGAAATTACAGTTCTTGCATATTTTCGTGTGAATCCCCAAAATTCTCTCAAAGATGCCGAGATTGCTCTAGGATTATCTCAATCGAGTGTTTGGAGAATATGAAAAAAACATAAAATGCACCCATATAAATTCAATAGGGTACAGCATTTGAAGGAACCTGATTTCGTCAGGAGAACAGAGTTTTGCGAAGCTATGATGATTCGATTTAAAGAGAATGAAAACTTTTTGGACTTAATTTGGACAGATGAATCTAAATTCACAAAGAATGGTTCTTTCAATAGGCATAACAGTCATTATTGGGATGAAGAGAACAACCACCACTTCATACAATGGAACTTTCAAGAGACCTGGAGTTTCAATGTTTTTTGCGCCATCAAAAATAATGCATTTCTCGATGTTCACATTTATGATGGGACTTTAACTGGTGGGATAGAACACTACACATGTTTGCATTATTTAAAGAATGTTCTCCCGTAGGAGATAGATATTCTGACATATTGACTCAAATAATTGAGCCGCTAGTACAGAACCATAATGACTTATGGTATCAACAAGATGCATACACTCACATTATTTTTTAACGTAGATTCAATATCTGCCATAAAAAAAAACGGGGTTCTAATTTGAAAAAATTGATTTTTCACGATTTTTTCATCCCTAACTTTGAAAGCGATTTTTTCACCCCCTGTATCATTAATCGCGATGTCGATTCTTAAAATGCATACATCGATCTTACATCTTGAATAATCCCAAAAATGAAAATTTTCCATCCAAACACCTCGAAGTTATTCTTGTTTCAGCGGAGCTCTATTTTCGATTTTTTTTTCGAATTTTCCCGCTCAGAGAGAATTTTCCAACCAAAACTGAAAAATGATACATCAAAATAACTTGAAATTATTATTATTAGATAATTTGTCCCCTGCTATTTCTTCAATGAAATAAGTGCTATATCACAACCTTCCCTAACTATGGATGATGACTTCCCTTTGAATGGGTTCCATAGCAGACTTCAAACATCAGAAGATCTGAAAAATTATCACTTGGACCGCAAGACCCGATTCGAAGAATCCTTCTTGCAGATTGGCGACAATTTTGTGTATTAGATTTGAATATAGAGGGTATTTCTAAGGACAAGAGTAATTATATTTCTAAACTAGCAAAGGACTATGGTACTGAGATTATACTCCTTCAAGAGACACATACGGATACTAAAAAAAATCTTCGAGAAAGAGGAACCATAAAAGATTATGTATTCATTGATTATCTCCTCAGTAAAATTTACGGTTTAGCTTGTTATGTTGAAAAATCCTTGATCCACAATATTGAGTTAATACAAAAAGGAGATTTTGAGGGTGCTTTCTTTATCTCTTTCAAATTTTGTATTTTTGTTTTTCAGTTCTTTTTTCTGCTTTTGTCTTTTTATTTCCAGATTTGATGTGGGCAACTTGAAGAAGTCTCTGTTTCCATCAATAGAAGACCACTCTTGAAGAAAGAAGTCCCTAAAATATATTTCAGCTTATTTTTGTACTCTTACGCTTAGGCGGGGAGCCAGTTTTTTTTTTACTGGGGTTGTTTCCCTAGGCTTTGATGTCAGACGCCGAATTGTATGACACCCCGTCACTAACCCCTGATCTATATGCTTTATTGTTTGCTAACTAAATATTGTAAGCCAAAAGTTCAAAAGAATATATATAGAGCATTGATGTATAATTGGTGAATAGAGATTGTTGGTCTTTCAATAGTTATACCATTTATTGCAAATGCTTAGCTTTCGCAGTATTTCAACTGCTTCTTCAGAACATCTAAAAAAAGTACATACGTAAAGAATCTGTAAGTTACATAAATTAAAGTTGAGGCTAGTTACTAAGACATGACTGTAAAATGGAATGAATACCTTACACAATGTTGGGTTTCTTTGAATTGAGAGTTTAAAATAGTTTAACTGACATCCAACAAACTTCACAATGTGATGAGGAGAGGATTTCTCTCTTTCACAAGTTTTGAAATTAAATTGACATATTCATAATCATGACATTCATCATAACAATGTATGAATCATAGATTTTTTTAGAAATTTTGTGAGGAATTCCGAATTTTTCTGAATATTTCAATTTTAAAATCTAACTTCATTCTTCAAAAATTCAGAAATTTCATAATCATAGTCATAATCACTCGACATAGTTAGATTTTAAAACTGAAATATTCAGAAAAATTCGGAATTCCTCACAAAATTTCTAAAAAAATCTATGATTCATACACTGTTATGATGAATGTCATGATTATGACTATGTCAATTTAATTTCAAAACTTGTGAAAGAGAGAAATCCTCTCCTCATCACGTTCTGAAGTTTGTTGGATGTCAGTTAAACTATTTTAAACTCTCAATTCAAAGAAACCCAACATTGTGTAAGTTATTCATTCCATTTTACAGTCATGTCTTTGTAACTAGCCTTAACTTTAATTTTTGTAACTCACAGATTCTTTACGTATGTACTTTTTTTAGATGTTCTGAAGAAGCAGTTGAAATACTGCGAAAGCTAAGCATTTGCAATAAATGGTATAACTATTGAAAGACCAACAATCTCTATTCATCAATTATACATCAATTCTTCATAATATAATGATATATTAGGTGTACAAATAAGTTTCCGCGGTTTGTCAAAAGATGGCCCCACCAGAAGGTTATGGAGAAATTGTCAGATGTAAAACGTAATATCCCAAGTTTAGTCATCTGGCAACACCATAACCTTAAAGTACTAGTGATTCCGTATCAGCATCACGTAATTTTTTTCGTGCAAAAATGTCAAGTTTTATTCCGAATAAGCATCATTTGCGGGAACTTTTGATATACTTCTTTAATGTGAAAAAATCTGCAGCTGAGGCGCATCAATTGCTTCTAGAAGCATATGGTGAAGCTGCTTTAAGTGAGAGAAGTTGTCAGGAATGGTTTCAAAAGTTTAAGAACGATGAGTTTGACGTTAAAGACAAAGAACGCAGTGGAAGGCCGAAAGTGTACGAAGACATGGAATTAGAAGCACTATTGGAGGAAGATTCGTCCCAAACGCAAAAAGAACTTGCACTTACTCTACAAGTGACTCAACAAGCAATTTCACATCGTTTAAAATCGTTAGGAATGATTCAAAAACAAGGAAATTGGGTTCCATATGAACTAAAGCCGAGATTATGCATGAGTGAAATGCTGCTTGCCAGGAATAAAAAAAAAAGTTTTTTGCATCGTATAGTCACTGGTGACGAAAAATGGATTCACTACGATAATCCAAAGAAGAGAAAGTCATGGGTTAAGCCCGGCGAACCATCAACATGGACAGCTAAGCCGAATATTCATGGAAAAAAACTCATGCTGTGTATTTGGTGAGATCAGCTTGGTGTCGTGTATTATGAATTGCTGAAACCAAGCGAAACCATTACTGGAGCTCTCTACCGAACACAATTGATGAGATTGAGTCGGGCACTTAAGGAAAAACGCGCCCATTACTACTCCAGACACGACAAAATTATTCTTTTACACGATAATGCTCGTCCACATGTTGTGGCGCCGGTAAAAACATACTTGGAAACACTCAACTGGGAAGTTTTACCCCACCCGCCGTATTCACCAGACTTAGCCCCTTCTGATTATCATCTGTTCCGGTCGATGGCACATGGTCTGTCTGAGCAGCGCTTCACATCATATGAAGACACCAAAAATTGGGTAGATTTGTGGATAGCGTTAAAAGATGAGTTTTTTTGACGGGGTATCCGAATGTTGCCAGAAAGATGGGGAAAAGTAGTGGCAAATGATGGAAAATACTTTGAATAAAACAAAATGTACTTTTCCTTTACAATAAATTCCTAATTTTTTATAAAAAACCGCGGAAACTTATTTGTACACCTGATAGTATAATTCTTTATAAACATTAATCAGAGATGAACTCCACACAACTTATATATATATAAATATACTTGAAATTTTCTAAGGAATCTATTTCTGCAATAAAAAAATGGTGTTCTAATTTGAAAAACGGAAGTTGACGTCATTTCCGGAAAAACCGGAGGTGCTCATGCCTTGAAAATATTTTAGATTTCATCATCATCGTGAAATACTTCTAAGTGCTGAATTTAATGAAAGTACGTTCAGTAGTTTCCCGTATACAAATGGGCGAGGTTCCTCGTCAGAGACCCTGTATACTATTCTACTATTGTCAGCTTTCCTCAAAGATAATTTTTTGCCTAGAAAACGACAGATGACTGTCAAAGTTTGAAAAGAAAAACGATAATAGATAATGGTTAGTGACCAAATAAGAATATATATAACTCGCTAGTGGTTGGATAAGGGGGAAATGTTGAGTGATGATTCATTTGAAGGTTTTTGGAAGCCTTTTCACAACGCCATGAGGAAACCGTTATCGTGAAGGACCGTTTTCGACAAGACTCAAACGTGAAATTGATTTTTAGTATCTGGATTAAAAAGAAAATGAGTTCAATGCAGAAACGAAATAGAGCACGAATAAACTCAAAACGTGACTATCGTTTAAGATGTGCCCCACCCTCACTCAGTAATAAAAATATACCAAGACCCCAATCCTGGAAGGGACGCAGACATACCATGATGAATTCCGAGTTACATCTTTCATTTCCTAATTTCCACGGTCGTTTTCTGCACCCCCAAAACGCCGTATACTTCTCCCCGAACGAATTTCCCGAAGATGAATAAGTAATTTTCACGATTTTCCAGAGACACCCGAAACTGGCGAAATTGCAGATTGGCCAGGCATTTTTCATGAAACGGCATGAGCCCAGACGTAATTGACCGCGTTTTTCCGGTCTTCGGAGAGTGAAAAAGGCATCGGAAAACTGGCATTTTACTGCCTATCATACCACAACAATACGGAAAACCGAGGCTTTGTCCGATTCAGATGCACTGTTGGGGAAATTGCTGTTGCTATGAAAGAAAGGAGGTTCTTGTAATGCATTAACGGGAAGTTTGTAGGGGTTCGGGAATAAAGCCGTCGATTTTTGAAGGGAATTACCTTTTTTATTGTGAGGAAGTTTTACAATCAAACCAGTTGTCGAATGCTGTTTTGGATCAATGTATATGACCTTGTTTGGACGTGCTGATGTAGCAGGAATTGGAAAGCTAATCACTCACAAGAACTTTTATATATTCTCATTATCTTATCTTAATATCAACAATATATTGCTTGTACTCAGATATGTATGACGATGAAATAGTATTATGATTTGTTGAAGTTAAAGTTAATGGCATTGAGACGATATCCAAGATTTAAATTTCGGGAAAAATGCAGGAAAGATTGAGATGAGTCGTAGGGATACTGATTTTGAGTGACTTTCCCTTGATTATTGACATGTTCACAACTACAACTATAATAGCGCAATCTCTGATACTATACGAGTGGTATGGTAAGTTAGAGTTAAAATATTTACTGTTTTCCACAAGGAACATTAAACATTCTTCTGTATACAGAGCTGATATCGCCAGCATATTACATTGCTTGAAATGTCCTCTATATGATTTTCTGAAACCCAATCTCCTTATAACTGTAATAGCTCTCTTCTGGCTTAAGAAAAACTTTGTCAACTGTACTTGCGTTAGCTTTATAATAGTTATATCACCGAAGTCAACGCGACCTTGCGAACCGAACCCAAGTTTTTTTGGTCATATTTTAAAGCACTGAGTCTGTCAAATGATCTTCCAATTAGTATGCATTTGGATGATAAGATTGCTAATAGCGATGAAGAGATTACAAATTTGTTCGCCGATTGTTTCGCCAAGACTTACGAAAACGAGCAAATAGTTTCACCTGGAATGCACTCAGTACCTACGGGAATGTATTGGTTTGTCACGGCTGTCCCTATCCACGAGGGAAGTTTTTGAGGGGATCCAGGGTTTGAAAGATGGCTGGTCGTGTGGTCCGGATGGGGTACCTGAGGTGCTTATAAAGAGGTGTATTTTTTCACTCACAACACCAATTCGTGATATATTTGAGGTCTCCCTGAGAACTGGGAAGTTTCCCTCATACTGGAAAAATTGATTTTTGGTACCTATATATAAGGCAGGAGACAAAAATGATGTTAGAAACTATCGAGGTATTGCGCTGCAGTCTGTTTTACCGAAGTTACTCGATAAGTTGGTGTGTGTCAGATTAGTGTGGGAGAGCTCCCCATTTAAAATAAATCAGCAGCACGGATTTTCTAGGGGTAGATATACGATGACCAACTTACTAGTTTATATGGAGGATATTATCGGTGCACTGGAGGACGGTGGGCAAACTGACGCCATTTACAGTGATTTTAGTATGGCTTTTGACAAGGTCAATTTGAATATCCTTATGTTGAAACTGCACAGATTGGGCATAAGGGTTATTATGTACGAGTGGTTCAGCAGCTTTTTGAGAAACCGTCTTTTGGCAGTCAAACTGAGAGACTGCGTTTCCTACTATATTCCTGTTTATTCTGGGGTGCATCAGGGGTCCCATTTGGGACCCATTTTGTTTCGCCTCGTCATCAACGACATCAGTAGTGTGTTTCGCAACTCTGACTATTTGTTGTTCGCGGACAATTTGAAGTTTTACCGTATTATTTCATGTGAAAATGACGTCAAGTTACGGCAACAGGACTGCTATAGATTGGAGGAATGGTATTTCTCCAATCGCAAGTTTTGAACCTCAAAAAGTGCTCGGTGATCAGGTTTTTCAGAGGAAGAGACTATATACAATCCACATACGACCTGTGCGGTGAGAAATTAACTCGAACAACGTCAGACAAGGACTTAGGAGTGTGGTTCGACACGAAATTATCATTTCATTCTCATTTGGCTTATGTCAGGGATGAATCGTTGAGACTTTTGGGTCTTGTGTTAAGAATTTGCAGATCTTTTTCTTAGTGTGCACTGATTTCTGTGTTTTGCTCCCTGATTCGAAGCATTCTTGAGTATGGCTCTTTGGTCTGGTCTCCTAGAGGTGTGGTGGCTTCTCGATCACTGGAGGTTGTACAAAGTAAATTCCTGAGATTTTTTGTTCACAAAAGGGGCATACGATATGCTGAAGTGAGTGTTGCGGCAATTAGGGAATCGGTGGGACTGTGGTCGCTGTCTGATAGAAGACGTGTATTAGACTGTTGTTTCTTGCATAAGCTGTTACATGGCT
Source organism: Micraspis discolor (assembly GCA_030674115.1). NCBI lineage: Eukaryota > Metazoa > Arthropoda > Insecta > Coleoptera > Coccinellidae > Micraspis > Micraspis discolor. Next base: position 450,646 of record JARTUT010002201.1, read on the forward strand.
GCGTTTCCTCACCTGAACTAGTGTCAAGACAAACCTTCAATGTACCTCTTAGAAGAACTAGGCATACGGACTTGTTCAGGCCGAGAGCGTTGCGTACTAATTATGGTAATCATCTATGCCTGGGTAGAACTCTTGCCTTTATAAACAAGTGTCCTGAGTTAGATATCTGCGAGCAGTCACTCGGTAGTTTCAGGTCTCGACTGAGCGTTGTGCTTTCGCGTTTCTCAGTGGTGGGTGGAAGAAGGTGAAACATTGGATTATTTTATGTTATACTCGTGCTGTGTTTCAAAATAGTTTGTAATGTAGTTATTTTTATTTTAATATTCCTATTATTTTTGAAAAGGGGTTATCCCGTAGAATTATAATGAATAAATAAGTAAAAAATAAAGAGTACTGAGACCCTTTCCATCGAGATATGTGGACAACACCCACAAGGTGTAACATACCGAATTCAGTTTTTTATTAAGCTTATCTACATGACTTTTTCACTGTATTCGGGAACGCATCCTGCATTTTGCTTACGAGCATATTATCGTAATGGTAACTCAATAGTGACTGCTCAACGTCTCTGTCGTGCGGAATATCGTACGCGCCAAGCGACGATAGCATTAAGAAATGAATCAGGATGTTTTACAATACAAGTACGATCCATTCATCCAAAAGCGAAGTCAAGCGTAGAACATCAAAAGATCGTCTTTACATTCAATTTTAAAGAAAGACTTACATCTAAAAGCCTATAAAATTCAATTGGTTGAAGAATAGATGGATGCGGAATATGCTGATCGACTGAATTTTGCGAACGAAATGCTGCAGCGATTCAACAATTTTTACAACATACTGTTTAGTGCCAAAGCAACCTGCCCAAAAGTCGTGGCATAGACATAATTGATCCTTATTCAATCAATGTGAAAAATGACCGTAAGTACGATATGATGCGGAATTGTTTAGTCCCACAGTTGCAAGAGTTTGCAGGTTTCGACTCAAGAACGTGGTTGCAGCAAGATGGGGCCACCTGCCATACCTCCAATGATTTAATGGAAGTTATACGTTGATAATAAACAATAAACTTCTTTATTGCTAACAATTTTTTGTTAGTTTTTCTTTTATTGAAATTCTAAATACCCAATACCCTTTCAGCCACCTTGTATTATTCACTCAACAATAAAAAGTTTTTGATAATGTCCAATTTCAAGCTTCTGTATAATAGCTTCATGTCAAAATATGTATAGGCATTGATTTTTGCCATAAATAAGCATTAATTTTCCAATTATGACACTATGGTGACAGTCTTCAAGTAGTATAATATTGGTATGGAAAGTGGAACAATTTGGGAAATAAAATATTTCTTGAAAACTTTCCTTGCAATTTGTCAGTGTATATGATTATTTTTCAAAGTGAGCTGGATATCGGTACAGTAGGCTTGTTGATAATAGAATTGTTTACCTAATATTCCCCTCATGCAAAAATTATATAAAAAACAAATCCATAAGCACTCTGTTCAGGTGAACAAGAGTCATTTTCCGTACTCAGACACAATGCTAGAGAAATAAAAATGTCACGATGAATGAACGAACCTATGTCTCAGATTGAAAAAAACTACTCGTTTCGTTCGAAGCTTAAATTCCCTTTCTACGTCAGTGCTTTTCTAAATGTTGACAAGGTTCATTATTTCACCATAACCATTTCGATTTATTTCCTTTCAACTGACACTGATTAATAAGTCCGACTCATGTCAATCGAATACGTATCTGTGAAAGCATCGAGCATTGAAATTTATTACGGACTGTTTATCATTTCTCTTCCTTAAGAAAAAAGTATTACCTATATCTTCTAGTGGAAGGAAGCTACAACAATGAAATTTGAGAATATGTTAGATATCATTCAATTCCATACAAGCACAAATTTTTATTCAAAAACGTCTGATAATCTATGAGAGTATTGAAAATTTTTTTTTTATTTTGTAATGTTACCATTCGTGCGGAATTCTGCAGGACTATTTATTTCGAGCTACTACAGATATCTTACAACTTATAACTTGATCCGATAGCTATTCTAGGAGTCATAAAGAAAACCAAACTTCAAATACTCACAATTTCTGAAACATTAGACGGATTTGGCCCAATAACAAACTCGACCGAGATATTTAAAGGGGTAAACCTATTTTGAAAATAAGAGACCTCTAGATTTTGGATAATAGAGAGTATACGGCCGGAAGATCGGCCAGAACAATTACCTTCAAATTTGAGCCTGCACGATGTTCTATAAGAACAATCACGCAAAAAAGCACTTTAGTTCGCAAATAAGTCTGAAAATGGCTGCATTTGTGCTGTAAATATTTTCATCGCAATACCTCCAATTTTCCAGAAAAATAAAAATCCTCATATAAATAGTAAAGGCAGCCCAATACTTTTTTTTTCGATCGGAATAACCGTCTTCATGAAGTAAAACCTCGTATCTCAGGTTTTGACGATTTCGAGATAATGTGAACTCTAAAATAAGTGCGATGAGCCGAAGAACATGGAAATAGGCATATCTACATAATATAAGCATTAAAAATACGCACGCTATATGACTGTTTTTTCGCAATGCCCCGGATAATTCAAAAATCAAAACGACCTTCAAATAAAAAATTTAAAGTTACATATTTTATATCCTCGTGACAATAAGAAAAATTCAGATAATTAATTTAATTGAGTTTTATATTTACCTTTGACTTCAAGAAAATACTGTCTGGAGCATTTGCTATAAACTCTTTCACATGATCTTTCTCGAGAACTTTCGATTTCTTAGGAATATAACACACTTTTTGTCCCTTAATGAACAATTTGTGATATCTGCTTATATCGATATTCCTTTTAACGTTCAATGTTGCTTTCAGCATTGAATACTTTGGCCATAAACTTGCTAAGTATCCCTTTTCTGCAACACTCTTAAAGTATGCCAACAAAACAGTTTCAGAATAATTGAAAACGTTCTTCTCCCCGCACCATGACCTGAATTCTGCGTCGGCATTTTTCAGGTAGCAGGGTCAAAGTTGCTGCTTTAGCCATTTCTGCAACGTTCGGGGAGTTAAAGGGATATTGACTTCTTTACTCATTGTAATAAAAGTAACTGGCGATATTAGATTAAGATTAAGATTGAAAGCAGCTGTATTACTGGTAATTTGACAGGGCGGTTATGTTTGGATTTGTTTCAATATTTCTATTCTCTATGGCATAACAATGGAACCAGAGATAAATACGCTACTATCCTGTGATTGAAGAGTAAGAGTCACAAGCCTCATACATAAAAATGAAACATCAGTCGAGTAGTGACGTTACTCATATTACATTTGAATACTCTATGTTCGGTTGCCCATGACCATCATGCATTAAAATAGAAAGAAATCGTGCATTAAAATGGGTCATTAATGCATAATTTTGTGAAAGTTAAACAGAGCTTCCATTGGCAGGTCGACGGAAAAAAGAATTTAATTTCTTCTCTTCCAAGAAAAATATAAGAAACCGGAAATAGGCTAATTAATACCGAACAAAGCAAACGCTGCTGTTTGCTTTCGAATCAATAGCACCCATCCCAAATTGTCCCTTCAGGAATCGGTGGGATAAAAACCGGAATAAATGTCACAGAAAACGAACCCTTTCCTGTTGGATGCCTCGGAAAGGGTTTTTAATTACATCAGCCAGATTCTCCTTTGTCCCGTATCGAGAACAGCGTTGCCAAACCGTCGGTTCGTCACTAATTCCATTTCCTCCTATCGGAAGCTATTCGGTACGTAAGAATGGACTGGATGAGGTCGTCGGCATTTTAAGCAGCTCGGAATTCGGTTGACAGTTCAATTTGTCGAATGACAAGAGAGGACGGAAGCCGACATGAAAAAGCGTAGTTGTCAGCATTGGATCTATTGGGATTTCATAGGGATCAAGGATATTAGGGGTGGTGTGTTGGGCCGACACGACAAGGCTTACGGCGATGAAGATGAACGGTGTTTGCATAATGAAACATGCATGCCTAGGGGTAGATATGCTCATTGGGACGTATCAGATGGAGAATTGAATTTTTTTTTTCAATTATGTTAGGAGACGTAGAGCTGAGGAGTCGAGAAACGGGAAATTATGTGCTTCATCGATCAAAAGGAAATTATGAGTTTCCACTGGGGCCAGAGTTGTGTTCTATATCTTCATTGATTAACGCTTTTTTATCAGCATCAGCTGACTGGATGGAAGATATGATATGATTTCTATTCGATTTTTGAAGGAAAAGATGTACATTCTTTTCATTCTTCTGGGAGCGTTACGTAACGCAATTTTTGAAGATTTTTGACCCCCCTCCTCTAACGCAACGTAATGTTTTTCTGCATCCCCCCTTCCCTAAACGTCACGTAACACTCAAGTGATTATTTTCACCCTAAAGTCGCAAAGAGTTAAGTTATACTTTTTATCCTTGGTATAGTTTTAACGGCCTTTGCGGTAATACTACTGAATAAAACAAGATGTTTTTAATTCGCAACACCTGCGTGTTTCGTTTATTCCTTATAAATTTTTGGCTTTACACACAATTTTTTCTCCTAAGTTTTTTTAGCTTTTTTCACATATAAACTCTAAAAAATAACATATTTATTTTAATATTTGGCAATGCAAGAGTAAACAGAAACCCAACTGAAATTAAACATTTTACTCGAAACAAAATTGTACTCTCAACAAAATTAAAAAATATTCAGCTATTAACGAAGCATTCAAGTAGTCCTAAAACAAAAATTCGTTTGAAATTACTGCTCATCTGTCCACGGGTTTGCTAGCCACTCAGATTCTTTCATCACTGGCACCTGGAGTGCAGACGAAGACGGCTCTGGAATTGTTAATCCATCTGCATCAACTTCGTCTTCGTCGAGACAATCGGCATTTTCAGATGATGTTTCATAACGACACATGCAATAAAAAAGTACATAATAAACAACATATAGGTTATTCCATGTCAATTACATATTATAATACTTATGTCATTGTTACATTTCAGCAGTACACTTACCTGTGAGAAATAACTAAGCATTGTTGCTTTCTTCTTCGAGGCCTTCACCTTGATCTCTCGTATAACATAATTTAAATGTTGTGCAAACTTTTCCTTAATTTTTAGATTTTCTCTAGACGTTTATCAAATTTCATTGGCATTTTTTGACACAGTTGCGCTGGAAAGTCAGCATGGGAGCTTTTAAAGACAATGAACGGTTGAAGATACAATCCTCCCTCTTTTGAGAACATAGCAGTATGAACACTATGAACTCACTTTAATAGCACCGACTACAGCAATGTGCTTATGCATAAACACTAACGAATACTGACAACGAAAACAACATTAAATGACGTACAATACAATCTACGGATTACCTGTGAAATATAAACGCAAAAGGTTTGCCAACTTGCTAGAACAAATTAAAAAAGGCGACCAGACTAATACAATCCAGGGATTCCCCGTAAATTGTAAACGAAAATGGTTTCCAATTTGGGAGTTTTGAATCCCTAATTTTTTATTCAAAGGAAGAAACAATGTTACGTAATACGTATTTGAAAGACCCCCTCCCGCCTCTGTAACGCATCGTTACGTTATATGAGACCCCCCTTCCCCCCAAATTTCGTTACGTAATACTTGAACGCTCCCTTCTAAATGGAATAGAGGCTATAATCCTGATCTCAGCCTAGTGTCTTGTGACAATACTTTGAAGCCGCTCCATATAAAACGGAAAATTCTAGGAGTTTTTCCTCATAGCCAACATAGGCCAATTTTTTTGACCCCAAGAAGTTTCATTAAATATGCTGAATGTTTAAAAGGACCTTGTGGTGATTAAAAGAAGAAACAATACTTCATCTCTTCAACAATGGTTCCATATATATGTTTCAAGATGGTTTTAGGGCTATTTATGATGTTTCCGATACTTTCTTGGAATTGGTTATAAATTTCAAACAAATTTGATATGTATTTTTTTCTTATTCAGTTAATTTTTCTGCCTATGTCTTTTTATTTTCAGATTCGATGTGGGCAACTTGAAGAATACTTTGTATTTATTAATAGAAGATCACTCTTGAAGAAAGAAGTCCGTCAAATATATTTCAGCTTATTTTTGTACATTCACACGGGAAGCCAGAGTTTTCTTACTGGGGTTTTCACCCTAGGCTTTCATGTCATACACCGAATTTTATTATATTACACAGATATTACATATATTATTCATTATATAATATAGAAAACAGAAGAAAAAGTCATCATTTAAACCAATTACTCACTAAACATTTCGGAAACTTCTTTTGCGTGACATTCTTGAATGTATTTTAGAACAATCCCGTTTCGAAGACCAGCAGTAATCTGCCATCATGTGAGTATCTCATCTTCCTTGATAACGATCCTCCATACATTTGATATCTTGGTGAAATCTTTTACATTGCATCTCACTGATGTCGCCTAAATTATCAGAAAAACGGTCTAAGTGGCTGTGTAAATAGTGCACCTTAATGCTTCTGTTACACCCAAGTGATCTGAAATTATTCAGCATCTCATTGACTAATTCAACATAGTTTTCAGCTTTGTGCTTACCCAGAAAATTTTGGACAACTGAAACAAGTGAATTCCAGGCATTTTGTTCAATCTCAATCATTGAATTTATGGAGTCAGGGTCTTTAATCAGCTGTCTCATTTGTGGGCCATCAAATATTCCTGCTTTAATTTTTTCCTTACTTAGCTGAGGCATTTTTTCCCTATATATGCAAAGCATAATCCATTCTTATCAAGAGCCTTTACAAACTGATTCATTGGACCTAGGGGTGGAAACATGATTTTCTCTCGCGGAACATAAGGATCATGGATGATATTCTTTCCCCCAACATCCATGTTTTCTCTTCTAGGCCACTCTTTTCTAACCCAGTGTTGCGTTTTGTCTCTGCTATCCAAGAGGCACAAGAAACAAGTATACTCAGTGTGGCCACTTAGCTGTCAAGGAGAAAGTTTAACATTTTTAAGTCTACACAAATCATCCATTGATGTTCATGATACTTTATTTTTCCAAAGCCAAAGCTTTGTTGTCATATTGCTCCTTCATTTTCCTAGAGTAAGCAATTGGTATTAAGCCATATTTGTTCCCATTATGCAAAAGAACACATTTCAAACTTCGCTTTGAGCTGTCAATAAATAGGCGCCAATCATCCGGAAAATATTCAGGAAGACCCATTTTTACCAGGAGTTATCTAATAACATGGCAAAATACAAGATTTTGTTCTTCAGAGAGAAAAAGGTAGCAGATCTTTCTCCTTGTGCGTAAAATGTAATTTCCGTTCCTGGTTCAAGTAAATTTTTTTTCTTTCAACCTGGAAGCCGGTAATTCAGAAGCTTCTTTCTACAGGCTGAGATCTCTAGTGAGGTCATTTAACTCATCTTGGTTGAAGCATTGGGGAATTAATGACATCGTTTCAAAATCACTGTCACCTTCAGTAGTGTCAGAATTCTGATCAGAGAGACATGTGTCCTAACAGAGTTCTGGTAGCTGCTGAAAAGTTGAAATTCGCACTTCTTCTTAGTGAGGGATAGGGCGTCTTGCAGAGACTAAATCTGCATAAGTCCACTTGTTACGGTTATTTCGATTGATTCCAGTAATATTTACTAGGCAGAAATAACAGTCATCGAAGTGATATTTTGGTTTTTTCCAAACCATTGATACTCCGTATTTAAGACTTTTCCTTTTCCCAGTAGTCCATTGTCGTAAATGCTCTGTACAAGTTTTACAGACAATATGTGGTGCCCAGGTTTTATCCTGATCACCAAGCTTAACACCAAAATATCCAAGATAAGCCCTCTTTACAAAGTCACTAATAGTTTTTCTGTTTTCCAGGAAAGTGTAGTCTCCGCATATGAAGCAAAAAATATCAGGATGATGTACACAGCTTCTTCTACTTGAACTCATTTCTATTCAACAACACAAATACAACAATTCACATTAACAGTTTACAATTAAGATTTACTTCTCAACAACTCGTTACTAAAGAGAAATTTCATATGACGCTAAGTTCTATCTATCTGCACCGCGGGAATTCATAAACTAATCTCAACTCTCTACTGCAGTTGAAGTTCACTTTAGACTGGACAGCTCCATATATCGGATTTCTATGTAACCAATTGGATGACACTAAATAGGATTAAATCCCACTTGTTAACAGTTTGTAAACCAATCAGTTATATATCTCATATTGTTAGTCTTCTCTTTGTAATAAATTAATTAAAATTATAATTATAATAAATATTATTATTTTAAATTCAATTTGTTACAAATTAAGATTGACAATAAAGAAAATATACAAGAATCTATCTCTTGTATAAATTTTACAACACTCATACTTGAAAGTATTGAAGAGGAAAAAGCATTGATAGATAAGTGAATTTATCTAAAAATTTAGAGCTGATACAGAAAAACTGCTATCATATTTAGATTCAGCAATAAAAATATATTTAAAATCAGCTCAAAAATTCTAGGCATCAAAAAATAATTTTTTTTTTGTTGGCCTATGTAATCTAATCTTTTAAGATCCTAAATTATAAAAACCATAAAAAGCTCAACCTGTAAGGAAACTCCGAGTAGAAATCTCAATAATTAATGAATCATCCACTAACCCGAAATAAGAATACAACGTAAAAACAATTATTGTAGACACGTTTTTTAAATAATGGTATAGATGCAAATTTAAATAATTTCTTATAGCCATTTTACAATGACGAAATTAAGTTTCCAGTTATTAGAAATCTGTTCTTAATGAGATTGTATGAGAATTTTCGGTATTGATAAAAAAGTACTATAATTAATTCGAAGTCATGACTGTATGCTATTTTTAATGGACGCTAGTCATGGAAAATGCAACTTTGAATTATTTGTCACGTGGGACTTGTTTTACTGTTATGACAATGTCTATAAATTACCTGAAGAATGACGACGTAACAATATATAAGGAACATTATTTTCAATTCACGAGTGTAATGCGTGTTTGTGGTTTGTTTGGGAATTCAAACAATTTATAATTTATTTTGTCTGCATTGATTCAGATGACATACAGGGTATCTCAAGTTCGAGTGCCTATTAGACGTTTCTAGAGAACTAGACATATTTGAAGTCTGAAAATTGGGATTATGATATTGTTCGAAATTCTCTACAGAGCTAAAATATTTTCGAAGCCGAAAAATTTCCGGTTATACAGGGAGTGAAAATAAATTCGACGAAAAAATTTTTCTTCAAGTTTTCCATTCCTGGTATGATCAAGTATTCAATAGTTAATATGTATTTGTTAAAACCAATGTATTTCAAATTTCAAATTTCAAATTTATTCCAATATAAGTTCATACAATAATGTCATTATTTGATTATTTTACACAATTTTACCGTTATCCCAACAGCATGCCAGACGCACCTAGGCAAATTTGCCTGTGTTGTGGGCCCCGCAACCTGCAGGGATCTGCACAATGTATATTTTAAAAATAGCTCGGGGTGTAAGAAATAATCACAGCACATGAGTATAGGCCGCAACCAACAAAAGCAGCAAACCACACTGACTTTCAGGTCGAAAGGATGGGAGGGAGGAGGTGCACCCAAAAAAAGAATAGAAAAAATCAAGGCTACTAGCATCAAAACAGTTTCAGATGATGTGAATCGTTTATCAAATATTTTTTCACTTCTACCTTATACCTGCGTATTAAATCGAATAGTTTTCAAAATATCTAAAAACAACTGGAAAAAAAGTCAAATATGTTCAGTCAGTAAAATGTTCATTATTCTCATTTAAAATATCCTGATCGTAAACCGTTTTAACAACATCGAAGAGGAAGGATGTGAAAAGGTCAAACATCTTTTGGATTTCAAAAATATCATCACAGGGTGTTTCAAATTTTGTGTTGAAAATTGTGATCTGAAATCGGCCATAACTTCTGTTTTTCAAATTAGAACCCTATTTTTTTATAATTGTCTTGGATTCTGCGGTCAAAAATAATGATAGTTTTCTCACATGATTATGCGCCTAAATCCAATAATTTCATAGTTATTTGAGATTTTCTGGATTTTTGTAGTACGTAGAGTTAAATTCTTCGAATCTGATTCATAAGGATATTCTGTGAGCGTAGAAGATAAATCATCCCATTTATAATTCACAAGTGTCAGACAGGTCTTATTGTTAGTCGTTATGAAATTTTTTGATTTATTTATGTAGACCAAAAATAACAATATGAACCCTGAGGTACACCCGATGAAACCAGAATGCTTTTAGAAGTGTAACCATGAACTTCGACATATTGCTGCCAATATGATATTATCGATTATAGTGATAATCGATCGGTACTTCCAAGTTTTCATCTATTGATATCAATTGTCAATATATTTCTTTCAATCCATTTTCATGACAAAGTTCACGTTAACAAGATCTCGGTTATATTTTTCGTTATTGGGACATAAATAATTGAAGAACTTCCGAGGATAAGTGCTTACTGTAATCCATCTATCCGTTTTTTCGGATAGATAAATATTCTTCTGGTTGTTTTTCAAGAGGATGTAATCGAGCAAAACTGAAGAAAAACTATGGGTGTTAATTTTTAATTTAGCAATAGGTTTTGTTGGTTCTTCCACATTCTCTTTGGCGGTTGTTTTCACAGTGATCCAGAGTGCCATAAAAAACTTAAGAACAAGCAGTCGACAGCTCTTTATCTAACTTCAGTTTTTCCTACAATTTTTTAAAGTTATTCAAAGGATATACTAATTTCGAATCGATCGGATGGATGTTTTAGGAGTTCTTGAGAGGGCCTTCAAAAGATATAGAGTATATTACATGAGGAATTCGGGCCCAATCAATTGAGAGAGATTATTTTCGGTTCAGTATTCAAAAATTTTATCAATATGGATTAAACTATAGCACACTATTCCACCAGGAACAAACGCACAAAAATGTTAGTGCAGGGGCTGGAAATTGATCAAATGTTAATTATTCATTACGATATCGCCATGGCTTGATATTTTTTTCGAGAACCGTATGTTGAAAAGTATTATCATACGCAAATAATGTCGTGCTTCAGATTCCGTGTTACAATCTCCCACTCCTCAATTTTTCAATTAGCACCACGTGTGCGGTTAATTTTTTATTCATCAGGACCCTCATTTAATCCGGTGACTGGAGAAAAATAACCGCTATCCGTGCTAATAACTCTCAACGCGGAGGGAAGAAATTCAAAGTATTTCTTTTATTTCGTGACGAATTTTAATTTCGGACAGCATTAATTTACGTCAGCAGCGACGTTGCCGCGTTTGGCGAATTAAAACATAAGTAAAAGGATGATGAAGCGCTCGTGATGAAATATGTACTTATTAGCCAGCAGTCTAACTTTAGGAATATGTAATTGACAATTTCGTCCTTTTTCTATCATGAATATAACTAAAAACACTTTGAATTGATAAAATTCTCGTGTCGCAATGTTTGTTACTAGTTGTCCAAAACTAATTGATTTGCACAGTCTTAAGTAGAAAACTATATAACATAATTTGGCGATGTACCGGTGTGTGCCCTTTTTGGTGCCTCTGAAATGAAACATAAACATGGTGAGTCTTTTAGTACTGCGTTTATTTCAACTACAGATTATTGGGGCGATAAAGAACACTTTTTTCTCTACCACGTTGTAAAAAATATAAGCGATTTAAGGATACCTTTTGAGATTACACAAAAAAAAAAAAAATTTTTGCTCTATTATAGACAAGTACTCGTATGGTTGACACATGATATCATTTCCAATATACGACTGATGGATCGTTATCGTAGACTATATAGGAGGTATCAATGTGATTCAGATTTTCATCAACTCAAAATACTACGTGGCAGAATTAAAAGAGATATCGCTAGTTCTTATTCGCAATATATTCAGTGCGTTGAGACTAGAGTACGAGAGGACCCAAATAGCTTTTGGGTCTAGATCACGTATTCCCGGAGTTATGTCATATCTAGGTGTTGAACTCAAGGAATCTCAGAAGATTGTTGAAGGGTTTTCCACTTTTTTCTCCAGAGTCTTCACTACCTCAGACATTAGTTTCATTCCTGAGCATTGTGATGGACTGTATTCCAATGGTAGCTCAATGTCCCTTCCGACTTTCACTGAGGATGACATAATTAAGGCTTCGAGGAAGCTTAAGACCAAGTTAACATCTGATGTAGACAATGTACCTAGTTTTCTCGTTAAGGACTGCATTTGGTCTCTAGCTGAACCATTATCCGCAATTTTCAATATAATTTTGAGGAGAATGCATATTCCAAAAGTATGGAAGATGACAAAAATTTGTCCTGTGTTGAAGTCCGGAGATCCGTCCCTTATAACTTACTATAGGCCTATAGCAATCTTATGTAACTTCGCTAAAATCTCCGAGGTAATTTTATATGACTCAATTTATCCCTCAGTTCGAGCACTAATTTCACCACATCAGCATGGTTTTGAAGAATCGTTCAACGTTGACCAATTTGGCAAGCATTACTCAGTGTCTGTCAGAGACACTGGATGATCGTGGTCAGATAGATGTTATATACACAGATATTCAGAAGGCCTTCGACCAGATTGATCACCAAATATTGATCTCAAAGCTTGCATACATTGGATTCTTATCAGAGTTTTTACTGTTGGTAAGATCTTACTTTTCCGATCGTTATCAATATGTTCAGTATGGGGGTTGTGAGTCCTTACCTTATCTCGCCACATCTGGAGTGCCACAAGGTTTCAATTTGGTCCCATTGCTGTTTTTATTATACATTAATGACCTGTCTCTGCTTCTTCAGTGTCTCCATCTCCTCTTTGCTGATGATCTGAAAATATTTGCTGCTATTGGGGATCTTGATGACTGCGTGAGGTTGCAGGCTGCTTTGGTGTTTCAGGAACGGTTTGAGCCTGAATATCAATAAGTGTCGAGTTGTATCATTCACTCGTAAATTAACCCCAGTTCACTATGACTATGCTGTGGGTGATCAGATTCTGGAGAGATGTGATGAGTATAGGGATTTGGGTGTTGTTTTTGATGGTAAATTGTCCTTTTCCGGGCACATAAGTCAGATAACCTCTTCTGTCTCTAAGACTCTTGGGTATTTTAATAAAAATTGGAAGAATTTTGTAAATCCCTATACTATGAAGATACTGTACTATTCTTTCATTCATAGTAGATTAGAATATGCCTCTATAGTCTGGTGTCCATTATACAATAATGCTGTCGTCATCCTGGAGGCCGTCCAGAGAAGGTGTTTGAAATATGTTTATTTTGAATGTTTCGGACAGTACCCTTCGAGAGGATTTGACCACTCGGTCCTCGCCGCGAGCCTTGGAGTTGAGGTATTGAAGTTGAGACGTGAGCGTAGCGCATTGAAGTTCCTCTACGGGATTTATTCATAAACAAATACTCATATTTCTCATCGACTTTTCCAACACTATTACCATGTTATTTATTTTCCATAAATATCAAAGATTTCTTTATATTCGATCTTCTATGTCCTATTTTGAACCTGTAAATTCCAAAGTGATTACATAATTCATAGAATATGAATGTCGAAGTTATGATCACATCAAAGACGTTTCTTATGTTTCGAAGTCAAAGTTTCGGTTCCCAAGAGGAGAATTAGTTCGATGAAAAGCAGTATTGTAGTATTTTCAAAACTTTTTCGAAAAATTAATTCGAATTATCTTCAACACTAGAGGATAGACCCTCAAATTCTCTTATCATTTTTGATAATTGTTCCTTCACAAGATTATTGATTTTTTCTAAAGCTGCTTGAAAACCCCCTAATCACTCAAGGAAAGTCCATTATACAGGGTGTCCGGAAAAATGTGGGAGATCTCTCGGATTCAGATCATCAACATCAAAAAATAAGATGACAAGTTCCCATAATTTTTTTTCCCAGCGGCCCTCGCAACGGAGATACGGCCTCCTAAAGGACGCCACTGGTAATCAATCACTACTTTATATAATTTAATGAAAATTCAATATGATAGCCCGTAGAAAAGACCTCTCAAAATACTGCCCTTAAAACATAGTTAGCTCGTTTAGTTTATCAGGGGAGAATGTAAGTAAAATATTCTTTATTTGTTTATTTTTCTGTAACTTCAGTATCCTTTGTTTTTTTGGTCTTCATTCCATGCTTTCTCTTCATTTAGTTCACAAATCTCGTAGGAGCAGGTTTTGACGGAATTTATCCAGAATTCATAATACATTTAGGAAAATAGTCCTTGTCTTGGTAATTTGTCCTTCTACAGGATGTTCGGCACATGGACCGTCCAATTTTTTTGGGGCGTTGGTAGGGTCATTTGCTACCTTTTCAGTCTTGGAACCTGGGTCCTTAGTATTACGGTTACGGAGGTATGATTTTTTTACTAGGCTTTTCTAAATTACCTAAAATGTACCCTTCGAAGCCCCATAACTTTTTTGCGTGGGCTTTTACATGCACTTTTTTTTATTGTATTAAGTCTACATGAGTGTGTGTTTGAAAAAAAACGTATTTATTGTTACAGATAACACCACAAAATTAACACGTGGGCCTTTTATTAAAAAAAAAATTATGAAAGTATGAAAACATCTCCACTCCTATTGAAATTTAAAAAAAAGTTACAGCTATTACTAACTTATTATAGTTTTATTTCAAAATGTTCTTTGGTTTATAACGTTGTTAACCATATGCTATTTACGTGAGTCAATAAAAAAAATAATACTGCAAATAAGGTTTTAGTCAGAAGAGTGAAGAAAGTCGCACCTAAATAAAAGTACGGATTTCGACACAACACAGCGAGCAAGGAAATTTTACCTGCCCGTTTTAGACGCGTCTGAATTATTATTACTATTTCTGTCCTTAGGTTGGATTGGGTTAGTCGCCGCTGACTTGACCCTACCGTCATTCGAGATTTAACTGTCTCTGCTGTTGGAAGTGTCTGTGCCGCGTTGTTCAGTTTTTAAGATTTGTATTTTTTTGTTTTTGTAACTTTTATCGACTTTTTGCTACTGTTGTTTTAATTTTGGTTGTTGATATGCCTAATTTCACCAACGCTGAGTATGCTGATATGGTGATGGCATATTGCAAGGCCGATGGTGTTGCTTGTGCAGCTCAAAGGATTTATCAAGCCAAATTTCCTGATCGAAGATTACCCCACCACGAAACATTCTCGACGAATAAGAAAGACTGGAAACTTAAATTTTCAAGAGCCTCGGGTCAATGTGGGGCAACACCATGTAGCAGTTGACGATCAAATACTTCAAGCCTTTGAAGAAGATCCAACTACAAGCATTCGTGTCGTTGCTCAAAGACTCAACTTAACGATTTGGAAAGTTTGGTCAGTACTTCGGGATAAAAATCAACACGCTTTTCAAAACACCCCGGTACAAGGTAAATGAACTTTTTCATTGATAAATTTGTCCTTTCGAATGCTAAGAAATTGTCACAGACTAATGAATTTTATTAATTGTTACAGGTCTTCATGAAGGCGATTCTGCCAGACGGTTGGAATTCTGTAGATTTCTGCTGCACACAGATGTCGATGACAACTTGTTTCTAAAACGAATTTTGTGGACAGACGAATTCTGTTTTAACCGAGAAGAAATAACAAATCTGCACAATTTACATCACTGGGCACCTAAAGATGAGAATCCCCACGTGAAAAGGCAAACGAGTTTTCAACAAAAATTTAGTTTGGGCTGGTGTGATAGGAAGACATCTCATCGGCCACACTATTTACCGGCTCGACTAAGTGGGCCTGCTTATTTGCATTTTTTGCAGAATGCTTTGCCAGAGCTACTAGCCGATGTTCCGGCCTTCGATGAAGACGTGCGGATTGTGTTCCAGCATGACGGTTGCCCGGCACATTTCCTGAGAGATGTTCGAGATCACCTCGACAACTCTTCCAAATTCATGGATAGGCAGAGCCGGCCCCATCCCTTGGCCCGCAAGATCACCAAACCTAACACCTTTAGATTACCATGTCTGGGGTAGAGCCAAAGAATTGGTTTATTTCACAGAGGTACCTACAAGAGAGGCGTTGATTGAACGCATAAACGCGGCATTTGTGGTAATGAAAGAAGAAATGTTGCTAGCCACTACAACGGTCGAAATCAGAAAAAGGTGTCAGGCGTGCATTCGGTGTAGAGGAGAACAATTCGAACAGAATTTACGTTAAAGAATCGTGTTATTTTACTTATATCATACAAAAAGAGTATTTTACTAAAATCTGTCCTTACTTTGCGATTTTATCTAAAACACTAATTTTAGTATTTTTTTATTTATTGATTAACGTAAATAGCATACTTTTAGAACCGCGATAAACCAAAGAACGTTTTAAAATAAAATTAAGTTCGCAATAACTGCAACTTTTTTTTTTATTTCTTTTAGAAGTAGAGATGTTTTCATACTTTCATTTTTCTTTAATAAAAGGCCCTCGTGTTAATTTTGTGGTGTTATCTGTAACAATAAATACGTTTGTTTTTTCAAACACACACTCATGTAGACTTAATACAATAAAAAAAATGCATGTAAAAGCCCACGCAAAAAAAGTTATGGTGCTTCGAAGGGTACATTTTGGGTAATTTAGAAAAACCTAATAAAAGAATCATACCTCCGTAACCGTAATACTAAGGACCCAGGTTCCAAGACTGAAAAGGTAGCAAAGGACCCTACCAACGCCCCAAATTTAACGGTCCATGTGCCGAACACTCTGTATAACAATATTCTGAATTCAGGAAACTACCTATCCTTCCGAATTTCGTAAGGCTAAAGTAATAAGTATTTTGAAACAAGGAGAGAATCCTTGTTATCCTAGTAGTTATCGACCCATCAGTTTATTGAGTGTTCCTTCCAAGATATTAGAAAGGTTAATTCTTCGTAGAATTGAATATTCTATAGAAAATACTCTACAAAATTTCTAGGGAGGCTTTAGGAAAAATAGAAATTGTTCAGATCAGGTTTTCAGCCTTACAATTTTCATAGTATCAGGCTTCAATGATAGATTGAAAACACGAGCTGCTTTAATTGATTTATCTTTGGCATATGACACTGTGTGGAAAGATGAATTAATTTTCAAACTCCATGCCCATCTGAAGTGTAAGAAAATGGTACGATTATTAGAAAATATGTTATCTGATAAACGGTTTCGTGTTTTTATTGACAATAGGAGTAACAATTTTTCAAAACATTGAAAAACAGTCAGTTCTAGCTCCTTTACTTTTCAATTTCTATCTAATCTACCCACGACATCATCTCAGAAATTTGTTTATGCTATTGCTTAACATTCGGATTTCCATACTCTGGAAAACAAACTGTCAACTGATTCGGAAATTTTAAAGAATTATGTTATTAAGTGGCGATTATGTCCAATTCCCAACAAAACAGAGGTATCTCGTATCCATCTGAATAATCATGAAATATATAGGAAATTAGCTGTAACTTCCAATGATTCTCCTATCGAACATAATTCCTATCCAAAATTATTCTTCTTCTTTTCATTCTTTTCGATAGAATAGAGGCTACAATCCTGATCTCTGCCTAGTATTTTGTGACAATACTTGCAAACCGCTTCCTGCAAAGCGTAAAATTTTAGGAGTTTTTCCTCATAGCAACCATAGGCCTATACTGTTGACTTCAAGAAGTTTGATTCAATATTAAGAATTTTTAAGAAGACCTCGTTGGAATTTCAAGAAAACGAATTGGATTGAATTTGCTGAGGAGGTAGACAGTGATATTAGATGGATTAAACCCACTCATGATAACTATCACAGATTCTTAGGTGTTGTGAAAGCCGCAGCAAAAAAGTTCGTTCCAAGAGGTTTCCGGAAAGATTATATTCCAGATTGGTCGAAAGAAACCGATAATCTGTACAAGGACTATCAAAAATCACCATCCGTTGATAAATGTGAAAGGCTTATGAATTCTATCAATACAAGTCTAAAAGAGAAATGGGATAGTGTTGTATCAAAAATGAATTTTACACATTCGAGTAGGAGTTCATGCGATATATTGAGAAAATTAGGTGAAACTACTCCTCTTACCTCCTCATCATCAAAAATTGATCCAAGTTTAATCGCTCGCCGCCTAGTTAATGTACCTGAATCAGTCAATTTATCCCAATTTAAAATGAGGAATATGAAGAAAAAATTACAGATATTCAGGAGATCAGCTCCTACTTTAGAACATGTGTCACATCCATTCAATATAGATGATTTGAGGGCTGCAATCAAATCTACCAAATCTCGAAGGGCAGCAGGTTTTGACGGAGTTTATCCAGAATTCATCAAACATTAAGGAAAAAAGGTCGTGTCTTGGTTATTGTCTTTCTATAACAATATTCTGAATTCGGGAAACTTTCCCTCCGAATTTCGTAAGGCTAAAGTAATAGGTATTTTGAAACGAGGAAAAAATCCTTGTGATCATAGTAATTATCGACCTATCAGTTTATTGAGTGTTCCTTTCAAGATATTAGAAAGACTATAATTCTTTTTAGAATTGAATCTTCTATAGAAAATGCTCTACAAAATTTCCAGGGAGGCTTTAGGAAAAATAGAAATTGTTCAGATTAGGTTCTCAGCCTTAAGTTTCATAGAATCAGGCTTCAATGATAGGTTGAAAACAGGAGCTGCTTTCATCGATTTATCTTCGGCATATGACACTGTGTGGAAAAATGGATTAATTTTAAAACTTTATACCCATCTGAAGTGTGGGAAAATGGTATCTGATAGAAGATTTCGAGGTTTTTATTGACAATAAGAGTAGCAATTTCAAAACATTGAAAAACGGTCTTCCTCAAGGATCAGTTTTAGCTCCTTTACTTTTCAATTCATATCTAAGTTATTTGCCCACTACATCATCTCAAAAATTTGTTTATGCTAACGACATTGCTATTGCTTACCAACATTCGGATTTCCATACTCTGGAAAACATACTGTCATCTGATTTGGAAATTTTAAAGAATTATTTGATTGAGTGGCGATTATGTGTAAATCCCAACAAAACAGAGGTATCTTGTTTCCATCTGAATAATCATGAAAAATATAGGAAATTAGCTGTAACTTTCAATGATTCTCCTATCGAACATAATTTCTATACACAAAACTTAGGAGTTAAATTAGATTGATCTCTCAATTACAAGGCTCATTTTGATGATCTGAGCCTAAACTGAAAACTAGGAATAATATTCTTCAAAATTAGCTGGATCGTCTTGGGGTGCTGATGCTTCCACTCTTCGCACAGCATCTCTAGCCCTAGTCTTTTCTGCAGCTGAGTATTGTTGCTCTGTTTGGTTTAATAGTGCACATACACAGAAAATTGATGCACAATTGAATACATCCATGAGAATAATTAGTGACACCATAAGATCTACACCGGTTCATTGGTTACTAGTTTTGTCTAATATTGTCCCTCCCCATATTCGCATACAGACTGCAGCTCTGAATTCTTGGAACAAATATCATTCTTTTCCCAATCTATTATCCCTATTATTTCATATATTCCAAAATATAGAATTCTCAGATTGAAGTCACGTAAACCATTATGGCATAATACGTTCTTCAATATGAACATAAGCGATAAAGGATTATGGAAGACTGAGTGGAACTCTTAAGAAATGTACAATAAGTATCTCGTTTCTGATCCTTCTGAAAAAATTCCTGGTTTTAATCTTCCAAGAAAAATTTGGACAGTTCTTAATCGTTTGAGAACATTTCATGGTCATACCAATAACATGCTTTCCAGATGGAACTCAGTTCCAAGCGCAAGTTGAGATTGTGGAGAAGCAGAAGAATGAATACCTCATCTCATCAATAGTTGTCCCATATATAAATTTCAAGATGGTGTTAGGGCTATTCATGATGTTTCCGATTCGATGATTCGTATTTTTGTCATTCAGTTCTTTTTTCTGCTGTTGTCTTTTTATTTCCAGATTCGATGTGGGCCACTTGCAGAATTCTCTATCACCATCAATAGAAAACCACTCTTGAAGAAAGAAGTCTCTCAAATATTTTTCAGCTTATTTTTGTGCTTTCACACTAACTTTTATGTCATACGCCGAATTGTGTGACACCCCCACACTAACCCCTGATCTATATGCTTTATTGTTTGATAACTAAATATTGTAAGCCAAAAGTTCGAAAGACAATATATTAATATATACCTCCTGGTCGCGCCGAAAAAAGTTTTACTTCATAAAGAAAGTTATGAGCAATGTATAATTATCCTTAAAAAATTCCAGAATGCTATTCTTTTCCTCGACAAGAAAGGATACTCTGCAGAGTTCATGGTACTCATAGAACGTCGTAATCTGAATAATAACACGAAAATACCACCCTAAAGTTTCACCTTTGTTCTCCTTAACCTCCTATCCTATTACCGAAACAAAAACTTCATTACGAGTCGAGTTCCTCCCCCTTCCCAACCTGAATGGTGTGTAACATAACCCCCTTTGTTAAACGATACATTTCATCCCCTTTCAACATAGCACCCCGCTTGACAAATGTCCTCCGAGCGTTGACGTACCAAAATGTCAACTATTTTTCGCCGTGTACATTTCGAATTAATTGCGGTGCCATTTCTTTCTCTTATCATTTCGCTGACCCACTTCTAACGCGGTTCAACACCGACCACCGTAACGGGGTCGTGGGGGGCGGGGTGGATATTAACCCCGCTTGAGTCACTTCACTTCGTTGCCAAATGGGGGTATCTAATGGTCCTACATTTGAAATCATACGGTGACGTTTATTTGTGAGTGGGTTGGTTTTTCATTCAGGATTTCCGATGGATCGAAGGTTCAATTTCTTTCATTGTGGGCTGTATGAGGCGACCTCATTTGGATTTAGGCGAAGAATAATGTCAATACCCATTGCCCGACAGGGATAACAAAGAATGAAAAAATTTTTTTGTCGTACCTGGAGGATTTCATTTCGAACGCGACTTCTGCAATTCCTTGACAACAATAATCCCCAATTACAGATAGATATTCTTTTGACTTTTTGGCTTGAAATTTTTTGGTTAGCAAACAGTAGAGCGTGGAGTGTTAGCTGGGGTTTATGACGGGGTGCCATACAATTCGCGTATGATATGAAAACCGCTCCGCATTTATGTTGTGTGTACAAAAAGAAGCTAAAATATATTTGAGGGACTTATTTCTTCAAGAGGGGTTTTCTATTAATAAACACTGATGATTCTTCAAGTTGCCCACATGGAATCTTTGAATAAACTTACAGAAGCAGCAAAAAGAACTGAATACAAAAAATACGAATCAATTCATAATCCACTTCAAGAAAAAATCCGAAAAATCATGAATAGCTCTGAAACCAACATGAAATTTGAATATGGGACAATTATTGATAAGATGAGGTATTGTTTTACTAGCATATCCACATTCACAACTTCAGCTTGGAATTGAATTCCATCTGAATAGCATGCTATTGGTACGACCATGACCCAGTGGCGGATTGACAAATTAGCCGCTAGTAGGCCATTCAGTTTTTGCCGCCCCTACTGACTTTTGAAATTCAATACGTTAGTTTAATCCCGTTATTGGTATGATTGTGAACTTAATGATATTTCTGTCAGTTACTACATTATTTTTACAACCCGCTATGTACTGAAGAGTTTAATGTTGACCTAACAACTTTATTTGACAGGCAAAACAAAAAACCCCCGACTTTAAAGAGTAAAACCTCTGTAACTTTTAAACGGCTCAATCGATTTTCATCAAACATATCTAAGAACACTCGCCCGTAAAACACCTGTAATACAAAAAAAAAACTAAATTGAAATCGTTCGGATGCTATGATGCCACAGACAGACAGACACGTCAAACTCATAACACCCCTCTTTTTGCGTCGAGGGTTAAAAATAGCAGCATGTCATAAGGTGTGGAAAGGCATGACTTAAAAATACCTACACTATATGAACACAGACAAAATATTGAGTGGTCAGAAAACATTGTTTTTTTACATATTTTTTATTGCACTTAACAGTTTGAAAACAATACAAACAATTTCTATTAAAATATAACATGTCAACAATCAGTTAATGATGACAGACAATGAGATAAAATAAGTTTTACATTATTTTCTTGCGAGATTTTAAATTTGCAAAACCATCAATTATATCGTCGTATGAAATATTGTATTCATTCGATTATAAAGAACACATAACTTGATTTTGATATGTTTTTTATTAACACTGTTTGACACAACTGATTACACACTTAGTGGTTGGTTTGAGGACACTCGACGTAGGAATACTTGATGATTTAACAAATTTGCAGAACGAAAAGAAATTTATGTATCAGCACAGTGAAATGAATAAGTGGACTGTATTGGAATGCGTGATTAAATTTGAAGGCGTAAATGAATGAGAATGAGTGACTGAATCTGAATGATTAACTGACTCGAAATGCTTGACTGAATAAGAATGATCTTACTGACTTGGAATTCTGGAATGCGAATGAGTGACTGAATCTGAATGATTGACTGACTCGGAATTGTGGAATGCTAAACTTGAATGCCTTTTCTGGATGTGTCCCGACTATTTTGGCTATCCAAATTTGTTGTAGAAGTATTTTTAGGCTCACGACAATAGGATTGATAAGGCCTAGAGGATCATAAATTGAAGCTATTATAGAAAGTACCTACTTCTCGTTTACTATAGGATTCCTTTATAGCGAGCTGAGGCATTGAAATAAAGAAATGATCCGAATGTGAATCCCATAGCATTCCTAGTATTTTGTTCGATGAATTTCCAGGAGTAAGGACGTAATTATCCTTTTGAGAAATCTGTGAGATACCATTTAAAAATTCTTGAGAATTGGATCTCCACTTATGGAGCGATATGGATTCATTATTTTTTGATAAAATCGGAACATTCAATAGTTTTATAATGTAAGCGTTGACGATAAGGTATTCATTTTCGTATCTATCCTTCAATGTATTGATGGCAATAGAAAAGTTTAAACCAATTACCTCTAAATTATCTATTAGCTGCAATGGTTCACCGAATAGAGCAGACTTGAGATACATCAATTTCTGTACCTCTGACAAATTTTTATTTTCTGCTACGAGTGCGCTGAATAGTTCGTAAAAACTTGGCCATTTTTTTATATCGCCAGAGAACTTTGGCACAGAAATTTCCGGTAACTTTATACTGGAATGAGAAATTGGATTCTGTAAATTCTTTTCCGATTGACAATTTGAT
Organism: Micraspis discolor; assembly: GCA_030674115.1. Classification (NCBI taxonomy): domain Eukaryota; kingdom Metazoa; phylum Arthropoda; class Insecta; order Coleoptera; family Coccinellidae; genus Micraspis; species Micraspis discolor. The sequence continues at coordinate 473,868 of JARTUT010002201.1, forward strand.
TGTGGAGTGTCCTCGAACTGACCTACAATTTTCGTTGCAAATGAAATCAAATCATAATACTTATTTTCTACAATTTCTCTCTCTTTTCCATGCAATTCTGAATCAATTATTTCTAACTAAGTTTGATCATCATCATACTCCTTAAAAATAAGCACTATTTGTTCTAAACGAATTTTACACTGATGTATATCATTAAGATCTTCCCGTTTAAACCAATTTTCCATTCTGGTCAATTTTGCCTTGATTATACTTCTACTTTTTACGAGAATTGTAACATTATCTTCAGACATTGTGAATGAAATAATAGAATCGATTGAGAGAATAACACGAATCAATGAAAGAATAAAGAATAAAAGAAATAACGAAAACAATTATTGTTAGGGTACCTCTCAGGTAAACACTGGATTGTCACTTAGTAGACCTCCTGAAGACTTGATGAGTGTCGGATTGTCCCTGGACGGTGATTTATGCCTGGCTTCTTGAAGTTCGCCCTTTGTGAAGATGGGATGAAATCGCCCAGCGTCTTGAAAGGTCAACGGCTTGAATATGCTCGAAGGTGGCTGCCTACTTTCTCAGATGGAACGAAGAATTTTTATTGTGATGACTGGATCACTTGTTATAATTCGGTCTGTGATGACTTGAACACTTATTATACGGTCTGTGAGGACTTGATCACTTATAATCCGGTGTGTGATGACTTGATCACTTATAATCCGGTGTATGATGACTTGATCACTTATTATACGATCTGTGATGATTTGATCACTTATAATCCGGTCTGTGATGACTTGATCACTTATAATCCGGCCCGAAGGACCATTTTATGTATTCATTCGATTATAAAGAACACATAACTTGATTTTGATATGTTTTTTATTAACACTGTTTGACACAACTGATTACACACTTAGTGGTTGGTTTGAGGACACTCGACGTAGGAATACTTGATGATTTAACAAATTTGCAGAACGAAAAGAAATTTATGTATCAGCACAGTGAAATAAATAAGTGGACTGTATTGGAATGCGTGATTGAATTTGAAGGCGTAAATGAATGAGAATGAGTGACTGAATCTGAATGATTGACTGACTCAAAATGCTTGACTGAATAAGAATGATCTTACTGACGTGGAATTCTGGAATGCGAATGAGTGACTGAATCTGAATGATTGACTGACTCGGAATTGTGGAATGCTAAACTTGAATGCCTTTTCTGGATGTGTCCCGACTATTTATGCAACAGGGATGACTCCTCTACGAGGGCTTTTAGAATGCCCATATATGGTCACATCGGTGTACGGTTTTTCGTGTTTGAAACCAAAGACCATATATTGTATTGTATTCTTGGAAGCTTAGGGGAGATTGAACAAAGGCGGCGCCAGGATATTTGTCGCCATTTGTGGATGTTTGGCGCCTTATTAAATGTGGTATTCGAACAAATATTTTTCATAAGTTCTGACTCTATGCACAAAAGAGATAAAGCATTAAGCTTTTCTTGACTTAAAGTAGATCGTAGATAATTTTTAACCCGTTTCAAGCAAGAAAAGCTTATCTCAGCTGAACAATTTGTCACCGCTGCGCACAGAGCCATGCGAAGTGCTATATCCAAGTTTGGATAAATATACTCCAAATTCTGTTTTCCCAGAAACAAAGATAAACTTCACTATTAATGAAAAGTTTTATTAAAATCGGTCTAGTAGTTTTGGTGTGATTGAGCAACAATCCAAACTTCAAGAAATTCAATATTTGACACGACCATCAACAACGTCTGCCTTCACGCGTTTGCCGCGTTCCGGTTGCTCACTCGGGTATCTGCCCCCGCTCCGCACCTCACCAGCGCTATTGCCACCCCACAACCGCCGAATTGAAAAAAACTAATATGTGGTCCTCCACCAATTACTTTAAAAAATATTCATGAAAAATTTCGAAGAGATTGGACCACGGAATCACGCAGTTCCATACAAACGTTAACCACCTTAAGGGTACAATTTTGATAAATATATTATGCTAAATGTTGAACCGGACTTCAGACTACACAATTTGAGGAATTGTTCATGTAAAAGTGCCCAGTAGTTTTTGCGTGATGTTCATTCAAACAAACGGACAGACAGACAGACGAACAAGAAATTAAAAAAAAATCTAATTTTACTCAGTTAGTCATCTTAAGCCATCCTAGCAAATTTTTTTTCAAATATCTTCAATGTATAGACTATTTTAGGTTTACAATTTTATTATAGTATACTATATACAGTGCTAGTCAAAAGTCCCCTCCCCCCCTCGTATCTTTTGAACGTGTATACTTATAATAATTAAATTTGAAGGGTGGAAATAAACGGATGTAGGCTTCTCAACTGGTCATAACAGGTGACGCAATAGTCATAAATGACGTCACAAGGCCACTGTGACCAATAATTTTAAATGGGACCCTATGACAAGTGACAGCTCGTTTGAAAGGTATTGAAAATACCTATTCAGTCATACCAATTTTGTTTGGGTTTCGGCTGATTTTGATTGATAAATTGAAGAAATACGAATATTATAGTTTCGCATTCAATCAATAAAAATTTAAGAACCAGTTCTTATAATAAGTGTTCAAAATGTGCTCCATCTACTTTCTGGCAGTAATGTATCCTATTGCTAAACTCTTGTCTTACTCGTCCCATTGTGTCAGCGGAAATTGCCCTACATTCTTCAACAATTCGTTGTTTCAGAATGACAATAATATCAGATGCTGTAGCGTGAACCTTAGATTTCAAGTATCCCCATAGAAAAAAATCTAATGGTGTAAGGTCCGGTGACCGAGCTGTCCATTCGATCGAACCAATCCACCTACCACGATATTCTTCATCTAGGTAACGTCTTACTGCACCGTAATAGTGTGCAGGAGCACCATCTTGTTGAAACGTTATTTCCAAGTTGTCGAATTCATTTGGATTATCTTCTAGAATTTCAAGAATTAACGCCTCAATATCATTTTGTAACATCTCCAGATACAATTCACCGGTTAAGTTAGCATTGAGAAAAAGAGGCCCAACTATGTGGTTTCCCATAATACCTGCCCAAACATTTACTTTTTCTGGAAATTGAGTATGTTTTTCACGAAAGATGAGAGGATTTGTGTCACTCCAATACCTCACATTTTGAGTGTTAACATTTCCATTGAGAAAGAAAGTACTTACGTCACTAAAACAAATTGTCTGTATGTAGCCTGGTTGTTGGTTCATTTTATTGGACATAGTTTCACAGAATTCTAGTCTTCGGTCGGGGTCATCATCTGAAAGTTGGTGCACCATTTTTAATTTGTATGGATGAAATATGTTTTTAGCCAACACCCTATGTACTGTCCTTTGACTGACTGACTGACTTTGACAGATAGACGCAACTTGGGCTGTGGAAGAAGTAGGGTTTACTACCATTTCTCCAATTATGTCAATTTTTTTGTCATCACTAATTGTTGGTCGACCAGATCGTTTGGCATCTTGAACACTACCTGATGCTTCAAACTTCCGAAGAAGTTCCCTCAAATAAACTCTCGATATAGGGCGATCGGGGTACCTCTCATTAAACAGTCGTTCCGCTGCATGGAAATTGTTTCTACATTCACCAATTATTAAGATAGCTGCTACTTTGTCGGCTACAGTACGTACCATTTTGCCTATGTAAACACTCGTTAAACAATAGCTTAGGTAAATTTTCAAGGTATAAACACTTTTGACAAGTAGAGAATTCAAACACGTCAACCTTTTTGACAATTAACCAGAGGCGTACTTTAAAATCTTTATTAATTAAATGCGAAACTATAATTTTCGTATTTCTTCAATTTATCAATCAAAATCAGCCGAAACCCAAACAAAATTGGTATGACTGAATAGGTATTTTCAATACCTTTCAAACGAGCTGTCCCATTTTAAATTATTGGTCACAGTGGCCTTGTGACGTCATTTATGACTATTGCGTTATCTGTTATGACCAGTTGAGAAGCCTACATCCGTTTATTTCCACCCTCCAAATTTCATTATTATAAGTATACCCGTTCAAAAGATACGAGGGGGGAGGGGACTTTTGACTAGCACTGTATAGTGTACACGTATAATTATAAGAAAAAATCTGTAAAAAAAAATTTGCTAAATTTGCCGCACCTCTAAATCTGCCGCCCTAGACACCGGCCTACTTGGCCTATTGGTAAATCCGCCACTGCCATGACCTGTTCCCAACGATTAATAAACATCCAAACTTTTCTTGGAAAATCAAAACCGGGCTTTTTTTCAGTAAGAGCTTATATTAGATCTTTATATAGAATTCCACTCAATCTTCCATAATTATTTATCGATAATATTCATATTGAAGAACATATTATACCATTATGGTTTCTGTGATTTCAATCTGGGAATTCTATTTCGTGAAATACGAGTATAAGAAATAATTGGATATAAATTAGGAAAAGAATGATATTTGTTCCAGGAATCCAGAGCTGTATTCTGTCGGCGAATATGCGGAGGGACAATGTTAGACAAGACTGGTAACCAATGTACCGGTATTCATCCTGAATTCATTCAAAACCTACCGCTCTCCAAATTTGGTAGACTTAATTGCAGCCTCAATTCATCTATATTAAATGTTCTACAGGGTGTTTCAAATGAAGGTGACCCCCTCTCTAGGATAGATAGAAAGCTGAAAAATAATTGGGGTTTGCTCAGTTAAAAATTTTTGTAACGCCATCCGTATTCAAGATACAGGGTCTTGAAGAAAAAAAAATTATATCCATTTTTTGAAATTTTGCAGAAACTACTGGCAACATTGAAATGAAATTTTATACGAATATGTTTTGGAAGGTGATACATCCAATGAATTCGTTTTTATGTCTGTCTCTCGTAGAGGGCGCTAGTTACACGATTCGTACCAAATAGTAATGAACATAACTTTTTTAGAATTAGATTTATTGAGCAAAATTTCAAGCGTAGGGGAGACCGGGTACAAAAGTAACGGCGGGTTGAAAGTAACAAATGCTCTATAGATTTATCCAATAGGCGAACACCGCTTTGCTTCTGTCAATTGCATTTAGTTACCACGGGCTGTTTGGCTATGTGACAGGACAGAGAATTTACACATCAAAAGTAAGATTTTTGACGTTTTCTTATTCAAAGTTTAGATAGTCTTGAAAGTAAGTAGGAATCTGAATGTTTTTGTTAATCTATTCTGTACTTAAGTGATCACACATTGCGTAAATTCATTTTTGTGTAGCATGCTTCGATTTAAGGTTATTTTGTACGTTTTGACAGAAATGTGAACGGGTACAAAAGTAACATAGGCCTATGGGTACAAAAGTAACATGTTACTTTTGTCCTCGTGGTGATTCAATTATTTATTATTTTTTTAGTTGTAGTTTTTTCAACAGAATGCCCCGTCAACGCATTAGAAAAACTGAACGGGGAACTACGGACACGGGAGTGTATCAAAAAGCGGCTAAAGAACATTTTAGAGATGCTGCAACCATTAGAGGCCTGGCAAAAAATATAATATTTGCCATGTAATATTATATAAGTTTATAAAAAAATTAAAAGCAGGAAATGCTACCGCTGTTGAGATGATTGTGAGATCATTAAAGTGACGTTGTATTCTATTTTTCAAATCTTTCGGTGAATTACCTCCGCAGCATAACCTTTTTCTTTAAGATACCACCAAACTGTGTAATCCACGGGATTAAAATCACATGACCGAGGAGGCCAATAAATCGGAGCTTCTGCACCTCTATCAATATATTGATTCGGAAAATGGTTACTCAACCAATTACGACACCTTCTATCAAAGTGCGGAGGAGCTCCATTTTACATAAAAAATAGATATCTTCCATCGTTTACCGTTAAATTTTCTAATATCTCGAATAAGTGATAACTTAAAAAGTCTAGGTACATATCACCACTTAAATTTCCAGGTAGAATGCGTTAACCTATTAATTTGTTGCCTAAAGTTGCTGCCCAAACATTATCTTTAAATGAGTGTTGGTAATGTGCTACCCTTTTGACATGTGGATTCTCACCACTCCAGTATTGTGCATTAGGGGAGTTAAACATTCCTTGTCGCGTAAAAGTGGCCTCGTCCGTAAAAAGAATACATTTTAAAAATTTTGGATTGAGGGCTATCCTTTCTTGTAATGTTTGACAAAAATCCATTCTAATCGGTAGATCGTCTGGCAAGAGCTCTTGGATTTGTCTGTAATGATAAGGATGTATCTGCTGCTCTTTAAGTATCCTCCAAGTATTTGAAGAAGACGTATTTGTTTGTCTTGCCACATCCCTTACGCTAACTGTTGGATTTTGATCAACTAAATTCAAAATCATATTTTCTTTATTGATGGTTCTTGTTGTTCTTGGCCTACCAGAATTTATTTTTTTAGGTCTCACACTCCCAGTTTCTCGACAACGTCGTTCAATTCATTTATTTAATTGATCGCGTTGTCTGCATTACAATATCATGCAGTGCAACAATACAAAAATATTTTTTGTATCTGCAGAGATGTACAACATCTATACGCAGCACAATCTTAAACCTATTATAAATCCTAAAAACAAAAATATATCTATTGTACCAAAAGTTGGCCACATTCTCCCACATTCCCCGCTTTCACCCCTCTGATCACATTTTACCTGCCTGTTTTCTTTTTTTTGCTCTTTTTGCTTGATTGCTCTAAATGTATTTTTACTCGGAAAATTTCTTCGAGGAAACTTTTCTGCTAACGCGTAACAGATGCACTAGCGTTTCCTAAACACTCTCTTAAGGTTAATAACATGTCAGTGTATTCAAAATTTGAGTACATTTTTATTGATAATATCTAATTTAACAAATAGAAGTGTAATTATCGTTGACTCAACGTCAAAAGTATTGAATGAAAGACAGTTTTCCATGGCAACTGAAATTTCAGAGAAAATGCTATTGCCATGTAGAATTCATTGGTTATTACTTCATAATTTTCAAATCAAAATACTCCGAAAACGGTACAAAGTATCGAGTTTTACCAAGAGTACCTTTTTTGTGTGAATCGAAGTACGCTTGAAATTTTGCTCAATAAATCACATACTTAAAAAGTTATGTTCAACTCTACTTGATACGAACAGTGAAACTAGCGTCCTCTACGAGAGTCAGACATAAAAATAAATTCATTGGATGTATCAGCTTCCAAAGCATATTCTTGTAAAATTTCATCACAATGTTGCCAGTAGTTTCTGCAAAATTTTAAAAAATTTGTACAATTTTTTTTTCTTCAAGGCCCTGTATCTTGAATACGGATGGCGTTACGAAAATTTTTTACTGAGCAAACCCCAATTATTTTTCAGTTTTCTACTTATCCTAGAGAAGGGTCACCTTGTTTTGAAACACCGTGTATAATAGGAGCTGATCTTCGGAATATCTGTAATTTTTCTTCATATTCTTATTACGTTGCGTACTTACTATGAGAACTCTTTATCTCCCTCGTGCACTTTATCACCAATGCTGAACTCAACTTTTTTTTCCATCCTGTAATTGAGTGCGAGATGGCTGATGTTCTTGAAGAGTAATAAGTGCGCAGGAGCTGATTGTACATCTGCTAGAATTCTGAAGCTGATATGATCTGATATTTGTGAACATTTTGCTAATTGTATTAATGTCTCTGTAAGTTCTGGAATCTTTCCCATTATTTCGAAAAAAGCTCTAGTTGTTCCAATATTCAAGAAAAACGATCCACATAACATCACTAATTATAGACCGATTTCTATCTTGAGCATTTTCTAAAGTATTTGAGAGAGTCGTGTTCAACCGAATGGTTAGATATCTTGATAGGTACAATATACTTGATGAGAGACAGCTGCAGTGTCCTTTGTTGATTTAATTTATGAATGCCTGGACAATGGCCTACATGTAGCAGGTTTATTTTTTGACCTGTCGCGGGCATTCGATAGTTTATCACTTCAGTTCATACTTGACAAATGTTACAACTTGAGTCTTCGAGGAGTTTTTTCGGAATGTCTCCGGAGGTATCTTGAGGGTAGATCAATTTTTGTGAGAGTTGGTAGCTGCGTATCTGACGAAAACTATCTGAGTCTTGGAGTACCACAAGAATCAGTCGTTGGGGCTCTTATTTCTTTGCTCTTCATCAATGGTCTCCCTGTTAATTTTAGAGCAATGTTCCTGAATGTGCTCACGTTTAGAGGTTTTTCGTCGCTAATTAAGAACTTTATGTTGAGTCTGTTTGCTGATGATGTTTCAGTGGTGGTTTCAGCCCTAACATTCGAAAAGCTTCAGGCTCTGTGGCAGCTAATAATCGAAATTTTCGTAACCTGATGTCATGAAAATAACTTAAGGATAAACATAACTAAAACCGAATGTATTTACTTCACAATCATATTCGGTTGCTGGCCGGTTAAATAATGTTATTTCATTTAAGAACGGTTCTAAATTTCTTGGCATTCACCTGACAATCACTTGAAATAGGGTTTGCACATAGAGTCTGTATGCAAAAAGTTGAACAGTTTTTACTATGCCATAAAAAGGGTGAAAAACTTACTTCAGTTAGAGTCACTCATAAACATCTATAACAGTTTGGTTTATAGCCACTATCGTACAATATTCTGTTGTGGGGAAACTGTTCGGACGTTGAGCTTTTATATTACAGAAACGTATCCTGCGAATAATATTCAATAAACCTCCTCGTTCATCCTGTAAACCCACATTTATAGAGCACTTTACTTTCCATTTTTATTTTCAAAAAAATTTATTGTCAAATGCACGTGAAAGAAAATGAAGAAAATATTGTTCGGTTGTCTAGTTTTCACAACTATGGTACCAGAAGTGTAAGAACTCTATTCATCCCTAAGCATAAAACAACTGAGTTTGAGATGTTTCCTTCCTATCAATGTATTAAACGTTATAATAGTTTGTCTCACAGTGTTCGAGCACTCGATTACAGATAATTTAGAAAAACTGTTAAGAACTTAATAGGTTGATTTTTCATGGAATTTTGAGGAAAGCAATTGGTCAAAAACTACATCCAACTAATGCCAACGTTTCGTAGATATATTTCTACTTCTTCAGGGCAAAGTCGAAGAAGTAGAAATATATCTACGAAACGTTGGCATTAGTTGGATGTAGTTTTTGACCAATTGCTTTCCTCAAAATTCCATGAAAAATCAACCTAATATGTATCTACAAGGAAATGATCTATCAGAACATATTAAGAACTTAATGTTGGGCAAATGTTATCATACAGTAAGTGAATACCTTATTAATTGATGATGAGATATTGTTGATGATGGAGCTCGTTTTGAATGATTGTTTGTGCTATTAGCATCATCTGTTGTGGATGTAATGATTTCCGACGTTTCGATAGACATCTTCTATCTTTGTCAAGGAGAAAAGTAAGAAACCTTTTGAAAATTATCAATTTTCAAAAAGTCAATATTGACAGAAGTGATGAAAGAAAAATGAACGATGTTATATACTCATCTGCGATATGATGATCTTTTCAAGTTGGATCGAACTATCGGCGTCCAAACTTCTGGCAGATCTATAGATGGAGCACTTATGGAATCAGGTGTTATTTTCATAAATGCTGCTTCTTTGATTTTTCTTCTTGCAAGTTTTTCTTCTTTGGATATTATTGATGCTTCATCCCACTTACGATGATTCTCATCTACAGTATGTTGGACCAACCTGGATTTGTCGCTGTCTAGTACTCGTAGAAGCTTTTGATGTTTTATTCGTACATTTTGAGGGCGTTTAGTTTCTCCGATGTAAGATCTTCCGCACTCGCAAGGTAATTCATATATGCAGTTTTTTGTCCTTTGTGTCTCATTATTAGGCTTAACTTTTGTAAGTTTAGCTCTGATAGTGTCTTGAGTTTTGAATGCAGTCGTTATGTTTTATTTTATTTTTCTTTCATGACTTCTGTCATATTGACTTTTTGAAAATTGATAATTTTCGAAAGGTTTCTTACTTTTCTCCTTGATAAAGATAAAAGATGTCTATCGAAACGTCGGAAATCATTACATCCACAATAGATGATGGTAATAGCCCAAACGATCAAAAAAAATACCTTATTGATGTCATAGTGCTTAGCTAATGTAATTTCTATTTTCACCTTATGACTTATCCTATTCATTATTTACTCAAAGGATCAATACACGTTTTTATTATTATTATTTTAAATTGAAAGATATTAACTGATTCAGATACATCAGATTAATCTTGAACAAATTTTTGATGATGATGAGGCAAGGGGAGTAGCTTCGTCCAATTTGCTCAATATATCTCATGAACTCCTACTCGAATGTGTGAACTTCATTTTTGATACAACACTATCCTATTTCTCTTTTCGACTTGTATTTTTAGAATTCATAAACCTTTGACTGTCATCAAATTACATGAAAGCAATTGAAAGATCCCGGTCCAAACATGAAAGTAAGACATGTAAATGAACCAATCATAAAAAAGAAGAATAAAACTTAAACACTGATCCCGTATAGTAGGGAGCCCAGGATTCTGAATTGAAATTACTCGAGCGTCATCAATTCCTATTGAATTGCGAAGCTTAGATGATGAGAAGTATTATAGTTTGTACTCAATAATATGCTTTAATTAGACAACGTATCACCACAACATTTATTGACTGAATTTTTAATTGACAGAAATCAGAAAAGTTACTAAAGACAGTATTTGTCATTAGGTTAATGGAACATAGTTTATAATCAAATATCATAGTTTTACATCAATACTTCCTCTAAAACATTAGATATTTTGATTATTAATAATTTTTTTTTTTTTTTTTTTTATAAATGACGTTTACGTAGATTCAAAAACAATTTAGATCATTCCGATAGAAGAACGTAATTCAGCAAATCTCAGCCGAGGCAGCGGCTTCGTCAGGATATCAGCAAGTTGTTGATCACCGGAAACATGTTGGATGTTCAACCTTCCATCTTGCAATTCCTTCCGAATGAAATGATACCTCACTTCGATGTGTTTAGTCCTCTTGTGGAACTCATGGTTTTTCGACAACTTGATTGCACTTTGGTTGTCCACATAGAGAATAGGAATGTCATCTGGGGAGAAACTTCTGCAAACAGTCGAGACAACCAAACCGATTCCTGGCAGCTTCACTGGCAGCAACATACTCAGCTTCAGTAGTAGATAAAGACACACACTCTTGACGTCTACTAGCCCAAGATATCGGCCCTCCACTGTGCATGAAAACAATTCCACTGACCGATCGACGTGTATCAGATTGACCAGCATAATCTGCATCGCTGTACGCCTTCAAGACACTTCCTCCAGAACCAGCCTCGTACTTGATACCTACAGAACTAGACCCTCTAATGTACCTTAGGATTCTCTTGACCATCAACCAGTGAACTTCTTCCGGATTTTCCAAGAACTGCGACGCATAGCTAATAGCAAACGAGATGTCAGGACGAGTAGCCACAGCTAAGTACATCAAACATCCTACAACTTCACGGTAAGGTGCCGATGTTCTCAAACCAGTTTTCTCTTCCAGCTGCACGTACTTGTCGATGGGCGTCGAGACAGCATTGGCTTCTGCCATGTTGAACTTCTGAAGAAGACTTTCCGCATACACCTTCTGACTCAATCGAATTGAACCATCTTCCTCTCGTTCGATGAGCATATTCAAAAAACAGCCAAGTGGTTCATGGGTAATCTTGAACTCCATCTCCAGCTTCCTCAGGAACTCTTGAATCATACTCTCTCTTGTTGCAGCAACCAAGCCATCGTCCACGTACAAAACAACGATCAGTTTATCTTCACCAGATATACAAAGAACAGACACGGATCAGCTTCGCTCTCGACAAGGCCAAACTTCATCAGGATCTCCTTGAATCGATTGTTCCAGCACCTTGGTGATTGCTTCAATCCATAGAGACTCCTAACCAGTTTGCACACACGACCAGAACCGTCTTCAAAACCCTCAGGTTGATCCATATAGATTTCTTCGGTCAGAACACCATTCAGAAATGCTGTCTTGACATCAAACTGGGCCAACTTCAGACGTTCCTTGGCAGCAACACTCAGAATTGCTCTGATTGTATCAAAACGAGCTACAGGACTGAAAGTTTCGTTATAATCAATACCTTGTCGTTGACTATAACCCTTAGCAACAAGACGAGCTTTGTAACGACCAATCTTTCCATCTGCATCTCGTTTGATACGATAGACCCAGCGATTAGCGACTGTCTTCCTCCCTGCTGGCAACTCTGATAAAACCCAAGTAGAATTTTCCACCAGCGAAGACATCTCTTCTTTCATCGCAGCCATCCAGTGCACGTGATCAGCAGATTTCATGGCTTCTTTGTAGTCTCGAGGTTCGTCCAACTCAGCAAGAAACATCTCACTTAATCTTTTAGGTTTCTGAAGAGTACTTCTATCTCGAAGACGTAGTTGAGGATCTCTTTCACAACCTTAGGGGTTTCTTCAAACTCTTCGATTCGCGGTTCAGCAGCAACAACTCGACGATTCATTGGCAGCACAGGATTCGGGACCTCAGGCACGTTCGGAGCTACCGGTGAGTTCAGATCTCTAGGAGAATCCAGAGGTTCAACATAGTCATCGATTTCTTCAACAGCAACAGGACGGACAGCAACGGGATGGACACCTTCGACAAGATCTCTTTCTGGGGCTTGTTCAGGAAACAATGCTAAAACTTTAGAGGAATGCTCTGGACCAAACACTACTTCTCGACTTCGTTTAACTTCCTTTGTTCCTTGATCCACACACGAAAACCATCGATATCGTCCGAATATCCGACAAAGACTGCTTCGACACCTTTAGCATCCCACTTCTTACGACGTTCTTTGGGCACCATCAGGTAGCAAGTGGTTCAAAAATATGGAACCTGTTCAGATGCACACTCTTCTCAACAAACAGCTCACACGGAGACTTGCCTTCTACAGAGCTTGGACCAGTTCGATTGAGAATATACACCGCAGCGTTGACAGCTTCCGCCCAGAGAAACTTTGGAAGATCCTTGCTAACAAGCATGGTTCGTGCTAGCTCAACAATCGTTCTGTTCGATCGTTCAGCACAACCATTTTGTTGAGGCGTGTAAGGATTAGTGACCACCATCTTCGTTCCTTCAGACTTCATAAGATTCTTCACCGCCTCATTATCGAATTCTTTTCCTCCGTCACACTGGAACAACTTGACAGACTGACCGCGTTGATTCTTCACCAGCTGCATCATTTCTTTTATTTTGTCAACCACCTCAGATTTCGCCTTCAAGAAGTAGACGAAGCGAAATCTGGAGTAGTCACACGTGAAGCAGACAAAGTAACTAGATCCACCAATAGACTCCTGTTCCATGGGACCACAAACATCAGCATGAATAACTTCTCCTGGCTCTGTAGAACGCTGTTGACGAGACTTGAATGGTTCCCGATGCTGCTTGCCTTCTACACACGATCCACAGAACTCATCATCAGGTTTCATATCGATTCCGTGTTTCTTGAGTACATGCACGACATGACGTTTGTTCTGATGGCCTAAACGTTCATGCCAAACTTGCAGAGAGTCCTTGGACGCCAGGTTAGCTTCACTCACACAGCATCCGTCCGGTACATTTACTTTAAGCATCATCTTGAACAGCTGACCAGTTCGTACACCTTGAGCCTTGACAGCACCATCCAGCAAGAATTCACATCTATCCTTGGAAGAGCTGAAAGTCATACCTCTATCCAGCGCACGTGTAACCGAGAATAGATTTCTTCGAGCATCAGGAACATACAGCACGTTCTCCATAATACAAGGAATAAAGCGCCCATTCACAAACGCCTCGAAGTTGATGGTTCCTCTTCCCAAAGCACTCATCACTGAGTTGTTTCCGATACGAATTTCTGCTGGAATCGAGAAAGCTTCAAAGACCGAATACCATTCTTTCTTGAAGGTCATATGATCTGTTGCACCAGAATCGATAATCCAAACATCATTCTTGGTTTCCGCACTGAACACTTCGCTAACAAAAGCTTGTTTGTTTTCAGACATCACATCGCTCTTTGACTCAGATTTCTTCTTCTTCTTCCTCTCTGTTGGACAGTCTCTTCGGAAATGACCAGTTCTTTGACAACCGTAGCACTTGTAGGCCTTCTTCCCTTTCTGGTTGGACTTGACATCGTCTTTGACCGGTTTGACTCCTGCACCCTGTTGACTTCCACTTGCACCCTTGGGCTGAATCTTCAACTTAGTTGCCATCAATGCTGTCAAATTGTTCTCCTTCTCTTGCCGAAGTTTCCGCCTGTGCTCATCAGATGTCAAAACGTTGATAAGATTATTCAGGGTCTGTTGGTCATCCGCCCTGGCCCACCAGGCTTGTCTGAAACTTTCAAAACTATCAGGCAAAGTTTCCAGCAACTTGACCATCAAAGCTGACTCGTCGGGCTTAACTTTCAACTGCTGCATGCGAAGAATCAAACCTTCAAATTTAGCTATATGGCTTACCATATCGTCTGCTAAATTCATGTCAAAACTGAAAAACTCAGTCTGCACTGAATGCACAGCCTGCCTTGTTTGCTGTTCATAAATACCGTGCAGTTTTGTCCACATCTGATGAGCAGTTTCGCAGGCGACGATCAGGGTCATGACACTTGAATCAATTGTCTTGATGATAATTTGACAAGCTGCGCGATCTGCCTTGTCCCAAATTTTCATCGACGCCTCGTGAGCCGCAATTTGAGCCGCCGTAGCATTGGCCACCAGTTCCGGTTTTACTAACTCGCCGACACTCACTTCATACGCTTGGTCAGTTGCCCGCAATAAATTGCGTACCATAAATTTCCAAATATTCCAGTTCTCCGAACCCTTCAACTTCTCAATACCATGCAATTCCATGATTGTCAGTCACCAAAATTCCAGCAACTATCACCTTCAGGTTACGAGACGAAAACTTTTCGGAAAAACACTATTTGTTCCTTTTTGATTCAATTCAATCTTCGTTGAAAACGTTGGTCCAATCAAACCGAACCACGCTCTGCTACCATATTATAGTTTGTACTCAATAATATGCTTTAATTAGACAACGTATCACCACAACATTTATTGACTGAATTTTTAATTGACAGAAATCAGAAAAGTTACTAAAGACAGTATTTGTCATTAGGTTAATGGAACATAGTTTATAATCAAATATCATAGTTTTACATCAATAAGAAGCAACAAATGTCAAATTTAGGAAAAACTTTTAAATGTACGTAAGTTGATCTGTATGTTTCCTTGATGAGATCGGTCGAACGTGAGGTCTGGTTTCAAACCAGAAATATGAAAAAAGATTGAGCGCGTCCGATTGAGATTGGAATATACAGGGTGAGTCTTTGACCACTGCGTAAATTATAGCCATTGATTCTTGAGAACAAATGAAACACTATTTAATCACATTGGGCGAATACCCCTCTGTAGTCCAGTTTAGTTTGAATGAAAATTACCTTCCACAGAATTCACTATTGAATCTGAATTGTTTGAAAACATTATTTTACCTCTAAGAAATGATTCACTCACTCATGTTTCATCAGATGGTTATATCGATTGAATTCATTTCAATTTCAAATATCTCAAAAACGGTGCGAAGGAAGATCATGAATGATTTTATCTGCAAAAATGACTAATGATTCCAGGAAGTACGAGATACGGACCTTTAGTTCATGTGATATTTGTTTTTCATGCAATTTAAGCAATCTGTAGAGTAGTAGTGAGAAACCCACAATAAATGGAATAAATCTATTGATGCCAAAATATTCATGACTGTTATCAAATACAAGAGACCTTTTCAATTGATATTGTCGTTTGAATATTACAGGTAAAAATACAATTTTTTTATAAAATTTCACCACCCTATATCTTTTGAAGGGGGCCAAATTTGAAAAAATGTTATAGGATGAAAATAATTCCTTTGACCCCAAGAATCTATGTTGAATGATTGTTTGGGCTATTACCATCATCTATTGTGGATGTAATGTTTTCCGACGTTTCAATAGACATCTTCTATCTTTATCAAAAAGGAAAAGTAAAAACCTTTTGAAAATTATCAATTTTCAAAAAGTCAATATTGACTGAAGTCATGAAAGAAAATGAACGATGTTATATACCCATCTGTGATATGATGATCTTTTTAAGTTGGATCGAACTATCGGCGTCCAAACTTCTGGCAGATCTATAGATGGACCACTTATGGAATCTGGTGTTATTTTCATAAATGCTGCTTCTTTGATTTTTCTTCTTGCAAGTTTTTCTTCTTCGGATATTATTGATGCTTCATCCCACTTCATACGATGATTCTCATCTACAGCATGTTGGACCAACCTGGATTTGTCGCTGTCTAGTACTCGTAGAAGCTTCTGATATTCTTTTATTCGTACATTCAGAGGGCGTTTAGTTTCTCCGATGTAAGATCTTCCGCACTCGCAAGGTAATTCATATATGCAGTTCTTTGTCCTTTGTGTCTCATTATTATGCTTAACTTTTGTTAGTTTAGCTCTGATAGTGTGTTGAGTTTTGAATGCAGTCGTTATGTTGTATCTATTTCCAATTCTTCTCATTTTCTCCGACAAACCTTTTACATAAGGAATTACGGTTTTAATGGTCTGATTTATATCTGTTGGTTCAGGTTGACTTTCTCTTGTTCGTCTAGTTTTTTTTAATATCTTTTTGGGGTAGCCATTGCTTCTAAGAGTTTTCGAGATGTTATTTATTTCTTCATTTTGGTCTTCTTCAGTGCAACAAATATTTATTGCTCTATCAAATAAACATTTTGCTACTCCCAATTTAGTGTTTAGTTGGTGGTTTGAATCAAAATGTAGATATTGTCCTGTTTTGGTTGGCTTTTTATACACAGTGGTTCTTGGGATTCCATTTTGTTTATGTACGAGTATATCTTAGAATGGAAGTTGTCTGTCCTTCTCGATTTCCAATGTGAATTTAATTGATTCCTCTTGATTGTTTAGATATTGAAGGAATCCATCTATAGTGTCTCTTCCATGTTGCCGAATAATGAAAGTATCATCTACATATCTTTTCCACAGTTTGGGTTTTAGTACATATTTTTCTAATGCCTTCTGTTCGAAAATGTCCATATATAAATCAGCTAAAATTGGTGATAGTGATGAACCTATGGCCATTCCAAATTCTTGTTGATAAAAGATGTTTTATCTGTCGGAATATTAGTGAACAAACTGGTGATGTCGAAGCTGACCATAACGTCTTCTTCCATGATTTCTTGATGTCTCATTATTTCTATGAAGTGTTTCGTGTTTCTTATCATCGATGTTGAATTACTTTTTAATGGTGATATAATTTTCAGCAGAAATTTAGCCAATTGGCATGCTGAATTTCTTGAACTCACAATTGGTGTTAGAGGAATATTTGCTTTGTGTATTTTTGGTAGACCATATAAATGTGGTGGTTTACTGAAGTGAGGTGTAATTCTTGATCTAACGAATTGATCTGGAAATTCATTTCGATATTTATAAAAGATTTTGTGAATCTAGTTTTCAACTGTGGTGGTAGGGTCCTTTTTTAGTCTTTTGTATTTTCCTGCTTCTAATAATTCATTGATTTTTTTATTATAAGAGCCAACATCTAGAATTACAATGGCGTTTCCTTTGTCTGCTGGAAGTATCTTTATGGAACTATCCGAGTGAAGATCTTTTAATGCCCTCTGTTCAGCTTTATTTATAAAGGGTAAAGGTGTTTTGTTATTCCCGTCTAACAAGGTTCTGATTTTCCATCTGTACTCTTCGGCTTTTTCAGATTCTCGAATTTTCTGTGCAGTTTCTTCTGCCGCCAACATGATTTCAATTTTTGGTATCGTCTTAGGGGTTATAGAGAACTTGAGACCCTTGTTGAGGAGAGATATCTGATCTTCACTTAAGTTCTTATTAGATTAATTGATCACGGTTTTTGAATGATCTAAGGGTTCATATTTTCTTGACTCCTTCATAAGTTTCTCCATGTTCCTTTTTTGGACTTGTTTTTGTTGTTCATATATTCTTTCATAGCTATGTTTAATAGCTCCCAGAATATTTTCATAATCTTCAGCATAAGTTTTTGATTGAATGCTTCATTTTTTTCCTCCTTGATAAAGATAGAAGATGTCTATCGAAACGTCGGAAAACATTACATCCACAATAGATGATGGTAATAGCCCAAACAATCATTCAACACGAGCTCCATCATCAACAATATCTCGCCATCGACAAGAATCTATGGTTGAAATTAACGCAGTGCTCAAAGACTCACCCTGTATATTTGGAAAATCGATCTATTCTGAGAATATAAAAACTCTTCGGAAGATAGAGTATACCGCCAGCCGAACATACCCGAATTTGAACACGAAGTTTTCATCGGGAATTCGAACACAATCGATTAGAAGCATATTTGCTTTTATTACTAATACTCTACTAGTTTTTTGAAGAAGAATAAGCAAGGAAGAAGGTCGAAAACAGCTGGTGGATATAGCCGAAAAAATTATGCTACATGTTACATTCCCAATTTGAAACAGTATAAGAAATAAATAATCCACGCAGAGTTTCCCGTGATAATGAACTGAAATTTTATGATGCGAGATGCAGACCAAAATAATTTTATTTAGGAGTTGTTTACTTCCTAGTATAATTTCCCACGGCTGACCGAAACTAACAGATGCTTGAATACAAAATGATATGTACGGTGATAAAATTCATTAGCCAGAAATTCGATACTGAACGGGAAAAGGATGAATATGTTGGAAAATGTATGAAGGCACTTATGTGAGATCAACTCTTGCGGACTTTGTTCTCTTAGTAATACGAACCTTCTACGATATTGTTCGAGTTCCACATTCATATAGCGCGTCCAAATTCAGGCGCCACAAAAGCTTACCATCCTTCAAACTTGAGTCGCCAGAAATTGAATGCAGATCGGACCATATGGTCATATATAAGAAGTTCACTCCCTGGAAAGATACAGTTCTGCTGATACATAAATTTCCTATCGTTCTATTGAAAAATTCAAATTAACAAGTGTATCTACGTCGAGTGTCCTCGAACTAACCGCTCATTAATCAATTGTGAAACAGATATTTTTTCTGAAGTATCTTCACACATGTCGAATGACTTAAGTGAAATTAAAAATAATTGAAAAAGTACCAAATGACCTTTTGTACATCCAGAACTCTTCGAGATCAACAAGGGACCTGTTTTCCACTGGAATACAGATAATTGATACACTTTTGGAATCCGAAAATGGAAACAAAATGGGGTTGTTCTAATAAAAACAATGACGGTAACGTCATTACTTGAAATTAATACACCCTGTATATCAGATTATTATTTTAAAATACGGTTAATTAAAATGAAAAATTGACGTGTTTCAGGATCATATCTTGCAATGGTCTGTTTATATAAAAATGAATTTGTTCCATACTTCACGGACACAGTGTATACTGTAGCTTATTTTATAGTAATGTTGTTTACAAGGTAAAGGAGATATTGATTTGTTTTTTGAAAATATGCTTTGCTCTTTACAGATTGGTATGTCAAATGCTGATTTAATTTTTTTATGCGGTGATCTTAACATCGACTCACTTACGACAAATAGCAGCAAAACTAAACTTAATGAGTTGTTAGATTGCTTTAATCTCATAAGAACCTCTGGTTTTCCAACCAGAGTCACCTCCACTTCTAAGGTAGATTATATTATCTGTAGTTCTAATCTCTGTAATTTTAAGGGCAATGTATTCGAGCCTCATACAAGTGGCCATAAAACAATGTTGTTAAAACTGTGTTTAAAACCTGTATCAACTCAAAACTCCAAAATAGCCATTAGAAATTTTAATGACAACAACCTTAACAGTTAGATTGTCTGCGTTTCTGAGAGTAATTTCTCAGACCTCTACTCGGAGAGCGATGCTGACCTATGCTTTGAAGCATTCAGCAATGAAATCCTATATTACCTTGAATGTGTTGTCCTGTGAAAGAAATTATTGCAACAAATTGTAAAAAAAAATGGTTAACATCTGAAATAAAGCAGAGCAAACAGAACTTAGCAAATTTATACTGGCTGCATTCAGTTTACGTTCACCATCAACCCTGAATGAATATAAAAATGCAAAAATACAGCACAATTCACAGATAAAGGCTACTAAATTAGAATATTACAGTTCAGTTATTGATAACTCTGATAATAAAACTAAAACTTAATGGAATATTGTCAATAAATTCACAAGTAGGAAGGTGAGGTGAGTATAAATTTAATAGTCCAGTCAAAATGATGGTGAAATCGGGTTTTTTCGCCTATACGGCTGATTTTATATCGAAATAATCAGAAAAAAGCGTAGAAAACTGTGGAGAAAGTAAAAAAAAATCCAAACACCCGGAAGGGGTTGAAAAACATGAAAAGTTGTAGAGCGGAAAATTCTAGTCCAAATTATGTCCTTCATCGTTCTCGAAAGTGAATTTGTATACTCATAAACAGCATATTTCTTTATTTGCGCAATAACACCGAATCTTAAATTTGGCGCTCGATGAAATGATTACCTGAACGCTGAACCGAACATCTGGCAGATATTTGCCAGGGTTGGACTCTCGTCTCGTTTTGTTTTGTATTTATTACATCGAACCCTAGACTATAATTTGAGTCTTATCGGAAACCGATATTTTGGGTAAAACGATGTTCGGTGTTCTAATCTGATGTGCTAGCGAATGCGTTATAGATTCTTCAATGGAGGCTAGAAGTGATATGAAAAATAGAAAAGTCAAAAATTGGATAAATATAAAAAAGAAATTTAGTAATTTGACGAATCTGAAATTCAAATTTTATTAATTCAAAACCAAATATAGTTTTCAGCCGCTATCGTGAACAAATACCTAGCTGAATTTCGTTAAGATGCATATGATATACGAATAATAATTTAGACATAGGTAGGTATGTTTCTGATAGTAATATAATAGAAAATCTTCGAAGGAAAGAAATTTATTCAGAGTAATGGGGCAAAAAAGGTTAATATAAAATTGGTGTTGCAAAATTATCAATATTATTAAGAGAATAAGCAACATTTTGTAGCCAGTGTATTTATAGGATATAATGAGTTTTTTAAATGAAATTTATAATCAATTTAGTATCATTCAGGTTGAGGCCTGAATTAATGCCTTTCCAATCTTTCTTATGCTTTTCTAAAATAGTTTGTTTATTATGAAAAGTTTTCGAAGTTGTTAGAAATGAATACGAATTTAACGATAGACAGGGTTTATTTGATTTGGTTTTATGATGTACTAGCTGACCCGACAGACTTCGTCCTGTCAAAAAGATTTGTAATGTGGCAGTTTTTGTGCCTACGTATTTTAAAAAATTCTTCTGAACAGAACCGTCACCCTGGTAATAGGGCGTTGTGAATAAAAAATAATTAAATAAAACATATAATTATAAGGATTTAAAACTAAGTAATCGCTTTATCGTTAATCATGTGAATAATAATTATTATTATTATCATTGTAGTGCTTTGTTGTATACGATGTTTTTTGTTTGATTACCTGGCGCATAGATAAACAAATCTGATGGTTTTCCAACACGGGAACAGGCAACATACAATTGACCATGTGAGAAACATGGGTTTTCTAGATTAATACCACAAACACTTAATGATTGCCCCTGTGACTTGTTTATAATAATAGCAAAAGCAAGCCGCACTGGAAGCTGTAGTCGTTTTAACTCAAATGGCACATCAGTCGGAATCATTGGGATTCGCGGTATGAGAACATCTTCTCCTTTATACTTTCCTTTGAGTATAGTTGCTTCTATCATATTGTTTAGTAATTTTTTTATCGCTAACCATGTATCGTTGCAAAGACGCGGTTGGTTGATATTTCGCAACATTATAACCACCGATCCAACCTCTAATTGAAGATTGTGAGGTGGCAATCCTGGCAAATCCAGCGAGTTTAAAAATTTCGGTGGAAAGTTGACTTCATCATCTTGATTAGTAGCCGAATCAACTGATTTATATATCCTCAATTCGCCTGTAATTTGTTCTTGAATTTTGAAATTTAATTCATTTATATCTATGTTTTTGCAGCTAGTATAGCTCGTTCGCTCAACCAATCATGGTTTCTGTAATTTTGAGAAACATCTGGAAACACCTTCTGAATAAGTTCATCTTTTGATCGAGTTAACTGACAAAAACTTTGAGGAAAGTTAATGCAGCCAGTCAACATGTCTATAGGAAATTTGCCATTACCAATGTCAATGAGTTGTTTAGAGAATATGTTTCCAGATTGGTCATTTTGCAACTCGACACGCATATTCTTGCTTAAATGAAGTACTTTGACATGTTTCCACAAATTGGAGGACTTTAGACATGCATTGAGTTCATCAGCTGGCGTTGATCGTGGAATCACTGGCAATGTTTGACGAAAATCTCCTGCTAATAAAATCATTGCACCATCAAATCGGTTATTATTGCTCCGTAGATCTTTTAAGGTTCTGTCTAAAGCTCCAAAGATTTTTTATGTGCCATCGCGCATTCATCCCAAACAATCAATTTACATTTCTGCAAAACTTTTGCCATTGCAGAGTTCTTCGAAACGTTGCAAGTTGGAGTTTCATTGCTTTGCATATTTAATGGCAATTTTAGTGCTGAATGGACTGTTCGACCACCTTCAAGCAAAGTTGCTGCGATTCCCGACGAAGCGAGTGCAAGTGCAATTTTATTTTGTGAGCGAATTGTTGCTAATATTAATGAATTCAAAAAGTGTTTCCTGTACCACCAGGTGCATCTAAGAAGTAAATCCCCAGTTTCATCATTTGTTACTTTCATAAGAGTTTCAAATACATACTTCTGTTGTTCATTTAACAGTGGAAGATTTGTTTGAATTAATTCCTTCAAAGCGTTGAGATCATACAGTTTTTCTCGATGCAACTCTTGGTTAAAAGCGTCATGCATTGGACGATTGGGCGCGGTCAGGCCTAATTGAATTAATAGTTTGTTTGATATTATCAAGCACATGTCCTCAATTGAAATCAATGCTTCATTGTAAATTTCTTCACTGATTTGTATATTTGGATTTCCCATTCTATTCCGTATTTGATACAAAATATCATCACACATATAATCTTTTACTTGATCCACAAATCAATTGGGTTTGATGGGAAGATAGTATGGGGGGGGGGAAGGTATGATAGTATGGGAGTATGGGAAGTAGATATGATTATAGAAAACAATGTTCGTATTTGATGAGCGTGTGATGATATTACAGCATCATTGAGAGTTTGATCCCAATGAGCGTCATTTTCATGCAATTGCAAAGGTTGACTGACAGGATTCTCTGTAGGATCAAGGGCTATTTTTAGGGTTTTTCCAGCAATAATTCTAATTTTTCTCGCCGTAAAAACCTTCCTTGAACTTCAACGAACATTTAAAAAAGATTTGGACAAATTGGTCCAGGCGTTGTTGAGTTATGCGCTTACCAACACATTTTGCGATTCATTTTTATATTATAGATTTTATTTTTTGTATTCATTGTATTTTATTACTTACTTATCTTTTGAGATATTTGCAAAAATCTAGCATCTAGAGATGATATTGATACATTTAATTGAAGAACTATTAATAAAAATGAAATAACTGTTTTTCCTGATATTATTCGATTCAGAAACTTTAATTATTATTCAATAATGCCATTACTCTGAATAAATTTCTTTCCTTCGAAGAATTTCTATTATATTACTATCAGAAACATACCTACTTTTGTCTAAATTATTATTCGTATTTATCTTGAGAAAATTCAGCTTAGGTATTTGTTCACGATAGCGGCTGAAAACTATATTTGGTTTTGAATTAATAAAATTTGAATTTCAGATTCGTCAAATTACAAAATTTCCTTTTATATTTATCCAATATTTGACTTATTTATTTTTCATGTCACTTCTAGCCTCCATTGAAGAATCTATATCGCATTCGCTAGCACATCAGATTAGAACACCGAACATCGTTTTACCCAAACTGTCGGTTTCCGATACAACTCAAAATTATAGTCTAGGGTTCGATGTAATAAATACAAAACAAAACGAGACGAGAGTCCAACCCTGGCAAATATCTGCCAGATGTTCGGTTCAGCGTTCAGGTAGTCATTTCATCGAGCGCCAAATTTAAGATTCGCTGTTATTGCGCAAATAAAGAAATATGCTGTTTATCAGTATACAAATTCACTTTCGAGAACGATGAAGGACATAATTTGGACTAGAATTTTCCGCTCTACAACTTTTCTTTGAAACTTTTTTTGATATTTCCGAAATTTAACCGAAAAATCGTATTTTGGGGTAGTTTTTCATTTTTTCACCCTTTCCGGTGCAGAGCTGTGCTAAGCACCGAAAAAAAGTGCTTCAAGCACTAAGCCCTAAGCACTCGAAAAAAGGCTTCGAGTCTCGAGTTCTAAGCACCGCTTTCGACAGAAGGCTCCGGATTACCGAGCACTTTTGCAAAAGTAATTTAATATTTCGAGCACTAAGCACTAAGCACTTTAGTGGGAACTATTTTAGGTAATGTTGTTTGATTGAAATGAGAACTCTTTAGCTTCATCGACATTTCTAAAATTATGATTTCGAGACTGGGAAAAACTCAAAAGCCATTTTATTTGTTTTGTGAAACGCATGCATTCAATTTACATTCTGGTACTAGTTAATCTTATTCGTCGATCTGAATCTGAATGGCTGTTCCTAATCAATGCATAAAGTTGAATTAATAATCGAGGACCAATTATTTTATAAGCGAGAACACATTACTGAAAAAATGTGGAAAGCACTGACGTGAGATCAGGAGCTTTTACGCGCTTGTTCTAAAGTCTTTTCTCAGACTTAAAAAGAGTGCGATTCAAAATCAGCCAGCACAATGAGTGTGAAAGAATCAATAAACATATATCTTAAATGGAAGTTGAGTGAACTTACAGTTCAGCAAATTCTTCGATCTGGCATTCTTTCCACATTTCTATACCATATATAAGTTGTTGTAGTTGAGTGTCATCAGTTATAACCGAATTTCAGATTCATAATTGCTGAGCTATCGGACAGGTCTGGCCCAATAACTAACTTGACTTATATTTGGATAATAAACTAATTCTATTAATATGGAATCTCTATCTCATCTCTTTCGGAAGATAGAGAATATTCAGCCAAACATTTTCAAATTGGACCACCGTTTCTTCATCACGAGTCAAATCCAACCGATGGCGATCATTTTCAGCTCGATATTCAGAAATTACAGACATTTGGGAAAAAATAGTCCTCTTGTCGCAAAATTCATAATGACATTTCCATTCAAAATATGACAACTGCACACACCAGTATTTTAGACATGTTTGTCATAAAAATGAACCCACAGAATTAGTTTCATTTTCGGCCCAATATTCACTCATTATGACAACTTGTCATAAAATTAAAATCACCCTCATAGAGATTTATAGTTGATGTGATGTGAATTCATAGATAGAAATATAATCTGTGACTTCATTTTCAGAAAAACTCTTATATCTTCTGGAGATTGTACGCTATGATGATGAAATTTTAAAATATTTTAGGTACCTATACCCTGCATAAATGCCCTAAATTGTTGTGATCTGACGAATAACTTATGAGATATCGTGTATTGAAAAAAAAAAACATTTTGGAAATTTTTAAAAAATTTTCTCTCGTGACGATTTTCTCGAAATTTGGCACACTCTTTCCTTTTAACGCTATCTAGACATTCTCTAAGTTACGAATTGATAGGATGAATATTCAAGAAATTAATGTTATTAACTGCTAAACTATTCGATGGATTTGGCCCAATAACGAACCTGACCGAGATATTTGGACACTCGACCTATTCTGAAAAAAAATGAAAACTCTAGGTCCCTTCCTTCGGAAGATAGAGAGTATACGGCCGGAGGGCCGGACATACTCAAGTTTGACCTCGAATTCTTCATCAGGAAGTCAAACGCAATCGATTGAGGCCATTTTCGGCTCGTTATTCGAAAATTACAGACCTTTGGGCAAAAGAATGATGAAGAATCCTTGTGAAACTTGAAGCCGTACAGCCGTATACTCTCTATCTTTCTTTCGAAGGAGATGACCTAGGCTTCTCAAATTTTCAGAATAGGTTAATTTTCTAAATATCTCGGTTGGGTTCGTTATTTGGCCAAATCTATCGAGTAGTTCAGCAGTGACGAGGTTCTGAAATTGGGTTTTCGCAATAATTCCCAAAATATTAATCAATATAAATTATTTGAATACTGAATCATTTTGAAATATTACTTGTTCAGCTTCCTTGTTTTTACTTATCATGTTTATTCAATGGATTGAAATTATTTCAATTTATAAAGTTTTCATTATTAATTGACGATTTTTATTGGTTTCGGAGTTCTGAACAAACTCAAAGAAAAATAAATTACAATTAATGAAAGTCGGATTTAGCTATCGATATAACGAATTCCAGTTTATCTGCTGTATTTTTTGAAGCCTCAGTCTTGTAGAAGTTTCTTCTCATTTTGAGTGAACGGTTTTCTAGAGTATTCCCTATTTCCAAGTAGAATTGACAGAAATAATGAGAGGAACATAGATGAAGAAATACTGAATATTAATTCAAAACGATCATATTATCTTTGCGCACATAGAAGAATCAAATACCGTACCTGCTTATATTGACCTTACTTCAAGAATTCGGAAAGGCTTAGTGCTTAGCGGATTACTAAGCACTAAGATTTTCGCGAGAGTGCTCCGAAAACAAGCACTAAGCACTAGCCTTTGAAAAGTGCTCGCGAGCACAGTGCTCAGAAGCACTAAAGTGCTTAGAGTGCTTTCACGAGCACTAAGCACAATACTTTGGCACAGCTCTGTTCCGGTGTTTGGAAATTTTTTACTTTGCCCACAGTTTTCTACGCTTTTTCTGATTATTTCCATATAAAATCAGCCGTATAGGCGAAAAACCCGATTTCACCATCATTTTGACTGGACTATATATGGTGTGAGGTACGACTGCCCGTCGGTTGTGGTGAATAAGACTGGTCATTTCACCTCCGTGGCCCAATCTAAGTTGATGAGTTGTTATAATGGCAGCTTGTCTCTTTCTTGCACAACAGGTAACTGAGCTTGAGGTCCTTGATGCAATAAAGGTTCTGAAGAACAAGAAATCGATAGAGTTACTTTCTATTTCAACCGAAATAGTCAATAAAATCTCAGGAAGCATTAGTAAACACTTCGCCCATGTCGTAAATCTTATCATTAGCTAAATTTCCAAATAGTCTCCAAGAGTCCATAGTAATTCCGATTCACAAGGGCGGAAACCTGGATGAAATCACTTATTATCATCCCATTTAGATCTTTAATGTTTTGTCAAAAGTTTTTGAAAGAATCGTTTTCACCAGGATGTCAAAATTTCTGAGCACGGTTTCAGAAGTCGTCGGTCAACTCAAACGGCTGCACTTGATTTCATTGAGTCCGTGTACATGTTGCTGGCATGTTTTTTGATTTGTCTTGTGCCTTCGGTACTCTATCATTTGAGTTTATTTTCAGCAAATGTTATAACTTGGAGTT
This sequence comes from Micraspis discolor, assembly GCA_030674115.1. Lineage (NCBI taxonomy): Eukaryota > Metazoa > Arthropoda > Insecta > Coleoptera > Coccinellidae > Micraspis > Micraspis discolor. The sequence goes on from JARTUT010002201.1 coordinate 501,431, forward strand.
CCGGGGAATATTTCTTGAGTGGTTACTTAGTTATCTTAATCAGAGAACTATGCGTGTTAAGGTTGGTTCCAATACTCGTCAAGATTCCCAGAAGACTGCCGGGTTCCTCAAGGCTCCGTGCTGGGATCACTTTTATTTTTATCATTTATTAATGATTTACCTATTCATTTGGCCTCATTTCTGCTGGTTCTCTTTGCTGATGACACCTCTGTGGTGGTCTCTGCGGGGAGTTGCGAGGAACTTCACCGCGCGTGAGAGGAAATTATAAGCCAGTTGTTATTTGGTGCCGGACAAACAGAGTCATAGTAAATGTCAATAAAACTGTTAGCATTAATTTTGGTTTAAGAAATGAACCTGTTGATTCTTTGAGAGTGAATCACTCAGACTTTATAATAACATCTACTTTGAGTACTAAATTCTTGGGTGTATATATTGATAGGAACCTGAGCTGGTCCACACATATTGATATGCTTTACAAGAAACTTAATAGCTATTTTTTTGCCATCAGTAGAGTGAGGGATATACTGCCGCTTGGTTCTTTGGTTCAGATTTATTATAGCATTGTGTACAGTATACTTTCCTACAACATCTTACTAGGGGGTGATTGTACTGACTTTAACAGAGCTTTCGTCGCTCAAAAGCGGATAATTCGACGTATTTTCAACCTTAGCTCTCGCACATCTTGTAGACCAACTTTCATTGCGAATAATCAGCTATCACTGCCATGTATATACATATTTAAGTGTTTATTGTATGCTAAAGAACTTGAAGGGAAATGGATCAGTTTGTTGAATAACCATGAATATGGAACTAGAAATCAAGATATTTCACTTGTACCCAGACACAAAACTCATAAATTTGAAAAATCTCCAATGTACCAGTGTGTAAAAAATGTATAACTACCTTCCGAAATTTCTGAAATGTCTCAACATCTTTACATTTAAGAAAAACATTAAATTCATATTGCTACAGAATTGTTATTATTCTGTAACCGAATTTATTAAGAAGTGTCCACAACTTGTTAATAAGATTTAAATGATTATTGTAGTGTGGAGTAATTCAATTGATGTCAAAAGAATCCTCTTCACACAAAAAAAAAAGAAAAAGAAAAGTCGAAAAAGAAAGTTATGGCAGTGTTATATTCGCGATGGGTCGCAACAAAGTTATAACATCCATTGCCGCTTCTCTAATGCTTTGAGTCTGAGAATAAGAGATGCCAAAAAAATGTTCTATGATTCCTTAGCCAAACCTATTAACAGAAAGAAGTTCTATAAGCTTATCCGAAGCTCATTGAGTTCGAAAGTATCGGTTCCGTTGGTTAGAAATGAGGCGGGTGATCTGTGTTCTGATGGTTCCGAGTGTGCTTCTGCTTTTTCTTACACCTTCTCTAATTCGTTTTCTGATGAGCCTTGTGATCCTATGCCAGCAATCTCTGCACCACGTGCAGTATGTACACTGGATAATATAGATGTCCGAGAGGAAGAGATTTTGGGTATTCTTTCTCGGTTGGACGAGTCTACTGTGCCAGGTTTGGATGATATTTCAGCGCAAATTCTGAAAAGGTGCTCTGCAAGTCGGTCATTACCCATAACCATGATCATCCGGTTATCATTCCATACTTGTCAGTTGTCAGCTTGGAAAATGTCAAGAGTCACTCCAGTCTTTAAGAGGGGAGACAAACTAAGTACCAGCAATTACCGCCCTATTAGCTTACTTCCTCAATCTCCAAGATTGCTGAGAAAATTGTGTCTGATAGACTGCTTGGGTTCTTTGTTAAAAATAATATAATTCCTGAACAACAGCATGGTTTTCTTCCGGGACGATCTGTTGTCACATGTCTTCTGCAGGGCCTCCAGCATTGGACCAAGTCTATTGACTGTGGTATACCTGTTGATGTGATATATCTGGACCTCTCCCGAGCCTTCGATCTTGTTCCTTTTCGCCGTTTGCTGTTCAAGCTTGAACATCTTGGTGTGAGAGGTATGGTTTTTGGACTGGCTGCGTTCGTTCATTGTTGGTAGATATTTCTCAGTAAGAGTTGGCGACTCATTATCTGACTTCAAACCCGTTATCAGTGGTGTACCGCAGGGTTCTGTTTTGGGTCCGATCCTATTTTTGCCGTACGTATCATATCTGCCTGGTTTATTATCGTCCCACTCCTCCCAATATGCTGATGACATCAAGCTCTTCAATGATGCTCACTTGTCTAATATTCTTCAGTGTGACCTGAATCGGTTTAGCCAATGGTGCCGTCAGTGGGTTCTTCCCGTGAACGTAGAAAAGTGTAGAGTTGTTCACCTTGGGAGTCACAATCCGCGTAACCAGTATATGATCGAAGGCAAATGTTTGCTCTCCGCTGCACAGCACGTCGATCTCGGGCTGGTGAAAACTGAGGATCTGTCTTGGTCAGCACATATGAGCAATATAACCGCCAAATGCCGGAAGATTTTGTACTTGATGCGGAAAGTTTTTCCTAGATGCTCGGTCGAGATATGCCGGCAGCTTTACATCACCTATGTTCGACCAATTCTGGAATTTGCTGGCCTGATCGCAGAGCAACAACGTTTGGAGGAGTGCAGCGTTCTGCAACGAGGATACCGTTCGGGGTGGTTCGCCCTTCATATGAAGATAGACTAAAAATGTTTGAGCTGGACTTGTTTAGTGATCGTAGGATGCGTGGCGATCTAATAGTGACGTTTCGTATACTGCGCGGTTTCATTGGTGGCAATCTGGGCAGCATTTTCGAGTTGAATAAAAATCAACTTCATGGTCACCAATATAAACTTTACCATGAGGTATTCCGCGCTCGTGCGAGACAGTTTTTCCTGCTGAATCGCGTGTTTGCGAAATGGAACTCTCTTCCTGACAGTGTAGTTTGTGCCGATAGTGTAAACTCTTTTAAAAACAGATTGGACGCATTAACAATTGTGTGATATTTCCTCCTTGTGGCAATACTCTTTTATTTTTCTATATTAATTCTGAAGTGCCACTTAATTTTCAATTTTTGTTTGAGATTTATAGGCAACAGCCTCTTCTCTGTATCCTTTTATAATAATAATAATAATAATAATAAAAAAAGAGCCCTGCGGTTAATATTCAACCTCAAACCTATGGATTCTTGCGAGCCACTGTTTAAAGAAAGACGTATTATGACTGTCCATAGTATCAGTATATACAAGGTGTTCAGAAAGGGTATCGGGTATTTGCTTTCGCGACGTATTCGGAACGGAGCGTCTAAAAGAAGCGGGAAGAGGTTCGTGGCGTCCGCCATTTTGTGGAGTTTTAGTTACGATGGAACAGTACTAGGGGATGCATCGCGCATTTTGCGTACGAGCGTATTATTGTGATGGTGTAATGGTGATTCAATAGTGACTGCTATTGAAGAATTGAAGAATTTGTGGCATCGGTTAGTCAAAATCCGTCTTTATCCATTCGAAAGCGAAGCCAAGCGTTGTACATCCAATAATCGTCTTTACATTCGTTTTTAAAGAAAGGCTTACATCTGAAAGCCTATAAAATTCAATTGGTTCAAGAATTGAAGGATGCGGACTATGCTTATTGACTGAATGAATTCTGCGAACGAAACGTAGCAGCGATTTAACAACTTAAATAACATACTGTTCGATGACGAAACAAATTTTCACCTGAATGGTCATGTTAATAATCAGAATTATCGGTACTGGGCAGTGGAGAATCCGACCCCTGCGTAGCCCAAAGGTCCTGGTTTGGTCCTTATTTTCATGAAGATCAATGAGGCCGAGCAATAAAAGTGAATGGTGACCGTTATTGCGATATGTTGCGAAATTTTTTGGCCCCAGAGTTGCAGGAGTTTTCAGGTCTCAACTATTTTACGAAGGGGTAACATCAACTGGCCTCCCAGTTGCCCCAACCTTAGCCCGCTTGACTATTTTGTATGGAGATACCTTAAAAATAAGGTTCATCAAATTAATCCGACGAATCAAACCCAGTTGAAGCTAAACATCAAGGCACAAAAAGCATTCTATAGTGTTGATGAGTATCTCAACACTATGATAAAGGGTTCTTAAATACATAAAGACAATTCTTAGCTGAATAAAAGTTGATTTTTCATCAAAGCCCAGATAGTTATAAATATTTCTTTTTCATTGTTATTCTAATATATAAAATTCTTCTGTCACGGGGTGCGTAATCGAACTCCTCCGAAACGGCTTGAACGATTTTGATGAAATTTTTTGTGCTTATCCGGTATCTATGAGAATCGGCGAACATCTATTTTTCATCCCCCTAAATGTTAGGGGTAGTCTACCCCTAATTTTTTTTTTATTTTTTAGACAAAATTTTTAATTTCAATTTTTTTATGATAAAACATACAAAAATACATACAATCCTCAATTATCACCCTTCTACAATCAACCCTTATTTTTAATGGCCATTTTAGTAATTTAATCATTTTTCCTCTCCGGTCGAAAACTGATCAATCGTCATTTAATTAGTTTTTCCCGCCAGATGTCTACGGGTGTCATTTCTGACCCAGTAAACAGCACGGAGTAGGGATGAGAATGAAGCCGGTCTCCTTTCTTTCTCACTCCCTACACAGTTGTCGGCCATCACAATGTATGTCATATCATGACATGACAATGTATGTCAAGAAGATATTAAAAAAAGCTAAACGAACAAGAGAAAGTCAACCTGAACCAACAGATATAAATCAGACCATTAAAACCGTAATTCCTTATGTAAAAGTTTTGTCGGAGAAAATGAGAAGAATTGGAAATAGATACAACATAACGACTGCATTCAAAACTCAAGACACTATCAGAGCTAAACTTACAAAAAGTTAAGCCTAATAATGAGACACAAAGGACAAAGAACTACATATATGAATTGCCTTGCGAGTGCGGAAGATCTTACATCGGAGAAACAAAACGCCCTCTGAATGTGCGAATAAAAGAACATCAGAAGCTTCTGCGAGTACTAGACAGCGACAAATCCAGGTTGGTCCAACATGCTGTAGATGAGAATCATCGTATAAAATGGGATGAAGTATCAATAATATCCAAAGAAGAAAAACTTACAAGAAGAAAAATCAAAGAAGCAGCATTTATGAAAATAACACCTGATTCCATAAGTGCTCCAACTATAGATCTGGCAGAAGTTTGGACGCCGATAGTTCGATCCAACTTAAAAAGATCATTATATCACAGATGAGTATATAACATCGTTCATTTTTCTTTCATGACTTCTGTCAATATTTACTTTTTGAAAATTGATAATTTTCAAAAGGTTTCTTACTTTTCTCCTTGATAAAGATATAAGATGTCTATCGAAACGTCGGAAAACATTACATCCACAATAGATGATAGTAATAGCCCAAACAATCATTCAACAAATGTATGTCATGTCAATGAATGTCATGTTAATAAAATCATTTATTAACAGTTGATAAAGCTCATCAAATATAAACAAATTTTTCACCCGTACAGTCAGCAATGCCAAAAAAGCGCAAAGGGGCCAATTTGAGTCGTCGAACGAGCAGTTCCATAGCCGTGCGAGATTTAAGAGCACGAAGATCAAGCGAACAAATTCAAGAAGACAATGCAAATTTGCGTGCGACAATGCCGCAGTTACGTGGACAACGATCACAAGAGGCACGAGATGAACAAAATCAACAAAGACAACTAGAACGAAGACGAACTCGCAGACTCATAGTCGACAGACATAGAGGAATTGATCAACAACGCCAACAAGTTCAGCGAGCATTTACGTCAAATTCATTCCTTCGACTTGCATTCCACTACGAGCCTGATGTTGAATATTCCATTCCGAAGTGGTTATTGGTACTTTGGAGAAGAAATGCCCGCATTGTCATGCACTTAAATTTGAAAATGAGCCACTTGGGATGTGTTGCTCATAAGGAAAAGTACAACTAACCGAAATTGAAACACCACCTGAGCCATTGCACGGTTTACTTATTGGTACTGATCCAGATTCAAGCCTGTTCCAGAAGTCAATTCACACATTCAATTCATGTTTCCAAATGATATCGTTTGGAGCAACAGAAATAGTTAGCAATGTTGCAGCAAACGGTCAACAATTTAATTCCACGTTTAAAATCAAAGGCCAAGTTTATCACAAAGTGGGCTCATTGCTTCCAATGCCAAACGAATCTCATGAATTTTTACAAATATACTTTATGGTAGGTAATTATTTTTATTTGCCTATAAAAATGTTTCCTAGAAGTAACATACATGGCAAAACAACGTTTGACGGGTCAGCTAGTAATTTATATGAATCTTTTCATAATCATATCATATTATATTATATTATATTATATTATATTATATTATATTATATTATATTATATTATATTATATTATATTATATTATATTATATTATATTATATTATATTATATTATATATTATATTATATTTTATTATACTAGAGAGAACAAGCGCACAGAATCTGCTAACCTGACGTCTGTGTATTTCCACAGTTTATGACTGGCTAGTTATATTATATTCTAGTAACCTATAGGAAAAAAAATTCTCGTAGCATATTCATCATATGTATGTTAATTATCATGAGTGGCTCAAATCTATCCCTGTCTACTAACTCAGCAAATTCGAACCAATTAGCTCCCTTTGAATTCCAGCTAGGCTTGTTTGAATACTAAGCAAATTGATTGCCAAAATTGATGAGATACGCCCATGTGGATTTCATGAAACACCTTCCATAATTGGACGTTTCATACAGAGAGGTTCTCAACTCTGGTTACAAGACAGGAATCAGAGAATACGATAGCAGCCTCTTTTTATTCTGAAAAAATGAAGAGAATTAAGTCTTCAACATCAAGTTACATCAAATAAATTTTGAATATATCTGGTATCCCAAGGTGGGGGCTTATTGATTTATTTTGGAAACAACTCAAGCAAAATATTTCAAATTTTTAACACCCTTCTTTTCAGAAGAATCCAACTCGAAAGTAGAAAATATATATATATATATATATATATATATATCCGCTCTACAGCGTTCTACGCCCTGCGGTGCCCAGTCTCCATCTCTGTCTATTCTCCCAATCTCCCGGTCTAAGACCTCTTTCCGACATTACTTTGCTCACTCCCTGTATCCAAGTTATTTTTGGTCTTCCCCGTTTTCGTCGCTCTAATGGACTCCAGTTCATAATATTTTTCGGTATCCTGTCTTCGCCCATTCTCTGCACATGGCCATACCAACTGAGTTGTTTGATCTTTATATCCTCGATTATAGTGGTGTTTGCATTCATTATCCCCCTTATTGTGATGTTTGGAATATGTTGGAGTCTAGAAATCCGAGCTGCTCGTCGTCAAAAATTCTTTTCCAGAGATGATAGTTTTTCCATTGTCCTTGATTAGTTGCCATGTCTCACAGCCATATAGAACTACACTCTTGAAGATAGTGTTGTATATTTGTCTTTTCTTTTCTTTAGATAATTTATGTGACCATAATATCGAATTTAAGGCACCAATTATTTATTTTCCCTTTATTAATCTTTCTTCTATCTCGGTCTCTGTTCGGCCAGTGTTAGTGATTTTGGTTCCTAAGTATGTATACTCTGTTGTGGTCGGTATCTGCCTGCCATCCTGAAGTTTAAAATCCTCTGTATCAGAGCCGACACAAATATACTTGGTCTTCTGCATATTCACACTTAATCTCCATTTTTCATCTTCTTCGATCAAGCGACGCATCATAAATTCCAAATCATCTCTGTCCTGGGAGACAACGACCTGCTCATCAGCAAAATGCAAAGTGTACAAAGTCGTCCGGTTACCCAGTTGGATCCCCATTCCGCGACATGATCTTCTCCAATGCTTCAATGCTTCGTTCAAATAAATTTTGAACAGCGTTGGTGATAGGCTGCAACCTTGTCTCAATCCCTTTGATACGTGAAAGCTGGATGATAACTGTTAATTTTAACCCTTGAGGAGGAATTTTCATAAAGCTGTTGAATTGCTCTTATTAGTGTCACGTTTACCGAGGACCCTTCCAGCACCTGCCAGAGCTTAGTGATGGGTACACTATCATACGCACTTGTCAGGTCAACAAACAGCAAATGAGCGTTTCTGCCAGTAGCTATCTTCTTTTCAGTGAGTTGGTTGAGCGTGAAAATGTGGTCTATACAGGATCTCCCAATTCTGAATCCTTCCTGCTCTTCTAATTCATTTGGCTCATATTCGTTTTCAATCAGAAAGTAGAAAATAAATTTCAAAAAGTTTTTTTAGGTTTCAGTTATGCAACCACATGTGCTTTTCTCCAAATTATCCAAATGCAGTTGATGAAGAATTTGACCAACCATTTCATTGTTTCATTCCCAAAATATTTCATTTGTTCTGTTATGATATGATCTAGACCAGCAGCTTTATTAGGTTTCATTTGTTTTATACCTTCTTTGAGTTCGTTATATATGAAAATGACTTCCATATAAAAAAACATGCCGATCGTTCGTTCATCTTCATTCTTCTATTGCAATTGTTCACAAAAAGTTCAAGATCTCTAAAGCGCGATGGTATTCTCTTCCGTTCGCATCTAAAAGACAACAACACAATAATCCTACTTTAATCTTCCACTTGACCTTTCCTAGTCGAAAATAAATGAACGGGATCAAGCACGTCGGTCTCCGAATCCTTTGTCGAATTGGTCCTCATCGAATTTTTCGATAGCGAATGGATTGGAACAGGAACAAATAACGGGATAAAAAAACGACCACGTCTCCCAGTTGCCCCTAACGGGATGGGAGAGAAGGCCTGGATGAAGTGGAGAAATCTCGCTCGATCATGGGGATACAATTAGGTGCTTAGGGAGGGTCAGGATTATTTGGGGATTTCCCCTGATGAGCTACGATTTGCAGATGTATTTATTCATGTTCAAAGCATGATTGATATACGTAATCGATTTTTACAGAAGTGGTCCAGTCAGAAACAAAATTTTAAAAGCACTGACGTGAGATCAGATTACTTTGGCGCTCTTGTTGAGCTACTTGCGAGTAAATATTCAACTATAACAAATCTATAAGCACTCTGATCAGGTAAACAATAGTCTCTTCCCGTACTATGGGACAATGTGATGCAAATATGAACGCCTAATGAATGAACAAATCTATATCTCAAATTTAAAATAACTATTCATAATTTTCCCCAAGTTTTTTCGAAGCTATAATTCCCTTCGCCTAAAAACTTTAGTCAGTGCTTTTCTGAGTTTTGACAACGAATATTATTTCAGCCTCTATGATTTCACCGTAATCAAAAATTTTGATTAATTTTACCCCAACTGACACTGATTAATGAGCCCGGCATTTGTTAATCGAATATCGATCTGTGATGGCAAATCTTTCAATGACAAAGCTCGGACTTCAAGACATTTCTATTTTCTCTTGAGTAAATGAAAAAATGATCATATCTTCAGAAGGGGGAAAGCTACGACAATGAAATTTGAGAATGAGTAAGATATCGGTAACCTCAATATATATACGGATTTTATTCAAATCTAAATGAAGTTTTAGGAGATATTGAGTATTGAAAATTTTTAAAAATTTTCTAGCGTGACGATTTCTGCGAAATTTTGCAAGCCGTTTCGTTTCAGCCTCCTCAATAATATTCCAAGTATCAACTCGATCGGATGGATATTCTAGTAGTTATTGAGGAAACAAAATTTCAGATGCTTATAACTACTGAACCATTCGACGGATTTGGCCCAATAACGAACTCGACCGAGATATTTGGACAATTAACCTATTCTGAAAATATGAAAACTCTAGCTGATTCCTTTTGGATGCTAGAGAGGATACGGCCGGACGGCCGGCCGGACAGACTCAACTTTCGCCACGAATTCTTCATCAGGAGTCGAACCCAATCGATTGAGACCATCTTCGGCTCGATATTCCAAAATTACAGACATTCGGGCAAAATGATAGGCACTCTGTTCGGGTGAACAAGAGCGCCAAAAACTAGCCTTGCTTTCGGCGTAGCCTTCGCTAAATCACTAGTGTTCGGTAGTACACGTCTTAAAATTGAGTTTGTAAGAGGTGCCTCATTTTTGTACTGAAGCGGTACATTTTACCACTTCAAATGAGGCGAGGGGGTCTGGCCGTTTATGACGCGATACGATGTCGGGACAAAATTTGTACTAGTATAGACGACGGGTTGTTGACGCGGTGTAGCGTAGCGAGGGCGAGGTAGGTAAGAACTAGGAACGTTGATGGTCTGTCTCACTTCAAATATGTCGATGCAAAGGAGGGTAACGTTAACTGTCGACAGAATTGACGTAATGAAAGAACAAAAATTTAGAATGCAAATTAATTGTTGGATTCTGAAACTTTAGGACGGTGAGCTAGCGAGGGAAGATTTTACTGAATATGAGGGTTTTGTTATTCAAAATATTCGAAGGTAACCATGATTATATATTCTCATGTAATTAAAAATCAAAAGTTGCATCTCACATCATACACAGTTTTCCTGTTCATTTTAGAATAAACTGTTTTTATAAAAATATATCCAATTAATAGTGAATTCGGACTGAATTCTTTTCGTAAAACCGAAAAGATATATTGCTTGTATATGGCTCATCGCAATTCGCAATTTCAACATTTATTAGGGTCATTCATTGTGTATTACTATTCCGAAAATTTCATCTTTGTATTTTATCATTTGTGTTAATTTGGTTGCCAAGAAACTGAATATATCGCCCTCTGATAATAATAACAACTCGTTCAATTTTTCGTCGATTCGACTTTTCGTTTTTTCTTTATCTACGACGAACAGAATTCTAATAATAATTATTATTTTTAAATTGGAAAAATTACTATATCATGGTAAACAATAGCATGTAGTAATCGAGAGCTTACCGTTTTATTCCTTCCCTGAATAATCAATATTTTCACACAATCATCGAAAATGAAATTGTTTTTCTGTTGAGCAAGTATGCCTGTACAGTTTTCCTCTCCTCAGCATATATGCATTTATTTCATTACAAAGGAAGAAAACAGAAAAATTGAAGAGCGAATAAGCCAAAGAATTAATTCACACTAAGAATAACGGGTGTGATCTTGGCAGACCAAATGCCAGCAGACCGTTTGTCGGAATTACCCGAACGGCATGGTCATTGGCGTTCGGGTTGATTCAAATTATTCAGTGAATTGGCGGAATTCTCGGGAAATATCAACAGGAATGAATTGAAATTTGGCATTAGGAAGGGAAGAGGTAGTGGGAATATAGTGCAAGTGAAATTTTTCTCTTCCCTATTATAATTCGGGCATTTTCTGACCTATATAGAAACTTTTGATATCTCGGAATCTACTCGATAGAACATTTTCAGTTTCGAGATGGAGTTTGATGACACTATAGGAAATTCAACTTTGAAAAAATTTTCGACTCCCCGACGATCCATCATGTGGTTTTTCCGATATATATATAGCAATTTCCAATATCTCGGAAACCTATCGATAGAAAATTTTATTTTCGGGATGAAGTTAGATGACAACAAAGGAAACTCGATAGTGAAAAAATTTTCGACTGCCCGACGATCCATCATGTGGCTTTTCCGATATATTTTATTTTATTATTACCGAAATACACACAAGTTAACAATTGTAAACCATGTGTAGCTCACAGAGGCAAATCAAATTGCCTGTTCGTGAGCTCGGCGTGGAAAGTCAACAAGATACTCCATACTACTAACAAAAAATCAATTGAAGTGAAAACCTACAAAACTACAGCATGAACTCTTCAACAATCAATCACTTATACTAACTAAAACAACTGTTAACCCCTTCTTACCATCTACATAATTACATTCAAATAACAATTATAATATGCATTTGTCCCAATCACAAATTTGACGAAACCCATTTCTTCAATTTGATTTTCCTAGAATATCGACTGCTTAAAATCTTTAATTCATTAGGAAGCAAGTTAAAGACATTGATTGCTCTCACAAAGCTACTCTTACTACTGACCGTCCTGAATCTTATAGGCACTTGGATACTTTTGTTCCTAGTAATGCTTTTTGAATTCACAAATTCAGCCTTTAATTCATCATAATGGAATTTTAGTGACTCTAGTGAAAAAAGCTGTTCCATTGTCAAAGATCGTTATGAACGATTTTGCCCTTATTAACTATTTTGAAAATTCTTTCTTGATGGTTTTTTAATAGATTTAGACAGTTAGAGTAAGCTCCATCCCACGCCACAATTCCATAACTCATAATACCATGAAATATATATATATCGAAAAACCACATGATGAACCGTCGGGCAGTCGAAAATTTTTTCATAGTTGAAGTCTCTATGATGTCTTCCAACTCCATCCCGAAAATAAAAATGTTCTATCGAGAGGTTTCCGAGATATTGGATATTGCTATATATATATCGGAAAAACCACATGATGGATCGACAGGCAGTCGAAAATTTTTTCATTGTTGAATTTCCTATGGTGTCATCTAACTTCATTTCGAAAATAAAAATGTTCTTTCGAGTACTTTCCGAGATATCAAAAGTTTCTATATAGGTCGGAAAATGCCCGAATTATAATAGGAAGAGAAAAATTTCACTTGCACTATATTCATACTACCTCTTCCCTTCCTAATGCCAAATTTCAATTCATTCCTGTTGATATTTCCCGAGAATTCCGCCAATTCACTGAATAATTTGAATCAACCCGCACGCCAATGACCATGCCGTTCGGGTATTTTCAACAAACGGTCTGCTGGCATTTGGTCTGCCAAGATCACACCCGTCTAACAATAGGTATATAAAAATTGAATTATCGTATCCAAAAGATTAAAATATTGTGAAAGTATTTGGGAAATTAATTCCTAGTTCCAAGAATATGTGACCATATCTCACTTATATGTATTCCAGAGAAAAATCCCAGAACTAGCTAACTTATCGGTGGAAACTCAACTTTTTCAATACGCTTTTGTATGATCTAACAATTCTGCCGTTCGCCATCCCAGAGACGACAACAACACAATAACTCAACTTTAATCTTCCACTTGACCTTTTCCAGATAGACAGGATCAAGCACATCCGTCTCTGAGTCCTATTCAACTTCGTCAAATTCTTCATCATCGAATTTTCCGATGACAGAACAGGAACAAATAACGGAATGAAAAAACGAGAACGTTTCCCTTACAGGAAGTGACTGATGGCCCGGATGAAGCGGAAAGATCTCGGTTAAACATGGAGATACGTCACAGCCTTAGGTAAGGTCGGGATTATTGGAAGAATTCCATTTATAAGTTTCGAATTTCCGATATATCATTATCGATGTTCGAATTAGAATTGATATAAATAGCTAATCGAGTTGACATGAGGAGTTCTAGCGGATTGGGAAAGATTGAGAAGGGAGAAGTTGTATGTAAAGAGTGATTCATTTAGAAGTAGAGTACCTCTTGGAGGGCAAGAAATCAAAGCAATAAATTATAATAGGTTGTCAAACATCTCCCTTCCGCTTTTTTGCTCTTTATCCAATGCTTTATAAGGAGTGTTACAGTGATAGTATTTAGTTCAAACATGCGCCGTTTTGTTCAATAATCTGTTTCCATCTAGACGCCAACTTCATAATATTTCACTCGTAGGAGCCCCCCTCCTTATTTGCAAAGAATTCGGACAGCCACTTTTTACAAGCCTCTTTTGAGTTCAACTTTACACCACCAAGGGCGTTCGCCATGGACAGGAACAGGTGGTAATCACTTGGCGCTATGTCCGGGCTATATTATGGATGCCATAAAACCTCCCATCCGAGCTCCCGTAGCTTCTGACGAGTCATCAACGAAGTGTATGGTCTGTCGTTGTTTTGGTTGAACAATATACCCTTCTTGTTGGCCAATTCTGGACGCTTCTGGGCGATTGCCTGCTTCAAGCGGTCCAGTTGTTCGCAGTAGATGGTAGAATTAAGTATCTGGCCATATGGGAGCAGCTCATAGTGGATTATTTCCTTCCAATCCCACCAAACACACAGCAAAACATTCCTGACCGTCAATTCCGGCTTGGTCACTGTTTGGGACACCGCCATCCGCTTCAAGAATGGGTCGAGTTCGTTCCGTTTCAGCAGCATATCGCAGGCGTTGATTCGGTCCAGAAGGTCTTTTTGCGTCAAATCATGCGGCACCCAAACATCAAGGTTTTTTTGTATCCAGCCTTCTGCAGATGGTTTAAAATAGTTTGGTGACTAACTCCCATCTCCTGGGCGATGTCACGACGTGCCATATGCCGGTCTAACTCGATGTATTCCATGATTTGATCAGTATTTGTCTTCCGCCGACTGGCTTATCCAGGGTGTCGTTTTCACAGGCTCTGAGTCGTCGAAACAATTCCTCCGAGGTTCGAACTGATAGAGTACCATCCCCCAAAACACCCTTAACCTCACGTAACGTTTCTCTAGCGGATTTGCCTTCAACGAAGGAAAACTTTTGTAACGCCCTTACGTGCAGTTCCTTTATCAGTAAACTCGGGCGCCAGACTATTTGCTTCTGAGGGCGTCACCCTCACCTATCGAGCTCCTCCGGAATGTCCAGAAGCTCGAGCCTAGGTAGACTCCAGTGGAGAATGAAGTGGGTAGCTGTTGGAGGTAGAGGTGTCACCAATAAAACTCGCGATTAACTAAAAATATGCTCTCTATTCATACTAAATAAACAAACTTTCCATAATAATACGTCTCACAGTCCTTAAAATAAATCAACAGTTCATATTCGGTACAACAGTCCTTAATCTAAATCACAAAATCTTCATAGTCCTTAACCTCTAAAACCCAAGTCCCAAATCTACTAATCAATCACCAAAAGTCCAGTAACATTCCGTGAAGGGGTTAGAGTGCACACAAAGCGATTACAGTGGCGAGTTACTCAATGTATAAGAATGACTAAGGCCGTGTGATAAAAATGAGAATGTCTCGGGGTAAAAGCGAGAGGGGGCGAAAACCAAAGCCTCACTCAGGCCAACATGGACCATCCAAGCGGGGGGTCCGTGGGGCACGGTTCCACACGGCGCAACTAGTGTCCGTGCGCAACAGAACCCTCAAAGAGAACTGCCAAGGCCCAGCCCAAATCGGAGTGACCGGCGGTATGGTGTGCGCATGCGCAAACCACCGCGCGTCCACCCGCGATGACGACAGGGCCGAGGTCGAACCAAGTGTCTGCCGCACAGCAGCCCACGCCACGGAAAACTTCGGTCTAAGCACGATTGAGTTTCCTCATCTCGTACATCAACGTCAGCTCCGCGAGATGGACAGCAGGAGTCCGCCAAGGTAAAACGGCCCACAACCTAGGGACGATTGAGTTTCCTCATCTCGGCGCCCAGACGGCGGGTACGCAATACCGGCTAAAGGACCCAGCCGACACCCGTGACGAATTCCGCACCCCCAAAGATCGGGCCAACCAGTGCCTGCCGCGCAACAGCCCACGTCACGGAAAGCTTCGGTTTAAGCACGATTGAGTTTCCTCATCTCGCACATCAACGTCAGCCCCGAGAGATGGACAGCAGGAGTCCGCCGAGGTAAAACGGCCCACAATCTAGGGACGATTGAGTTTCCTCATCTCGGCACCCAGACGGCGGAAACGCAATACCGGCTAAAGGACCCAGCCGACACCCGTGACGAACCCGTGCCTTCCAGGGGTCGGTTCGACAAACGACAACAGGGGGCACACCACGACCCTCACCGCGCAGCAGCCCACGTCACGGAAAGCTTCGATCTAAGCACGATTGAGTTTCCTCATCTCGTACATCAACGTCAGCTCCGAGAGATGGACAGCAGGAGTCCGCCGAGGTAAAACGGCCCACAATCTAGGGACGATTGAGTTTCCTCATCTCGGCACCCAGATGTCGGATCCGCAATACCGGCTAAAGGACTCGTAAAGGACGTGATGCCCTAAACGCCCTCCTGCAGCCGTCGTTCGGTCTCAACGATCGAACCTCACACTCACCTCCTGGAATCTCGTCCTCCACAAGTGGTCCTCCGGTCCCTCTCTATACCCCTTTCCTACCTTGGTATGTCTGCCTACCACTGAACTCACTACCAGCACTAACAACACTGGCTGGACCTTCCACTATACGGTAGAGGCCTTGATTTAATTTTGAGTTCCGCGCCGTGCGAGGAACTGCCGTTCCAGTGCTCGACTCGCCTATAAATACCATTCTCGGTCCCCTCCACCAACTACGTCGTGCGCACTGCAGATGGAGGTGGGAATGATCGGTCGGTGTCCCCACCGCTCGGCGCGATCTCGCTGGAGTCGATCAAGGTCAACGGGTTTCTGCCACGCAAATAAAACTACTTCGTTACACTCTCCCTTACTTCCAAAAAAAGAATTTTTTTTTCTCTTCCCTTCCTGACCACAAAAAAGAAGAAGAAAGGACCTTAGCCCAATAAAACCCCAGAGAAAATCTTAGTCCAAATCAACAATATAAGAGAAAATCTTATCCTACAGCAACAATATAAGAGAAAATCTTAGCCTAAATCAACAATATAAGAGAAAATCTTAGCCTAAATCAACAACATAAGAGGAAATCTCAGCCTAAATCTACAACATGAGAGAGAATCTTAGCCTAAATCAACAACGTAAGAGACAATCTTAGCTTCAATCAACAACATAAGAGAAAATCTTAGCCTAAATTTTCGATAACATACAAGTGGAAATCTTAGCCTAAATCAGCAATTCTCTCTACTGTTCGTCGGCGTCTGTGATGCGCACGCTGCGTTCCTTTGGGAGGGCGGTGACGCGCACTTCTGTCATGTCGGAAAAAGACGCGCACTAAGCGTTCATTTGGGAGGGCGGTGACGCGCACTACTGTCATGCGAGGGAAAAGACGCGCACTATGCGTTCATTTGGCAGGGCGGTGACGCGCACTACTGTCATGTGGGGAAAAAGGACGCGCACTCCTGTCATGTGGGGAAAAAGGACGCGCACTACTGTCATGTGGGGAAAAAGGACGCGCACTATGCGTTCATTTGGGAGGGCTGTCATCGCGCACTACTGTCATGTAGGGAAAAAGGAAGTGCACTGTGCGTTCATTTGGGAGGGCGGTGACGCGCACTACTGTTATGTCGGAAAAGACGCGCACGAAACATAGGAAGCATTAGCGGGCTTCAGGTCCTTTATATGGATATGCCTTAATTTCTTGCCCGATCCGTCTCGCAAGTCGTAGACCACCGGTGAAACTACTTTGGTCACCACATATGGCCCCGAAAATTTCGGCGCTAATTTGCCCGAAAACTGGTTCGCCGCTGAGGACAGTGGTCGTTCCCGGCGCCAGACTTCATCTCCCACTCTACATCTCCATTCCCGTCGCCGGAGATCATAATAGTGGCTTTGCTGGGTGAATGCCCGACCCAACCTTACTCGTACTAATTCAAACACTTCGCGTAACCGTTTTACCCGACTCGCGTGACTTCGGACCTCCTCACGACTGGTGTCCTGAGCATCTTCTTCCTCTGCCTCGGAGTCTTCTGGCTCCTCTCTAGGACCATCGCCATCAACAACCACTCTTGGTATGTTCATTTCACGACCGAAGTTGAGGAACGACGGAGTAAATCCCGTCGACTCATGTCTCGCTGAATTCGTCGCCATAGCCAACTCGGGTAGTCTCTCGTCCCATTTACGATGATCGCCTTCACAAAATTGCGCTATCATCGTTTTCAACGTACGATTCGCCCGCTCGACCGCATTCGCTTGAGGGCTGTACACCGGTGTGAACCGTACTCGAACTCCCAATTGCCTCAATAAGCTCCGGAATTCTCGACTAACAAACTGTTTGCCGTTGTCGCATATCACCGTGTCGAGGACAACCAAACTTTGCAATCACTTGCTCGAAGAGAGCCCTTGTTACTGCTGGTGCTGTCGCCTTGCGTAGAGCACGAAATTCCACCCACTTGGTGAATTTATCCTGAGCCACAAATACAAAAGTATTCCCTCTGGTAGAACGCGGTAATGGACCAATCAGGTCAACGCAAACTTTATCCCAGGGTCCTTTCCTATACTTGGCTGCATCTTTCCAGGAGTCTGTTGCTGCGAAACTTTATATCTTTGGCAGGACTGACACGATCTCACGAATTTAGCAATGTCCCTAAACATTCCTGGCCAGTAATATAGTTTAGCCATCCTGCAACTAGTTTTCGCTATTCCCATATGTCCGGCGGTTGGAGCATCATGATTTTCCCGCATAAGAGCCTCTCTTTGGTTGGCGGGAACACACAGCTTCCAGGGTCGGGACATATCGGGCTCAGTCAAGTCGTTTGATTCGAAGAAATGTCGATATAATTTGCCATCACTCACGCAATAGTCGGGCAACGCCTCGGGATTATTTTCGACTTCGGCCAACTTCCTTGTATACCATTTGCATTTGGTCTCCTCAGACAAGCAAATCTCTCCCTCGGTTGGGCCAGGCAATGGACTTCTTGACAGCGCATCGGCCACTCTATTGAGGGATCCTTTTCGGTATTTTATGTCGAAATCGAACTGTTGCAAATAGACTATCCATCTGGCAATACGTCCTGCAGGGCTCTTTACTGAATTCAGCCATCGGAGCGACTGATGGTCTGTCAATACTGTAAAGTGGTATCCCTCAAGGTAGGGTCGCATCTTCTCCACGCCCCATACTATAGCCAGACACTCTTTCTCTGTTGTCGAGTAATTTCGTTCAGCCGGTGACAACGTTCTACTAGCATAGGCTATAACTCTTTCGACGTCATCGACACTCTGGGTCAGCGCTATGCCCAATCCTTGATCCGAAGCATCAGTCTGCAGGACGAACGGCTGCTCAAAACCAGGACACGCCAAAACTGGGGCCTCCGTGAGTTTCTTCTTCAGTAGTTCGAAAGATTTCAGTTCCTCTGCCTCAAAACGCCATTTCTGCTTCTTGCGTAGTAGGTAGTCGAGTCAACGGTGCCACAATCTGGGAAAACTCCGGTATGAACCGATGGTACCAAGATGCCACTCCGAGAAATCTTCTAATTTCACGGACACTTCGGGGTACTGGTATTGCTTGTATCGCCGCCACCTTGTCAGGATCGGTCTTGATTCCGTCCGAGGACACGACATGACCCAAATATTTCAGGCTTCTGCACCCAAACCGACACTTCTCTGGATTCAGCTGTAAGTTAGCTGCTTTAAGCCTTTGAAAAACCTCGCCCAGGATCTGCAGATGATGTTCTAGCGAGTCACCCAAAACTATTATGTCATCCAGGTATGCGAAAACAAAGGGTTCCATCTCTGGTCCAATGATCCGATCCAGTAACCTCTGAAATGTTGCTGGCGCAGAATGTAGACCAAATGCCATTACTCGGAATTGAAAAAGACCTCGCCCAGGTACCGTAAAAGCTGTTAGGGGCTTACTTTCTTTGCTCAGGGTACCTGCCAATATCCTTGCCGTAAATCTAGGCTACTGATATACTTTGCTCGCCTTAGTTTGTCGAGGATATGCGAGATGTACGGCAGTGGGTATGCATCTTTTATAGAGGCTTCGTTTAATTTTCGGTAGTCCACGCAAAATCTAGCTCGTCCATCCTTTTTCCTAACTATCACCACAGGCGAGCTCCATGGACTGTCAGATGGCTCTATTACTCTCTCCTCTAGCATTCGGTCGACCTCTTCATTGATGATCTCTTGTGTCGCAGGATTACGTGGTTGGTATCTTTGTTTAATGGGTTCAGTCCCCGGTTTGAGTTGAATCTTATGTTCGACCAGGCTCGTCGTTCCTTGGATATCGTCAAATTGTTCAAGTTCCTGTCCAGAAAGCGGTTGAGCTCTCGTCTTTCTTTCTCAGGAAGTTCCAGTTCTTCATGGTTATAATCGGCTTTCGAGCAGGACAGTGATTCCTCTCCGACAGATCTCAGTAATCTACCTCTGTAGTAGCAGGACACAGTTCTTAGGTCAATGCTAAAATCGTATTCACTCAGCACGTCCATCCCAACTACTATGTCTATCGGTAAACTCTCCATATACAGCATATCCACCTTGATATAGTCGTCGTGAAACTGTAATGGAAGTCTATAGCATCTTGGGATCGATACTGACTGTCCATCAGCTATCTTCGCCGTAGCCTGGTGTGTGAAAAATGGTATGTTCATTCGATCGCAGTAATCAGCCACAGTTCTTCCCAAGAATGACTTCGTAGCACCAGTGTCCAGTAACGCTCGAAAGTTTCTCCCTTCCACACTGACATAAATTATAGGTCGGTTATCTGGCGGATGTCTCTGAATGGTATTTAGCTTCGAGGCTAGTCTTTCAGAGGATTGCGGATGCCTCGTCTTCGCGCAATCCTCACTTAGTTTTCCGAACAACCACATTCTCTTGCAGAAACGCCATTTCTTCCACACCGTGGACAGGAAATCTTGGGGGGGTTTCGGCAGTTAATTCGCATATGTCCTGTCTCTCCACATCTAAAACATACCATCGTGTCCTCTTTGAATCTTACAGTTCTTCGGTTGGTACTAGGCCGTGGTTCCTGGGCGACAACGTTCGATCTAACGACCGTGTCACTATTCCCGTGCGGTAACTCCATCGACGTTCTAGTCGGTACCTCAGATCTATTCGTGTCTGACACATTCGGTCTGGTTTGCGGGCTTTGGTACACGAGATGAGGCTCTGGTGTTACTATGGCATTCTGTACTGGTGGTGGTTTATACTGTTGTGCCTGCCAATGTACCAACTCAAACACCTTGCCTTTATTCAGTAGTTCCTCAATTGTATCAGTATGCTGGAATACGAGTGCTCTCTGAAGATGTGGCAACAAGCCTCGTCTAATAATTGTGACTTGCTCGGTCTCAGTTACGCAGTTATGTACCAGCTTTCGAAATAGGTTTTGCATTCGAGTCACGTACAGTACAAGTTTTTCATCTTTGCCTTGCGTTCTCTTTTTAATATCTTCGAGAAGCAACTCTTCGTAATTTGGTGGCAAGAAGGCTTCTTTGATTTTGGTCTTAAAATCTTCCCAGCTCTCTAAGTTTGCTTTTCGTGGTACGTACCAATCTCGTGCATCACCCCTCAATATCTCATAAATTGACTTGAATAAATCTCCGTGTGTTAGGTTTCTCGACTCGGCTAGTTGTTCGATCTCGTCCAGAAACGCTGTGATACTTCCCGAGCCGTCATAATGTACGTTCCACATATACAATGGGACTGTGGGGGCACGAGTGGGGTAGATGTGGTACATACTCCTCTCGTCCTCCCGTGGTGGGGGAATTGGTGTTTCTCTCTCTTGTCTCCTTGTCTGCACCGGTAGTGGGGTAACCACAGACTCTACTGACTCTATTGTCTCTCCTACGATGTTTGCATTCGGTACTGATGCTCTCCTCGTTGATTCAGTGAATCCACGTGTTGGTATCTCTGTCGTCGTTGGCACAGTCTCTCTGCGCACCCGGCTCCGCAATGAATCAAAAATCCGGCGATTGATGGAACCAGTCGTCGTTCGTATTCCACAAGGTCGTGTGTTTGTCCCAATCGTTCGAAATTCCTCGTCTCTGTCGATGTCAAATGACAGCCTCTGGTCTCTAACTTCTCTAGCTCGGTAAATCCTATCGGTCCTCGGTATCAAAACCGGCGTATTATCTACAGGTATCGGCGCATCAATTAAAGACGGCGTCTCTGTCGCCTCCGTGGCCAATCCAGCGATGCTACGTGCGTCCTCTAACGCTATTCGAGCGTCCTCCAAAACTTCCATCATTCTATCTCTCGTCAATATTTCCTCCATGGTGCCTGGCTTCACCAACCTCAATCTACGCTCAACATGCTCCAGACGGCTGAACATCCTCCTATATACATTTCGTGCATTTCCAGCGCCAACCTCCGGAACATCTTCCAACAATTCGCTGAGTTTCGTAGCGCAGATCGCCAGCTCCACTGGGGTATCCAGCTCCACATCCTCGGGAATGTCTATCCCTCTCGACAGCGCTCTTCGCAGCAACAGCCTATCCTCATCCGCAGTGGATCCAACTTCCAACCTCCGGGCACGCAACTCCCATACGAGTTCGTCACTCCGAAGCATATCCAAATCCATCCTTACTTCCTCAGGATATCCAACAACGTCCAAACTCCAACAACCTCAAACTCCAAGATAGAGAAAAATCTCTATTATATTCCAACACCAGCCTCCAACAACCTGCTGTCCCTGCTCGGGCGCCAGAATTGTAACGCCCTTACGTGCAGTTCCTTTATCAGTAAACTCGGGCGCCAGACTATTTGCTTCTGAGGGCGTCACCCTCACCTATCGAGCTCCTCCGGAATGTCCAGAAGCTCGAGCCTAGGTAGACTCCAGTGGAGAATGAAGTGGGTAGCTGTTGGAGGTAGAGGTGTCACCAATAAAACTCGCGATTAACTAAAAATATGCTCTCTATTCATACTAAATAAACAAACTTTCCAAAATAATAGGTCTCACCGTCCTTAAAATAAATCAACAGTTCATATTCGGTACAACAGTCCTTAATCTAAATCACAAAATCTTCATAGTCCTTAACCTCTAAAAACCCAAGTCCCAAATCTACTAATCAATCACCAAAAGTCCAGTAACATTCCGTGAAGGGGTTAGAGTGCACACAAAGCGATTACAGTGGCGAGTTACTCAATGTATAAGAATGACTAAGGCCGTGTGATAAAAAATGAGAATGTCTCGGGGTAAAAGCGAGAGGGGGCGAAAACCAAAGCCTCACTCAGGCCAACATGGACCATCCAAGCGGGGGGTCCGTGGGGCACAGTTCCACACGGCGCAACTGGTGTCCGTGCGCAACAGAACCCCTCAAAGAGAACTGCCAAGGCCCAGCCCAAATCGGAGTGACCGGCGGTATGGTGTGCGCATGCGCAAACCACCGCGCGTCCACCCGCGATGACGACAGGGCCGAGGTCGAACCAAGTGTCTGCCGCACAGCAGCCCACGCCACGGAAAACTTCGGTCTAAGCACGATTGAGTTTCCTCATCTCGTACATCAACGTCAGCTCCGCGAGATGGACAGCAGGAGTCCGCCAAGGTAAAACGGCCCACAACCTAGGGACGATTGAGTTTCCTCATCTCGGCACCCAGACGGCGGGTACGCAATACCGGCTAAAGGACCCAGCCGACACCCGTGACGAATTCCGCACCCCCAAAGATCGGGCCAACCAGTGCCTGCCGCGCAACAGCCCACGTCACGGAAAGCTTCGGTTTAAGCACGATTGAGTTTCCTCATCTCGCACATCAACGTCAGCCCCGAGAGATGGACAGCAGGAGTCCGCCGAGGTAAAACGGCCCACAATCTAGGGACGATTGAGTTTCCTCATCTCGGCACCCAGACGGCGGAAACGCAATACCGGCTAAAGGACCCAGCCGACACCCGTGACGAACCCGTGCCTTCCAGGGGTCGGTTCGACAAACGACAACAGGGGGCACACCACGACCCTCACCGCGCAGCAGCCCACGTCACGGAAAGCTTCGATCTAAGCACGATTGAGTTTCCTCATCTCGTACATCAACGTCAGCTCCGAGAGATGGACAGCAGGAGTCCGCCGAGGTAAAACGGCCCACAATCTAGGGACGATTGAGTTTCCTCATCTCGGCACCCAGATGTCGGATCCGCAATACCGGCTAAAGGACTCGTAAAGGACGTGATGCCCTAAACGCCCTCCTGCAGCCGTCGTTCGGTCTCAACGATCGAACCTCACACTCACCTCCTGGAATCTCGTCCTCCACAAGTGGTCCTCCGGTCCCTCTCTATACCCCTTTCCTACCTTGGTATGTCTGCCTACCACTGAACTCACTACCAGCACTAACAACACTGGCTGGACCTTCCACTATACGGTAGAGGCCTTGATTTAATTTTGAGTTCCGCGCCGTGCGAGGAACTGCCGTTCCAGTGCTCGACTCGCCTATAAATACCATTCTCGGTCCCTCCACCAACTACGTCGTGCGCACTGCAGATGGAGGTGGGAATGATCGGTCGGTGTCCCCACCGCTCGGCGCGATCTCGCTGGAGTCGATCAAGGTCAACGGGTTTCTGCCACGCAAATAAAACTACTTCGTTACACTTTAAAATAGCGCGAATTTCGGCGTTAGTAAACTCCATGTTTATACGTCTATAACTGTTGAACGCAATATCCAATCTGATCGTGCATAGCGTCGTTTTGTAGGTTATGTCAAGATCTTTCAAATTGTGTATAGTATTGCCAGTTACGAGCTCTGTAGCGCTTTGTACATACCCGCGAAATTGAAAAGACGAAAAGGCGGAAAGGAGATATTTGGCAACCTATTACTTCAATTAGATCTCTACCCACATTAAAATGATGAACTTCATATTACATTTTCCACAGAAAAAATTATTCAATTTTGATTTTAGGGTTCGAAAGTGTTTGTGAGAAACAAGAAAAATGTTACTGGCAGCTTTTATATTCATTTCAAGAATAGTTGTCCAAATGTCAACCAAATTTAACATCAATAATTCAAAAATAATTCAGCATCAAATGGATTATCCTTTTACTAAGGCTCGTATTTAGTTAGTTCACTTTATGGAAACACATGTTGGTCATAATGATTGAATCAGAACATAGACTGAAGAGTTAGCTACTGGTTCATCGAAGAGAGGATTATGAAATAATTAGATACAATGTTATAACTGGAGCAGTTTCATCATATTTAGTGAAAAAATAATATAGGATAATAAAGGATGAATCATTTACAGGTACTATTAGTGGTGGGGATTCAGTTGCGGATCGCGCATGCATCTTGTAAACTGAAGTGATATTCTTGTTCAGTAGTGTCTGACATTTCATAATGGAACGACTTAGCCCGGCACAGCGTATACAAATTGTTAAGCTTTATTATGAAAATAGGCGTGCTCCGATTAATGTGTATCGGGCACTTAAAGCGACTTACGATCCACATAATCGGCCTACCGAACGCACAATTCGCTCTACCACCACTAAGATTGAGACTCAACATTCGTTATTGGATAATACTCGACCAAGAGACAACATCCAGCGGGTAGTGAAGAGAATATAGCAGCGGTGAGGGAGAGTGTACTTGATGAATCTAAAGTTCTCAACACCTTGGTGGATTTAATGTAACGATCTTTCTTTGAAAGCTTACAAAATTCAATTAGTTCAAGAACTGAAGCCGATCGACTTGACGAATCGTTCAAGTTTTAGTCGTTGGGCTCTTGACAAGCTTCCAGTGGATCCCCTATTTTCGACAAAAGTTTTGTTCACTGATAAGGCCCATTTTTGACTTAATGGGTTCGTGAAGAAACAAAATGCCCGAATCTGGGATGATGAAAAACCCGAAGAGTCTCAAGAATTGCCGTTAAATTAAAAAAAAAACAACTGTTTGGTGTGGTTTATGGGCCGGTAGAATAATAGCTCCATAGTTCTTCAAAACAGAGGACGGTCGGAAAGCTACTGTGAATGATGACCGTTATCGCACCATGATAACAGACTATTTGTTGCCCGAAATTGAAGCCCGTGGTCTCGACAAAATGTGGTTCCAACAAGATGGTAACTCTTGCTATACTTCCGGTGAATCCATGGCTTTACTGCGAGCGCATTTCGGCAAGCAGATCATTTCACACTTCGGACCAGTGAATTGGCCGGCTAGATCATGTGACATCACACCTGTTGATTTTCTTCTTAGAGGCTATGTGAATTCCAAGTGTACATGGACAAGCTGGCTACGATTGAGGTATTGGAGGCCAATATTACTTGAGTCATTGGAGAAATATCACTCGTAATAATCTCATGGAAACGCTTACAAGGACGCCTTCAGCTCCTGCGAATCTATTGTTGACGTTTATGGAATAAAACCTGCTTCTTCGGAGTGGTAATTTCAGTGTGGAACATCATTGAATTCCTTTCAAAAAGGTACGTGAAGAATTTTTTCACAGAAGCAACATATAACTTGTATCTTTTAAACAAGTCAAGATATCAATGTGCGTTTTTCTGCATTATTTTGTCACGAGAATCGACTTCGGTTGATTCAAGCACCAACAAGGATAGTTTCAAAGAGACATGGCAGACATCAACCTGCTGAAAGATATATCGAAGTATCTTTCAACAACACATCTTGAAACACCTATACAGTCGACTGCTGTTTACTTCCGGGCTCATAGAGTAAATCTACGATTCATCACCTGTCACGAAGTCACAGACGTGCTTCGAAGCACCGCGATTGTATTTTTGGAGCATTTCTCTCGAAAATCGACAAGAGCCTTCTTTTGGGCCATTAACAAATCGTGTGGGATCAAACGCGAACATATTCACCTTCATGAAATTCGTCCTGGAGTGAACAAAGACCTCCGTTGTATTCACCATACCATCGATAAACACTGAACCTTATGAGCTTATCACCAAAACTAGAATTAAATTCGTCGATGCACTGTTGTTGAGTTAATCCATACTGAAAATTGTGAAAAATAATCGCACGAAAATGTTGTCCAGTTTTTGGACGAGATGAATCTTTTAACACAAATAGTGCTCCTATGTCAAAACGTCTACGACAACGCATAACCTCAAAAATGTCAAGCTTCAGGATAGAGCTGTCAGTTGGCAGATTCCAACACTAGGGTTGTCCACTCCCGAAATAAACTGCGGAAAAAAATTAACGCACATTCTGAAAATCTCGATTTTAACGAATGTTAACTCTACATTAACTTTACAACTAATTTTTGTTGTTCTCTCGGGAAGCTTTTGAACAAAACAAGACACATTAAATGGAAGACAAAGTCAGGATTTTACCGAATCTTATGTGAAAGTATGAAATTTATCGGGAATTTTGGACACTCGTTTAATATTAAGAGGAAGAAACAAATTGTTTCTTCCTCAGGGCTAAAAATATATCAGGATAAAACATATGGTGAAAACTCTGAAAAATATGTTACCTAGTTATGCAGTAAGCAATTTCCTCAGATTATAAAAGCAAGAAAAAAGTCTATTATTCATAAAAGTATTTCATCTAAGAGTAGGTAAGCACATTGGTCTTCTTCCATATGTAGGCTACGCAATCATGACATTAACAATCATGGTTATGACATCTAATCTTAACTCCTTACCTACATGGACTTAGTCCAACATAACACGGCCAGTAATCTTATTTTCTTAATATATTATTATAAATTATACTGAGATTTTTTATATCTGTTCTGGGATTTTCAGTGTTATTCTTTTTCATATGAATCATTTCGCTGACATTTCGTCTATACCCAATTTCTTCCCTATCCAAAATCTGAACACATCCAAAATCAAATTTATGTCCAGTGTTGAACTGGTGTAGAGTTAATGCTGTTTTTTCGAAATTAGCAACATTCTCACTGTCGTTTTAATGTTGTTT